>CM052442.1:83385778-83411894 GCA_028533085.1 Varecia variegata | reverse complement strand
CAGCAACCTCAACCTCCTGGGCTCAGGTGATCCTTCTGCCTCAGCCTCCCGAGTAGCTGGGACTACAGGCATGCGCCACCATGCCCAGCTAATTTTTCTATATATATTTTAGCTGTCCATATAATTTCTTTCTATTTTTAGTAGAGACGGGGTCTCGCTCTTGCTCAGGCTGGTCTCGAACTCCTGAGCTCAAACAATCTGCCCGCCTTGGCCTTCCAGAGTGAACTTAATTTTTTCTTTTTCATTTTCTGGAGTCTCAAAATTTTCTCTATAAAATAAGCTCAAATTTTAAAAATCTAATGAAATAATTAAAAAAATTTGAATACTTCCATGTGTGCTTTTGAAGTAGCCCAGTTCAAAGAATCCTTATGTATTTGGTTTACATTATTTTAATCCTGTCTCATCTCAACTGAACATTGACATTTTTTAGCACTTTCATATAGTTGTGCTTGAATTATTTTAGATTATATAAATCAGTAGCTAAAACTCTAATCATAGAAAATCCCTCCATAATACAAAGCATAAACTAAATTTAAAATTTTTTAAAGGCTAAAAAGCTGACTAAGCTCTTTTCTATTATAGCAGTAAATGAGTCAAATATGAAATTATCTAAAATCATAGCATTTTTCTCTCCTAAGGATAAAAAAAATCCAGTTAATTTATCAAAGTGTTCTGAAGCCTCTCCGTAAATTATATTAAAATCTCCTTAAGCAATTTCCTTAGGATTTTGTTTGAACACCCAATACAAATGTATATAAGTAACTTTAATTTGACATTTTAAATTTAAAAGTTGTAAAAGGAAACTGAGAGAAACTATGGCTTAAATGTTTTAAATCTTAATCCTTATAATTTAAAAGTGCCTAAGGATGCCTAACTATAAAATAGTCCTTTAAACTCAGATATTTTTTAAATGTTCAATTAGTTTAGATAGCACTTAGTATTTTTATAACATGCCAAAAATCTTAATTACCCTTACTAATGGGTCTACATAATCTAAATCAGAAGAGCATTTTGATATTCACTATTAACACACAAAATCAAACATAAAATTATTTTATTAAAAATATATACATATAGGTAAGCAACCTAATAACAAATTGTTTTATTTTAATATCTATCTATGCTTAATTTTTATTTTTAAGAGAAGGGGACTTACTCTGTTGCTAAGAGCTGGAGTGTTGGAGTGCCTTGGCATAATCATAGCTCACTGCGGCCTTGAAATCCTGGGCTCAAGCAATCCTCCTGCCTCAGATTCCAGAGCAGCTAGGACTACAGGCATTTGCTACTAAGCCCAGATAATTTTAAAAATTTTAATGTAGGGATGGGGTCTTAGTATGTTGCCCAGGCTGGTCTCAAACTCCTGGCCTCAAGCGATCCTCCCACCTTGGCCTCCCAGAGTGCTGCGAATAAAGGCATGAGCCACTGTACCCCATCTGGTTAATATTTTAAAAGCATGATATTAAATAATGATAGTCACAGATTATAACTCATTAACTAAAATAACAATCCATGAGTGCATACTGGTATGAATAAATGCATAAATAAATAAAGGAGAAGGAAAAGCACTTTCTTATAATAGGATGCCAACTAACAAATAAAGAATGAAGTGTGGAACTAGAAAATCACCATTTGGCAACTATCACTGTAATAACTGATTCAGTCATGAATCATCAATGGATGCTAAAAGTAGTAGAAAGTTTGATGAGAAAGAGAATTTTTACATTGTCTCAAAGTATCTCCCCAAAATATGGTTGTTAATAAAAAGAGAAAAATAGTAACTTTACAGAGGAAAAACCTGACAGACACGATCAAAAAGAGATTAAAATACTATCACCAATAATAGGACAAACTGACATCATGTGACTTCTGAGAGACATGATAACTAAATGCAATGTGGGATCCTGGATCAGAAAATTTTTTTTCTTTTCTTCTGCTATAAAATGACATTATTGGAACAATTAACAAAATTTGAATAAGGTCTATAGATTTGATAAATGCATTGTATTGTTAATTTCCTGAATGTCCTTGTTTTTAGAAAATAAAAATTTAAGTACTTATGGATAAAGGGGTACCATGTCTACAATTTATTTACAAATGGTTCAGAAGAAAATAACATACACATATATAATGCAAATGTAATAAAATAACATTAGGGAAATCTAGGTTAAGAGTATATGTGAATTCTTAGTATTATTCCACAACTTTTCTGTAAGTATGAAATTCTTTCTTTTAAAAAAAAAAATTAAAAAAATTTTTTTCTTTTGAGACAGGATTTTTCTATGTTTCCCAGGCTGGTCTCCAATTCCTGGCCTCAAGTGATCCTCCTACCTCAGCCTCCCAAGTAGTTGGGATTTCAGGCATGAGCCACCTCACCCAGCTAAATATTAAATAAATATTAAAACAATTAAAAGACAATAAAACATAAAGCATTAGCTAAAAATAAGAAAACGAATGATTAAAGAGCAAATTACAGATGCCCATGATGGGTGCAAATTTGGTTTAATTATTCATGTGCTTGAATTATTATTGCTGTCTTTCATTGAAGGTCTTGAGGAACTTTACAAACATGTTTTATTTCCTTCAATTTATAGATAAAAAAATAAACATGTAGGAAAGCTCTCTTAATGTGGCAAGTTGATTTTGGAATGGAGACAAGGAAAAATTGACTTTTAATTGAAAACACAGAGTTAAGATGAGATACAGCTGCACATACCAAAAGGTATTTGTTTACCTTGCTCTATTGTAAATCACTGGCTCATTTTCTTCCTGCACAGTTGTCAGCATATCCAAGTCATGGAATATTTTCTGCATATAGTCCAAATATTTATATCCTGAAGTTCTTTCTACTATGGCTGCCAGTAGGGTATAGCCAAAAGTTGAATACAAAAACTGACTACCTTGAGACATCATTGCAAGGGGAAAAAAAAAGAAAATGCTTGATTATTATTCAAAAATATGTAAAATATTTTTCCCACTGAAAATTGGCATATCTTTAAAACTGCAATATTTTACTTCAGCATTTAGAAAAAGATTATGGATCTTTTCAACAAATTTAGTTAACTTTACAAAGGCCCTGATTATTCCATGTCCTTAATACAAGAATAAAATGATGATTAGTATACTTAAAATTTCACATGACTCTGCTCCTTTCTCTGATAATGAAATAAGCAAATAAATCCTAACTCAAAACAAAATAAAACAAAAATCCTTCAAACTGACAACAAAACAGGATGGGGAAGAAATCCAAATTTGGGTAGAAGTTTTTTATATATTTTCTACCCATTGTTTAAGGCATAAATGGGTGCACAGTTCTTATTTTAATAAAATATATGTAGACCTAAAAAACCCTTGTTTAAAATACATATTTAAATACGAATACATATTTCTATATATTGTTTCAAATATATCACTATATCATTTTAGATTCTGAAAACTTAAAATTATATGATCTGTACTAAAAATGGATAAGAACTTTATTTATTTATTTATTATGAAGGGGGGAGTGAGGAGAGGAGTTCAGTTTCCCTTTTTTTTTTTTTCAAGACAGAGTCTTACTCTGTTGCCCCAGGTAGAGTGCAGTGGCATCATTGTAGCTCACTGCAACCTCAAACTCCTGGGCTCAAGCTATCTTCCTGCCTCAGCCCCCTCCCTAGTAGCTGAGACTACAGGTGCGTGCCATGATGCCCAGCTAATTTTTCTATTTTTAGTAGAGATGAGATCTCACTCTTGCTCAGGCTGATCTTGAACTCCTGAATTCAAACAATCCACCCATCTCAAGAACTTTATTTTTTAAAAAAAAATGTATAATTATATTCTTTGCTCCTATTAGTTACATCTATATAATATCTATTCACAGTAAAAACAATTCTTAAAATAAAAATGGAATAAAAATACATACACCTATGGTAAATTTAAAGAACTTAAAGTGGTTTCAATATGCACCATATTCAAATATACAAAAATGAAGATAATTATTTTCATAGATCAGCTGTTGGAGAAATAAAATAAAGTTGATGATTACTCATTTCTTTAAGAAATGAAGACACAAAATAAGTTGAGCAATTTAAATTCTAACTAAATTCTAAAAGTATTAGTAATACTTTATTATGTCCACTTTGGTCAAAGTTTTATTTGGAGAACTATTATTCTAACATTTGTCCATAATTTTCCATGCATATCTTGATACTAAGAATCCTTTAAATGACTGGGTAACCTACAACGAGGCTAAATTTAAACGACTATCTCCCTGGATGCTAGGCTTTGTTAGGAACTACAGACAAAAGGGCAAGCACTGCACTGACCCACACCACAATCACCAACCTCACTGAATGCGCTGCAAGATGATATCATTTTGTATTTCCTGAAAATTAACACTTCAATAATGATAATTTTGTTAAGAGAAGGAATTAACACTCACCAGGTTTAAAGAACAAAGGATCATTTTTAAATAATCTTAGGGATTCAATTGAATTTTCAAATTTTTCTTTCAAGTATAATTCGCCTTGTTCAAAATCATTTTTTTTCTTGCCAGGTTTTGAGTTCCGGCATTTGGCTTCATTATCCTGCTCTGTCTTAGCTTTGGCAAAGTCATTCTTTTCGTTACTTTTGCCTTCTTTTTCTTGGTCAGATGCCACCATCCCTTTCATCATCTTCAAGGCTTTATAAGCTTTCTCTTCTTTCACCTTTTTCATGTCCTTTTCATAATGACGAATTCCACTTAAATGGGAAATGAGTAATCTTGTTGTGACAGAAACCTAATTGTAAAAACATGAAAATTCAATTATAATATTAAACTGTATAATAAAAAGTTAGTAGCTTTGGAATAATGCCTCAGGAATATTTTCCATTTTGGACTGCTGCTGGAAAATGTCATGTACAAATCCTTAGTCTCAAATTTCAGAAAAATACCTATCCAATTATCATTTGGACTAAAAAAACCCTAAATCTGTTAATTACAACTGAAAACAAACCAAAGAATCCTATGAAACATTTTAAATATAAATTCCAGCATAAACCATTTAACATGCCATTAGGAAAACAAGGTGTGAGTTTCACTACCTTTTCACCTTCATATTCCTTTTCCGGGAATTCAGGAACATAATGTTGTACTGGAATATCAAGATCCAGTTTCCCCGCCTCCCATAATTTGGCAAGAGCAACCATGGTGAGGCTTTTGCTGATGCTGGCAATTCTCATAACTGTCTCTGGCTTACAAGGTACGCGGTTCTCAACATCAGCATAACCTAAACCTTTGGGGAAGAAAAAAAAAGCAAAACGTCACTATTAATGGGCTTCATGGTCAAACAGTCTTCAAAAAGTGAAATAATACTATCATAAAACATCCTGTGCATTTATGTTCCACTTTTATAAGTTACTTAAAACTGGATATGTAAGGGATGAGAGTCTTAGCAACACTGACACCAGTAAGCCTAGCAATTTAACCTTATTACTAAAATAAAATTGTATCCTGTGTGCAATAGTAATTTTCCATCTGATTCAGATACTAATTTTTCTTAGCTTATCTAAACAATTTAATTATTCCACATTTGAAATAAATTACTCTACATTCTTTAAAGAAAACATCATGTCCTTCAGATTATATTTATCCTTGATTTTTGAGTGAGTTTCCACTGAATTCCTTAAATAGCCACCGTATAAAAATAAATGTGAAAAGATGTCCTGCAAACTATATGTAGCTAATTATCAATTTAATTTGGCTGGCAAACCAGAAGGAAAACTATGTTCTACTAATTTAATGTTCCTTCTAGAAAAAATTTTAAGTTTGCTTTCCATCTTCTACACAGGCTAACAGTATGGAACTCTAAGAAATATAAAGAACTGAGGCCAGGTGTGGTGGCTCACACCTGTAATCCCAGCACTTTCGGAGGTCGAGGTAGGAGGATAGCTTGAGGGCAAGAGTTTGAGATCAGCCTGAGCAACATATCAAGACCCCATCTCTACAAAAAAATAGAAAATTTAGCTGGGTGTGGTGGTATGCACCTGTAGTCCCAGCTACTTGGGAGGCTAAGGCAACAAGATCACTTGAATCCAGGAGTTTGAGGTTGCAATGAGCTATAATGATGCCACTGCATTCTAGCCCAGGCAACAGACCAAGACCCTGTCTCATAAGAATAAAAAATTTATATACATATAGATATAAAATTTATATGTATATATAATTTTTTCATATGTATAAATTCTTTATATGTATAAAAATTCTTTATGTATATATAAAGAACTGAGATCTGAAAAGGAGCACAATGACTGTTTTTAAACTATAAATGTACATTGTACTGAAAAATATTTTCACAAAAATAAAGCCCTCACCCATTAAATCATAAATTTATATAATTTTTGATAAGAATTTTCATAAATTAGGTATATTGATTAGATTATACTTATACTTGGAGGAAGAATTATTTTTCTTTAAATTCAAAACCCTACTGCTCTCATCAACTTCTCCTTAAAGTTTTACTTTCTTTAAATGATGTCTGAAACATAAGTTTCTAAATGTAGGATTACTAAAAACCT
Source organism: Varecia variegata (assembly GCA_028533085.1). Taxonomy (NCBI): domain Eukaryota; kingdom Metazoa; phylum Chordata; class Mammalia; order Primates; family Lemuridae; genus Varecia; species Varecia variegata. Next base: position 83,405,363 of record CM052442.1, on the reverse strand, counting down.
GGGATGTCCAACTGGACAAATTTGTGCAATGAATAAGTTATAAAATAATGCTTTGATAAAATATCATAAAATGAATAGAAATCTCTCTCCCAAAGCTTCTAGCCATGTGTTTGAAAAAAGAGTTGACACCTTTGCCTAGTAAAGACAGTAACAGACTGTAAACTCATTAAGGACAAGGAATAGTGAATATCCCCATTAGTTAATACAATGTCTTTTACAGAATATGGGACTTAATAAATTATTAACTGAATTTTTTAAAAATTAGCTGGGCATGGTGTCGGGGGCCTGTGGTTCCCAGCTACTTGGGAGGGTGAGGTGGGAGGATCACTTGAGCCCAGGAGTTTGAGGTTGCAGTGAACTATGATCACACCACTGCACTCTAACCCAGGCAATAGAGCGAGACCTTGTCTCAAAAAAAAGAGAAATAAATAAATAAATAAATAAATAAATTCTGGTGTTTTAGCTATCCATAAGGGTTCTCTACAAATACATAGTTAATGGATTGTTACTGTAAAGCCCCCTTATCCATATCTGTGGTTTAGTATGCCTGAATATATTAAATGCAAAAGTCCAGAAATAAAAAAATTCATGTTTTAAATTGTACACATTCGGTGTATTGTTGTAATTGTTCTATTTTATTATTAGTTATTGCTGGTAATCTCTTACTGTGCCCAATTTATAAATTAAAATTTATCATAAAAACACAGCATATACAGGGCTCATTACTATTAGCAATTTCATGCATCTACTGAGCGACTTGGAACCCAAGAATACACTGTAACAACTTTGAGACCAATAAATTCAGTCCTAAGAGAAAAGTAGGGGTAGAACCAAACCATCTTTAAGACTCCAATTTATTTGTCACATTTTAAGTCTTGCTGTGATAAAAATCTTATTCTTCCATTAGATATGCTTTCTCTACAATATATATCACTTTATGTAAATGGAATAGCATTTCACGGGATTCACTCCAACCAGTAAAACATCTATATTTTATTCACCAATTGGCACAAAACAAGCCACTAAATAACACTTTTCTGGGCCCACCTTCTGACCAGACTTCTTTTCCATCTACAGAAACTCCAACCACTATGCCCGGTGCGCCCACCTCATCCTAAGATCGAAGGGGAAAAGAATGGACAGTTCAAAGACAGGCTGAAAACCCCCAGCGCTCTCACGGGGACCTTCCCCAGGCCCCGCCCCCTAGATCCAGGCCCGCCCCGCCCCCTCTGCCTGGCCCCGCCCCCTCCGCTCAGGCCTTGCCCTGCTGCTAACGGCGAGGGGTGTGCCCAGTCCGCACACTGAGGGGTAGGGACGGTCCCCAGGCGGGCGGTGACCTCCGCCCCAACTTGGGCAACCCCCAGGAGCTCTGACCACTGCCAGGCGGTAGGGAAAGGGGAAGTCTTTCTCGGAAGCCGACCGCCGGCACCCCACGCCCAGGGTGGGGTCCGCTCAGCCCCGGGAGATGACCACAGAGGGGTCCCATTCTGGGGCGAGGGGGTCCCCGGCCGCCTACGCCCCCCCTTCCCAGTCGCCGCACCTTGATCCTGTGCAGCAGGTCGCGGCTGCTCTCGATGGCTCTGGCGAAACACCTGGAGGGAGGCGGCGCGGGGCTCTGCGGAGACCACGGGGCGAGGGACTGCTCCTGCGGCTCGGCCTGAGGCGACGCCTCGGGGTCGGCGGCAGCGGGAGGCTGCGCAGGGGTCGCGCCCCTCAGCCCTCCCGCCAGCTTCACCCCAAGGGCCAGTCCCAGCCCCAGCCCGAGGCCTCCGACCCAGCCGTGGCCAAGCGGCGGCAGCCCGGCGCGCTGGTGGGCCCTGCGTCGCCCGCAACCCCAGGCCTGGCCCCCGGGGGTCGCAGCCCGGACCGTCACGGCTGACAGGAGCCGGTGCATGGCGTCTCTGGAGAGCCGGCGCCTCGCAACTAGCGCAGGCCGGGCTGGCAGCGGCGCTGGAGGGGCAAGCAGGGGAGGGAAGGGGGCGGGGACCGCGGTCAGACCCTAGCAGTCGACGCCCGACGGCCGGAGCGCCGATCGCATCGAGCCCTTCCTCCTCTTCCCCTTTCTTCTCTTTGCCTTGTCTTTTCTTGTTGTTTTTTTTTTTCTTTCTCCTCTTCCGTTTTTATTTTTTGTCTCCCTCAGATCAAGTGTCACCTCTTCCGAGGAGCCTTCCTGGTTCTCGTCCACACCGTCTTGTCCCCACAGTGTGCACACTTTCTTAACGACACAACACTTTGTGTCATTGAACTTGTCAGATTCCTTACCAGACTGACTTTGAAGAGCCCAGACTTTTAGTTTTGGATCTTCAACTTCTGGAACAGCTCCTGGCACATAGCAGACGCTTAGCAGACATCTCCTTTTCTGTCAAAACGCTCTTTTCATTCTCTTCCCATCTCCCTTCACGTCTCATATCAGCTCCTTCCATGTCCCTAAAGCTCTTTTAAAATCTATTACTTCTGGAGTTCTAGCGCCATACCACATCCAACATATGAAGTTATATCCAGATCCTATACTATATTTTTATGCTTTAAAAAGAAAAGTGTTTTCTTTAAGTTTTCATTTGAAAAATTTTAATCCACAAGTAACCCATGTAATTTACAATAAGCTATGAGTTCTCAGTATCTGTCAATGATCAGATTCTTGTGTAATAAGAAACCTAATCTCAAATTGCTACAAAATGTATAACATGTATAAAATTTTAATTTAACATATAATGGCGTTGATATGTTAATTTTGAAGATACCTAATTAAACATGTATCCATTCCAATTTTGCAATTTTCTTTTATATTTTGGGATATATATATATATGATTTTTGAAAGCTTGTAGGCCTTAGACCTTAGACATTAGGGCAATATACCCCGTATGTAAAATGACCCTGTCTTTCTTTGCAGGTAGAATAGATAGTTCACAGACTTGAATTGACAAACCTTATTAAAGAAAAGCTGTAAACATCTTGAGGTAATAGTTATTTAATTGGAGGAAAAGGCAATGATGGTAACCACTCCTAGTGAGAAGATGCTGGGGCTAAATAATTATAAACTGCTGGGGCTGCTCACAAAGCCCAAGACCCCAAGATAGCAGTATGGTAGGATCCAGAGGGTTTGGCACTGAAACTCACAGAGGTCTATGGAGCACCACCTGCAGTTAGAGTGGACAGATGTACTAGGTCAAGACAGTATTGTAGGTTCTCATTGTAGGGGTCACTACTACTCCAAGCACACAATAGTGAGAGAGGAAAAAATATAAAGAGAAAATTGTAAAAGACATAGCCAGTGGTGGTTACAAGTGCTCACTTTATAATTTGTCTTTAAACTGTACATATGTTTTATGCACTCTTCTGTACTTCTCCTTGGATTGGAAATGAAAAAGAAACACAGAGCCGTGTGTTCTGCCCTGTAGAGGGCAAAACCCAATATCCTGGTGGACTTCTAGTTTAGAAGCCGATATAGAGAGGCCACCTGAAGTTTGGTTTCTGTGACGGTAACAGAGAATAAATCTTCTCCATGCAAGCTAAGTGCCTAGGAGGCAACCTGACCAAGCAGCCTGAAGACATGCCAGTAGTATCTTTACTGTCACTTTGAGGCAGGAGCTCAGAGCCCCAACATTTGAGCTGGCTTCTGCCTGGGAGCCACAGAGACCAGACAGAAGAAAAGTAAACCACTAGACATTGAGGGGAATAGAAAGACAGAAAGAAAGAGAAAGAGGAAAGGGAAGAAGGAAACTTTCCACTAAAAATAAACCTACAAACTAAATTTTTAAAACATATGAAAAAAAGTTCTCTAAGAAAGACAACAAAATCAACAATCAAAATGTGAAATCATCCGAAACAAAAGAAAATCAGTAGAATGATCTACAGGGAAAGAGGAAAATAAGAGTCTATTTCCTGGCTAAAAAGCAGATGGGTGATAGAAAATAAATTTTTTAAAAAGAATTCTCAAAGAGAGAAATTCCTGTCTCCATGAATGTATAAAACCAAACTAACCTGGCTACCCTGGGCACATTTTCTCAGGACCTTTTGAGGCCATGTGCTCTGAGTGATAGGTCACATACATTTGTTTTAGAATAAACCTCTTTAAATTCTTTTACAGAGTTTGGGTTGTTTTTTTTTTCCAGTTAACAAGATTAAAAAGGAAGAGAGAAAACTGTCCTTATTTGCAGATATATGGTTGTCTATGTAAAAAATCCAAAAGAAAAAAATAACAAACACCTCCTAAAATTAAAAAGTGAGTTTTTCCAGGCAAGGTGGCTCACACCTGTAATCTCAGCACTTTGGGAGGTGAGGTGAGAGGATTGTTTGAGGCTAGGAGTTCAAGACTGCAGTGAGCTATGATCTTGCCACTGTACTCCAGCCTGGGTGACAGAGTGAGACCTTGTCTTAAAAAACAAAGGTGGATTCAGCAAGGTTGCAGGATACAAGATAAGCATACACATATAAATTCTGTTTCTATATATTAACAATGAACATGTGGCACCAAAATTTAAAATAATACCACTTATAATCATTCAAAACATTTTCACAACATTTAAGTGTAAATCTTACAGAATATGTACAAGACTTGTATGCTGAAAACTATACACCACTGATGAAATTATAGAAATGGAGACTGGACTAGTGGTTGCTGTGGGTTAAGGAAAGGATGGAATTAGGAGGGAAGTGGGTATTGTTTTAAAAAGGCAACATGAGGGATACTTGTGATGATGGAAATGTTCTATATCTTGACGGTATCAAGTCAATATCCTGGTTGTGATATTGTAGTAGTACAGTTGTGCAAGATGTTACCATGGGTTAAACTGGGTAAAGAGTACACAGGATCTGTCTTACTTTTTTTATTATTATTATGCTGCCCACCTCGCTCTGTCTTATTTCTTAAAACTACATGTGAATCTATAATTATCTCAAAATAAAAAGTTTAAGTTGAAAAAAATAAGGACGCCAGGTGTGATGGCTCATGGCTGTAATCCTAACACTTTGGGAGGTGGAGGTGGGAGAATTACTTGAAGCCAGGAGTTCTTCAAGACTAGCCAACATAATAAGACCATGTCTCTACAAAAAATTGAAAAATTAGCCGGGCATGGTGGCACATGCCTGTAGTCCCAGCTACTCGGGAGGCTGAGGCAGGAGGATTCCTTGAGCCCAGGAATTTGAGGTTGCCGTGAGCTATGATGATGCCACTGCACTCTAGACCAGGTGATAGAGCAAGACCGTGTCTCAAAAAAAAAAAAAAAAAAAGATGGAATATGAACCAGGATGAATATTTCAAAACTCAAATACAATTATATCTAATCTCTACTTAAAATGCTTTAAAGCTCCTTTTACCAATAAGAGAAAGTTCAGGCTCCTGTGGTTAGACATGTGGTAGGATAACCTACTGAGAAAAAAATGGGTTTTGTTTTTTTCATACTTGAATTCCCCACAAAGGAATGAACTTCATTTCCTCTTTTTCCAAGAGGGTGGCCAGGCCTCTCAGTCCCGAAGGTCTGGGCTTTTCTTACCCCCAAGAGGGTAGTTAACAATTGTAACTGATTGTTTGAGGGGTCTTAACCCACTGAAATAAAAACATAGGTTTTTTTTTCCCTCCCAGTCACCGCTAGCTGCTTTGCTTAGTCAAATCCCTCCCCAGTTGGGTAGAGGGGAACTTTAGTGATATCTCCAGCTGGTTCAATACCTTTTCAGTCACATCTATCTATCAAAACAGTGTAATTTCAAGTGAATATTCAGTTGCTTCAGGTCTACTTCCTCTGCCAAGTCCAGTTCAATGCCCTCTCTCCAGCAGCTGAGTAGGGCACCTCTCTAAGCTGCAGGGGGTCCTGGAAGAAGCCCGTAGATGGTGGCATCAGGAATTTACTTCCCAGTCTCCATTCACTTGGCAGCAGGTGTATGAAGTAGGTTCACCAATTAGAGGCGCACATTTTCGAAAGCTGATGATGCCGTCGAGGTTGGTGGCTGAGACGTGCGGCTCCCTGGGCAGCAGCGGCAGGGGTTCCCGTAGCGTGACCTGTGCCCAGCAGGGCAGCAGGGCTACCTCGCCATTACCGCAGCTGTTCCAGACAGCATTGCGGCTCTCAACCCCCCAACTTCTGGGAGCCCTCAAGTATTAAAAGACTCCATATGTGTCTCCTTTACACCTGCAGTCCCAGCATAATTAAGAATAGCTCTCCTTTCCCTCTCAAATGAGGCAATAAAATACACAGCCACCCCACCCAATATGTTTTAATAAAATCCTTTTGTACTTGAACTGGCTAGAGTGGTCTTTGAATTTGCAGGTAAGAGGTAAGCTAAGCTAAAGACGTAAGCCCATGCCTCCTCCCTCACTCATCTGCCACCTCACCTATGATCTTATCTCAGTTCTGTGAAAACTGGCAGCTGTTGATTGCCTCCAGGACTTTGCATAGGCTTTTCTTTCTCCTGGAAAGTTCTTTTCTCTGGTGTCCACCTGGCAAACACCCTCTTCCTCCCTCCATCGTGCCCTGTATTCCTCCATTGTAGCATTAGCCTCATGTTACAATTTAACTTAACTTTTTGGATTTGTTCTTTGAGATCTCTCTGCCAAAGGTTTGTGAATTCCATTAGATCAGAGACTTAGTTTCATCTGGGTTTAAGCCCAATGCCTGCTACACGGTAAGCTTCAACAAGTGTGTATTGAAAACTGCATAGGAATGAGGATAAAATTGAACTTTTTGTAGAAAAATAGTAAAATTGATTGATTATGATTACAGATTTACAGAGTGGTTTTGGTAGTCTACTATTAAAGTTTAATTCTCAGAAGATTTTCATTTGCAAGACAAGTCTTTTAGCTTGAGAGAAAACTATCAGAGGTTTGGAAAATAGAATTCAAGTCAGGAGGGGGCCTTAAGTAGTACTAGGCCATCACCACATGCAGGGAGGATAGCTCACCATTATTAGACTATTATTGTGTGCTGGCTACCTCATGAACATGTTTTCGTTTTATAGTAGGTATTTTCTCTCTTATAAGTAACAAAACTGAGGCTCGGAGAAGCTAAGTTGCTTATGGTTAAATGGCAGAATCAGAGCTTGAATTAGGGTCTGCTCCAGGGTCTGCCATCTCCTGGCCTGGCTCCCTAGGAATTTGTACAAAGTGATCCAGGCAAGGGAGTGTGTGTTCATGTTGAGATTTACACAGGAGAAAAGGCCACCACCTCCCGCATCCTCCCTTCCACTGTTTAACACTTCTCTATACTGTCTTTTTAGCCTGTTTCTTTGGTTTTATCTTCAAATGGAGACAAAGTAGCCAGCGATATTATTTGTAGAATTTCAAAGCTGGAAGGCACATTAGGCATTATCTAGTGTGGTGATTTTTGTGGGATGAGATATTTGGAAATGCAGCAGGTTACTTTTTTGCTTATCATAGTGGGGGCTGGGAGGAGGTCCTGACATTTAGTGGAAGGGGACCCAGGATGATTTTGAAAGTTCTGTAATCTGTGGCAGCAGTCCCCAACCTTTTTGGCACCAGGGACCAGTTTCATGGAAGATAGTTTTTCCATGTCTTCCGGGGGGTGGGGGGTGGGGACAGGGATGCTTTTGGGATGATTCAAGCAGATTACATTTATTGTGCACTTTATTCCTATTATTATTACATTGTAACAGATAATGAAATAATTATACAACTCACCATAATGCAGAATCAGTGGGAGCCATGAGCTTGTTTTCCTGCAACTAGATGGTCCCATCTGGGGGTGACAGGAGACAGTGATTTATTATGGTCTCCATGTAGTCAAACCTCTCTGCTAATGATAATCTGTATTTGCAGGCTCTCCCCAGAGCTAGCATCACCACCTCCGCTCCACCTCAGATCATCAGGCATTAGATTCTCACAAGGAGCGAGCAACCTAGATCCCTCGAAAGCGCAGTTTACAGTAGGGGTCTCGCTCCTATGAGAATCTAATGTCACCGCTGATCTGACAGGAGGCGGAGCTCAGGCGGTGATGCCAGCTATGGGGAGTGGTTGTAAACTCAGGTGAAGCCTCCCTCTCCTACCCTCCGCTCATCTCCTGCTGTGTGGCCCATTCCTAACAGGCCACGGACTGCTACTCGTCCTCATCCCAGGGATTGGGGACCGAAGATCTGTGGGACAGTTATCCTGACAAAAATTCTCTCCTTGACCAAATTCCAGCCAGGCTCCTTTGAGCCCTTTTGCTGACTAGGCCTATAAAGACTTGAACAAACACTAACACGGTTTCTAACAGCTCAAGGCCACATCCTTAGGATGACCCTAGCCCTCCTTGACGTGCCTGCCTGAGAAAACTCAAGGCTGCCAAAAGAATTATCTCTTGTTCCAGCCAACACCTGAAGATAGGGCCCCTGTCTCCCGGGCCCTGTGGGAGGGGAGGAGCCTAACTTCCACAGGTGTCAGTGAGCAAACCCAAATGGGTTTCGTGTGGACCAACCCTTCCTTCCCGCTTCTTGTGATTTTTCACTACTCTGACTCTGCTCAAGTCCCTGCCATTCCCCCTCCCAACTCCCTCCCTCCAAAACGTCTGATCACGTCTGCACAAATCAGAGTGGAGCTCAGCCCATTGTCAGCAGTGAATAAAACTTACCGAATAAAACCTGTCTTTGTGGCTTTAACTAATACCCAGCTGTGTTTGTCTGTGACAGTGCCCATTGAATTGTTCTGCCCAAAATATGATCCTTGAGAAAAAGACCCTTGTTTGCAATACAAGGTCTTATGAGTGTGTTCACTTTGTGACAATCTTTGAAATTTGATCTTTAAATTTTGACATTCATCGAGTTGTACACTTACGATTTGTTTACTTTTCTGTCTATATGTTATACTTGCATGTAAAAATTCATGTATAGCAAAAAACCTGAAAAAATGATAATGAAGGCTAATTTAAGAAAAATTGAAATGGTATTAAGGGAAAAAGAAGATATTATGATTTGCAATGGCAAAACCACAAACTTATGTATAAAGACCATGAAAACACCGAGGAATAGGAATTTGGTATGAGTATAGGCGTTTTATAAAAGAATGTTCTTTAATGGTGCGCTTAAAAAAACACTTTATTTACAGGCTCATGCCTGTAATCCTGGCACTCTGGGAGGCTGAGGTGAGAGGATCATCACTTGAGGCCAGGAGTTCAAGATCAGCCTGAGTGAGAGTGAGACTCCATCTCTACAAAAAAATGAAAAATTAGTCAGGCATGGTGGCGCATGCCTGTACTCCCAGCTACATGGGAGGCTGAGGCAGGAGGATCACTTGAGCCCAGGAGTGTGAGGTTGCTGAGAGCTATCATCATGCCACTGCCACCAGCCAGGGCAACAGAGTAAGACTCTGTCTCCAAAAAAAAAAAAAAAGAAGAAGAAGAAGAAAGAAAAAAAGAAAATGTTTTATTGAGATGTAATTGAAATATAAACTGTACATATTTGAAGTGTACAATTTGATAAATTTTAATATATCTATACACCTGTGTAACCATCACAATGAAGATAATATGTTTATCACTTCCCTTTATAATCCTTTCCTCCCTCTCTACTTGCTTCCCTTCCCTGCCCCAAGCAACCATTGATCTGTTTTCTGCCACTATAGATTAGTTTACAATTTCTCTCTATATATATTCCAGTGAGGTGGTTTTTGTGGGATGCCCTCTTTTTTAACCTGGCTTCTTTCACTCAGAATAAATATTTTGAAATGAATGCATGCTAATACATACATCATTAATTCATTCCTTTTCACAATATGTAATGCATTATACATACTGTATGGATGTACCACAACTTGTTTATATGCTTACCTGTTGATGGACATTTGGGTTATTTCCAGGTTTTGTTATTACAAATAAAGCTGCTATGAAATTTGTGTACAAATTTTTGTGTGGACATCTGTTTTCATTTCTCTTGGGTATATACCTAGGAGTGGAATTGCTGGGTCATTCCATAACTCTATGTTTAATCTTTTGAGAACCAGCCAGGTTGTTTTCAAAGGCAGCTGCATCGTTTTACTTTCCTACCAGCACTGTACGAGGGTTCCAATTTCTCCACATCCTTGCCAACATTGTCCTTTTGATAATGGCCATCCTAGCAGGTGTGAAATGGTATCTCATTGTGGTTTTGCTTTGCATTTCCCTGACGGCTAAAAATGTTGAGCTTATTTGCTGTTTGTACATCTTCTTTGGAGAAATATCTATTCAGATCCTTTGCCCATTTATATAACATTCTTGAAATGACAAAATTATGAAAATGGAGGAGATTAGTGGTCTATAAGAGGTTAGGGACTGGGGTGCGGGGAGGAGAGAAGGAAGGTGGGTGTGTTTATGAAAGAGCAACACAGGGATCCTGATCCTGGTGGTGATGGAATTGTTCTTTATCTTGACTGTGGTTGGCCAATACTTAAACCCACACATGTTATTAAATGTCTTCTTTGTAAATTTCAGAATATTACGGGGGTACAAATATTTTGGCTGCATGAATTGCTTTTGTACAGTCTGAGTCAAAGTTATAAATGTTTCCCTCACCAGATAGCGTGCATTGTACCTGTTAGGTGTGATTTTACCCATCCCCTCCTCCCCCCTCCCACCTGCTTGATTTCCGTTGAGTTTTACTTCCATCTGTGCACACGAGTGCTGATCGATTCTTTCCAATTTAATAGTGAGTACGTGTGGTGTTTGTTTTTCCATTCTTGCAATACTTGACTTAGGAGAATGGTCTCCAGTTCCATCCAGGTTGTTTGTTATTAAATTTCATAGAAATAAATACACATACACGAGTACATATAAAACTGGGAAAACCTGAATTAGACTGATGGATTGTATTTATGCCAATATCCTAGTTGTGATATTATACAATAGTTTCATAAGGTGCTATCACTGGAGGAACTGGGCAAAAGTTACACAGGATCTCTCTGTATTATTTACCAGCACATGTGACTCTATAATTTTCTTAAAATAAGAAACTTAATTTTAAAAATGCAATTTAAAAAACCCCCTATCGCCCTCAGAATGTTTTCATGTCTGTTCCTGATTGTGACTATTGCACAACTTCCACAGCCCAACTCGAGTCCTGGCTTCTCCCCATAGGCTTCTTTGACCAACATGTTCTCTCCTCCACCTCCGTCTTTTGCTTTGTAACTATTGTCCATGTTGATTCTTCTGACTCAGACTGCAAACTATGGAAGGCATAACTGTCATACACATTTGTGTCCCTCATATGCAAAGCAGTGCAGGACTTGTTGTCTGAAGGGTCTGAATTTGGGTGACAAGCTCAGTTTCTTCATCTGTAAATTAAGGCTAACAATAATTACATTGAAGATTTTTTTTGAAGATTAAATGTGCATTAACTTGCAAAAAGATAAACTATAAGCTTTAGTGAGTAGACTGGCTGAATGGGGTACAGATCAGAAATTTATTCCCCATTAATGTTATTTTTAGTGAAAATAAAAACCAAGATGTCAATTACTAAAATCCCTAGTTCTCTTCCTGCTACATGTGAACTAATCTTCCAGTTTGAACTTGTACAGTGTGTTTTCATCCTCACATCTCTTTCCCTCAACCTGTCAACTTAATTGGTCACTGCCCCAGTGATCAAGGACAAAATAGGAATTCAGTTCCAATCATCTGAAGAGCCAGCCTATATCCCTGTTGGATCGGAATTGATGGAAAGTTAGTGAATAGCCCTTTCTTGAAAGGTCGTAATGACCTTTTCAAAGAAGGTAATCGAGTCGTACATGAATGCATTCTCGCTGTCATCGTGGGGATTTTAAGGTCTTGGGAACTGGGGCCCAACCCTGCAGACTCCTCCACGTCCTGTCCCTCCAGATCAGCAGGGTCTGAAACACCTCTCTGTCGCTGTGTCGCTGTGTGCTCCTGCGTTAGCCACAGGCCCTGGGTGTCCCCACTTCGCTGATGAGCAACTTGTGCAGCAGAAGGGACCCAACGGAGGGCCTTTCAGTCAGGTGGTTCCTCCTGTGACCTTAAGCACAATTAGCCCCGGACAGATTTACCTCCTGGGAAAGTCAGAAAGGATTCTTTTTTTTTTTTTTTTTTTCGTTCAAAAAACAAAGAATAAGGTAACCTACATCTAGTCTCACAACTCTGAACAATTTCCACGTGCAGATGTTAAAACTCCAGAATCTAAGGAGGACAGATTACCTTATTCATCCCATCTGCACTGCTGGGGGCCTTCTGCAATTCACAGCGTTTGATGCACCCCTGCCTATGGCTCACAGGTTGCATTCAATTCACTGCAACTTGTAAAATCTTTCACAGAGAGTCACTATGGCATCTGGCTTCTGTGCTGGGGCCATACAAGGATGAACAAGGCCGTGGGCTGTCAAGGAGCTCACAGGCAGCAGGGAAGACAGGCGGAGAGCCCCTGCACGTGGTTAAGCAGCTGTGCTCTGCACAAGGGAGCCTGGCGGGGGAGGAGAGTGGGCACAGTTCATCTTGTGCTCCTATTGCCAGGCCAGGTGTTTACCTCTGGAGGAAGGGACACTCTTTCCCAATATGCACAAAGGAGCAATGGACAGACTCAGGACTAATTTAATGCAATAAGATAAATGCTATAATAGAGGTGGATATTAATAGCCATGGGAAAGGAGGAGAGAGCAGGTGAGTCTCCCCAGAGGAAGGGATTAAGGGGAGTGACAGAGAATGAGGACTTTTCAGAAAGGCCTTGGAAGGAGAATGGGAATTTACCCAATGGAACTAGTCAAAACAAAACAAGGCTGGGAAGCAGAGGCAAAGAGGCAGAGCTGTACAACACAAGGCCTGTTTGCAGAACAGGGAGTGGCTCCACTGGCTGATGCAGGTGAGGCCAGAAGGTAGGCAGAGCCAGGTGGCACGGGGCTTATAAGCCACCCTGAGGACTCTGGGCTTTAGCCTTTAGGCTGCTGGTTCAAACTTTGGTGGATCTGAAACACATGGAGAGCTTGTTCCAAGTGTAGTTTCCTTAGCTCCAGCCCCAGAGATGGGCTCTGACTCAGTAGGTCTGGGGAAGGGTCCAAAATGAACATTTTAAATGATTTGCCTGCAGGTTTTTGGTACAGTGGTCAGAGGAGAGACTGTGCTGAGCAATATGGGTGTTCATAGGAGTTTAAGCTGCAGAGCATCTGGTGGGCTCCCTGGAGCAAAGAGCCCCAGCTGCAAGGTGGAGGGAAAAGGGCAGCTGGTGGAATTCACTTTGCAGTGAATTAGCAAGCTAGCTCAGAGCCCAGCCCTTCGTTAACCCACCCCTAAATGTGTAGATCAAACAAACAACAGTTTAAACTGTAAAGCAAGCAGATGGTAGGGACAAGAGGCAAGGATTTCAGGCCCAGCTCTACCACCCAAGGGGTGGGTCACTTCGGGCTAATCATTTTCCCTCCAAATCTCAGAATCTACATCTGTAAACGAACATGCACTCTGAGGCCCCTTTCAGTCATATGGTACAAAAATTCTAAACCTCCCAACAAGGGGTTCACTATAGAAGATAATGCTAGATAAGGCCAAAAAAAAAAAAAAAACAAAAAAAAACCAACTTTCTAATAGAGGAAGTTGGAAAAGGCTCAGAGTTGTTTTGGGGAAAGGAGGTTCTTTCCGGAAGCTTCTCAAGCCTCTCTCTGTGCCTCGTAGCACCCATCACAGTGCTCTGTATCTGTATCTGGCCCCCCAGTAAACATTTTCTGCTAATGAACAGCATGTAGGGTATCAGAACTGGGTCTTCCAGGCTGGGCACATCTATTGAACTCCTCTGCCGGTGCTTTAGCCAGCTGTGATAAGCAAGCATTCAATATGGTGACCCTCCTTTTCCAGACTTTTGTTAATTAGGCTCCAGTATCCTCAGATAGTGATAACAAGGCCATAATGATAACCCCGAGGGGGTTGTAACTTTTTTTTGAGATGGGGTCTCACTTTGTTGCCCAGGCTGATCTTGAACTCCTGGTCTCAAGTGATTCTCCTGCCTCAGCCTCCTGAGTCACTGGGATTCAGCCTCAGGTGTGAGCCGCTGTGCCTGGCAAGGTGCTTGTAACTTTTATGTGATTGGGTGGGAGAAAGAATTAGAGATTTTAAAGGTTCTTCTTGAACCTGGACAGCCTTTGGTATACGCAGACTGTACCCTTAAAACTCGCCAAATGGAGGTAGTGATGTGGGACATTTGAAAATAAAGTAAAAAGTGTAGACTAGAGAAAGCAGCGTTTGGTTTGCTGGGGAAATGGTTTTCCTTCTCATCACAAAGCATTTCACTACCCATAGGCATATCAAAACATCATGTTGTTTGCCTTAAATATGTACAATAAAATAAAATAAAAAAACCTTTTCATTATCAATCCTCAAATTGGAGGAGCCCAAGAGGAGGATGCAGTTAGGCTGGAACAATGCAATAGGCACGTTGAGCGCATTGTTGGTCAAGGAATGGGCAGGGCTGGAATAGAAGCTGTGACCAGGAAGACCATTTAGAGGATACTGTAGCCAGTGATGCTCCCGAGGAGAGGCAGAAGCTGTCCCTCCCACATCTCCATGCTGCCCGTTCCAGCCTCGGGCACCTGCCTGAGGACTCTTGGAGCCGGAGCCTGTCTTGCCCATGAGTGCAACAAGCAGAAAGTGTCGGGGAATAATTGCTGCTCCTTCCAAAAAAAGACTTACAGGAGTAGGTGTAACATGCCTCAGCACCCTGCCCCTTGGGTAGGTTGACTGTCTCCCAGAGTCCCCCCGAATCCCAGGGATTAAGCTTTAGCCACCACGGTAACCTGCCTGATCTCACATCCTTCACTGTCTCCTTCCTGCCCCTGTCTCACATCCCCACTGGTATTTCCTGGGGTCATCTCCCAGACAAACTACCTGATTCAGAATCCTTGTCTCAGGTTCTACTTCTGGGGAAACCCCAACTAAGATATCAGGCCACTGGGAACATGATCGCTAGGGACACTGACTTGTAGCCAGGGAGCTAATAGAAGACAGGGTGCCACCATGGGGCTTATAAGACTTAAGAGGAGGTATCTGAAGAGTTGAGCATAAAAAGGGGTGCACACAGGGGAGACATGTGGAGGGGTGCAGGAGAAGACAGCCTTGATTGGATGCCTACTCTGGGCCCGACCCTGTGTTGGGGGTTAGACATACTTTGCTTCTATCCATCCTTATAGCAACACTATGAACTAGGAAGATGTCATCTGCATTTTACAGATGAGAAAACTCTGACTGAAGAAGTAACTCGTTTATGATCATGTGACTAGTGAGTGGAGAAGGGATTTGCCTCCCTGGCACCAAAGTCTATGCTGTATTCCCGAGAGCTCACCTAGCAGCCCACATGTCACCAGTGATCAGTGACCAGTCAATGTGGTCTTTGTGAGGAAGAGCCAGCTGTTCCCCAGGCCAGGCCAGGCCTCCCAGGGGGGAAGGACCTTAGGGAGGTTGAGGTCAGCCACGCTGGTTGTCAGCTTAGCAGATCCAGAAACTTGATTCGTGAGCCGCCTCGCAGTGACTGGCCCAGAGAGACTGAGTGCCAGCCACCAAACCCTCCAGCAGCTCATGCATGATCTAGGTACTAATCGGTTGACTTGACGTTCGTGTTCTTTGGTTTTATTAGTTGCCTGTTGCCACTGCAACAAATTACCACAAACTTAGTGGCTTCAAACCACACACATTTATTACCTTACAGTTCTGGAAGTCCGATGTCTGAAATCAGTTTCACTGGTCTCAAATCAAGGTGCTGGCAGGGATACATTCCTTCCGAAAGCTCTAGGGAAAAATCTATCTCTCTGCCTTTTTCCGATGCTAGAGACCACCTTCATTCCATGGCTGTTTTTTAAATCTCCAAACCCAGCAGCATCTTCCAGCCTGTCTCTCTGATTCTGATGCTCCTGCCTCCCTCTTGCTACATTTGGATCATCTGAATAATCCAGGATAATCTCCTCATTTCAAGATCCTTAGTTTAATCACATCTGCAAAATCCCCTTTGCCAAGTAAAGTAACTTATTCACAGGTGCCAGGGATTAAGACCTGGACGTTTTGGAGAAGCCCTTATTCAGCCTACCCTAGATGGTCAGTTTTTTCTCTCCCCATAGCAGGAAAGGCTATGTTTGAGCCAGTCTATGATCAGAGGCTGCATGGGGGACCTGAAACCAGAGCATAGGGGTGTGTATGATCTGCATGGCCAGGCCATCAGCCAACTGTGAACCATCTGGGCACCAACCTGCTTCTAACCAATGCAGAGTGGCAACTTCTGACACTCGGGCTTCCCTTCTTGTAGACGGCGTACACTTTGTCAGACAGACTCCAGCACTGATTGTCAGGTTACTGCTTTACTTACCCCTGACACTCCATCCTTGGTGCATTTACAAATCATCTTGTATCGTTGCTTAATGGGACCTGTCCCATTCTGGGTTCCCTTTAATCATGTCCATTAGCCTCTCTGACAAACTGGAACCTAGTGACAGCATTGGACCCAGGTGTTTACCCAGGGCCTCACTGCTCCCTGCTCTTCTCTCCCTACCTCTCTGACTTTTGGCCACAGACTTGGGTTCCAAAATCTGCTCTGCCCTTCCCATATGGCTTTGACAACCTGCTAGGACTTTTTCCTCTGGACTCTGTGCACAGATAATCTCATCCATTATGTGCTGAGTTCTATGAGTCACCTTGTCTCAAAGTTTTGGGAATACCTGATCTTAGCCTTTGTACTGACCTTTTTTTTAAGAAAAATTGCTGATTCTCAGTTTTCATTTCTTGCTCAATTTCTACCTCTCTGAAAATCATTCCCTAAGTGTTCTGTGAGAATCCCGTGTATACACTGAGGACGGCCTTGGGGATATGACAGTGAGACTTGCTCCTGCTCTCAGGGAGCCCAGAGACCACTAGAGAAGATGGATCTTTATCAGATAATTACACTCACCAATGTGTAATTATGAATGGGGATAATTACTCTTAAGAACAGAAGCATGATTAATGAAAGTTTAAACAAAGAGACCTGCCCTAGATTGGGGGTTCTCAAGGGAACCTTCCCTAAGGAAGTGCCATTTGAACTGTGATCGGTGGGTGCAGGGGAGGAGAGGGGGGCTGGGGTGTGAATGTGGCTGCAGGCAGGGAAGGGCCAAGGAAGGGTCTTGGGTTTTAGCCTATGAGCAAAAGTTTTTAAGCAAGGGGAGGGTGGTGATGCAATCAGATTTGTGTGCTGAAACCGTCTTCCTGTTACAGCGTGCAGAACAGATTATTGTGGGGAGGGCAGGGCAGATTTGGTGTAGGGAGAGCAGTCAGAAGGCTCTTGCAGTCACAGAGCAGAGACATGAAGGTAACTTGGCCAGGGTGGTGGCAATGGAGAAGGTGGGAAGTGGTTGGTTGCTAGAGGGTAATTCAAAGCTTAAAAACCCAAAGGTATGTGGTTCAAGTTTGCATATGGGGCAAAGGAGTGGAAGGTTTCAAAGATGAAACCAAGCTTGCTGTTATAATAACCAGAGCGATGTTTACATTTAATGCAGTAAAACATTTTCAAAAGGAGGAAATGCCAGCTCTTGTGTATCTTGTGACAGGCCTAAGGAGAACAGCTGGCTTCAGCGTGAGGGGGTTGCCCAATCCTTGTGAACCTCAGGCATGACTGTGGAGGTGGCTTCTGGGAGAAGTTTACATAGCCAAGTTCAAGTCCGTGGGTGGCCAACAGAATTAATGCTTTTTATTATCCGAATCCCCCTAACGTTCTTTGTAGTAGGGTAGTAGGGAGAGGGACTGTCTCTAAAACCAAACCACCACCGTGAGGGGGCTGACCTTAGAACGAGAGGTTCACAGTAAATTGGAGAATTCTGGGAATCCAACCCCAAGAATGCTGATCCCTTTCCCCACTTGTGGCTGCCTTTTGAACTCCGGGATTTGGCAGTCAGTCAAACCAAATAACTCTGGGGTGCAAAAGTCAATGGAGTCCAGAACAATCTCTGCCTCACTGCTTCAGACTAGATGTCTGTAACAGGCATGTCTTGGAATTTTTGCCCTTTTCCCTTTTCAGTTAGAACAGATTCTCTGGTATAACTGAAACAGATTCTCTGGCATGGATACTTTCTTCTCAAAGTATCACTTGGTTGCTGCTTTACTGGGAGAGAACTTCCAAGATTTCAAATTTGAGTCTTTGGTCCCAAGTATCCTGGTGGCACCACTTGGATGTCCTAGTTAAAGCCACTTGTTAAAGTGAGTGGACCCCTTTGGAACACTCAGAGTCTGCCACCCAAGGGCCAGAGACCTGGCCTCCCAGCTCAGCAGACGGACAGTGAGGGAGAGGCTTGTGGACCTTAGAGGGAGGCTGAGGCTCTCAGACAGGGAGACTGGCCAGTGCGCTCCAAACCTGCCATTACTTTTGTTCAATTACACATTGTGAGAAGGGGAAGGAACAAGGAAAGCAAATTAATGCTTAATAATTATTGCCTCCAACGTGCATCTAAGGAAGGCACCAGCACATCGTAGTCGAGATCTACCCACAGCTGGAACACCTAGGAGTTTGACGTTTCAGTGAGCTTTGATGCTGCTGCTGCACTGTAGTCTGGGCAACAGAGCAAGACCCTGTCTCTAAGAAAAAACAATGAATGCCTGTGGTAACGATTTCATTCATCAGCACACAATGTGTGAGTCACTCCTCCTCACCCCATTTGTGTCTTACCTGAAGACCGGTAGGGCAGTTGCAGCCACCTCAGTTCCATTCTGTCATCTGTTCCGCTTGCCCAGCACACAGCTTCTCCCTCCCCTATCAAGACACTTGCTATGTTTTCCCTGTTGCACTAGTCCTCACGCCCTGTCTCAGCCCGGAAACTTCTCTACCTTACCCCTTTCTGGCCTCCCCTAATCCTGCCTCCAGGAACCGGATCCTGGCTCTGACCTCCCACTGGGCGTGTGGGCAGGTGTTGGGATCCTCATGAGCAGACTTTGAAGTGGGAACTATCCCCATTTTACAGCTGGAGATACTAGTGCCCAGAAAGGTTCAGTGATTCATACAAGACCACCAGCTCTGGATTTTGCTGCTTTTGATTTTGAATCCAAAGAATCCATTGTTGCAATTTTAGTTCTAAAACAGTAAAAATCATCACCCACTTACTTGGGTGGTGAGGATTAGAGAGATATAGATGCAAAATTAGTGAGACTAACATAAATAAGGCTTGGGTCATTGGAAGCCAAGGGAACAAATTGTACTCACTCAATCTTGCCTCGAGTGTTTTGTATTCATTTATCTTGGGCTTTCATAACGAAATGCCACAGACTTGGGGGCTTAAACAATAAAAACTTACTTCCTTACAGTTCTGGAGGCTGGAAGTCTGAGATTGGGGAGCCAGCATGGACAGCTTCTGTGGGCCCTCTTCTGACTTGTAGACAGCCACCATGGCTGCTTCCTTACTTGGCAGAGGGAGGGAGACAGCCTGGGGTGGGGTGGGGGAGAGTGAGAGTGTGTGCACTCTCTGGGTCTCTTCTTTTTTTTTTTTTTTTTTTTTTGCAGGGACACAGACCAGTGGAACAGAACAGAAAACCCAAATATAAAACCATCCTCATATAGCCATCTAATCTTCGACAAAGCAGACAAAAACATACTCTGGGGAAAAGATTCCTTATTCAATAAATGGTGCTGGGAAAACTGGTTAACCACATGTAGAAGACTGAAACAGGACCCACAGCTTTCACCTCTCACAAA
>CM052442.1:83314407-83385278 GCA_028533085.1 Varecia variegata | reverse complement strand
AAAGAAACTATTAGAATCCTAGAAGAAAATGTAGGAAAGACTCTTACAGACATTGGCCTAGGCAAAGAATTTATGAAGAAGACACCTAAGGCAATCACAGCAACAACAAAAATAAATAAATGGGACTTGATTAAATTGAAAAGCTTCTGCACAGCCAAAGAAACAATCACGAGAATTAACAGACAACCCACAGAATGGGTCTCTTCTTATAAGAACTCTAATCCTAATGTATTAGGGCTTTAACGTATGAATATTGGAGAATGCAATTGAGTCCACAGCGTGTTCCTAGAGAAATCATTAAATGTCAGAGTTGGAAAAGAACACAAAGATCATCTTTTTATTTGTACGTTCCTTCCCAGTAACTCATTTCTCTGTTCAGCCTCCTTTCCTAGGGTGAGGAGGTCACCTTTCTGTCTACCCTCAGGCTCCAGGCAAGGTAGTTTAAACAGACTTTAAGTGTCCCTTTCAAAGGTCTTTCTTGGCCTGGTGCCTGTAATCCTAGCACTCTGGGAGGCCAAGGTGGGAGGATGGCTTGAGGTCAGGAGTTCAAGATCAGCAAGAACCAGCAGGAGCGAGACCCCATCTCTACAAAAAAACAGAAAAATTAGCTGGGTGTGGTGGCGCATGCCTATAGTCTCAGCTACTCAGGAGGCTGAGGCAGGAGGATTGCTTGAGCCCAGGAGCTAGAGGTTGCAGTGAGCTATGGTGATGCCACTGCACTCTAGTCTAGGCAACAGAGTGAGACCCTGTCTCAAAAAAAAAAAAAAAAAGAAAGAAAAAAAAAATCAAAGGTTTTTCCTGCCTTTGGGTTGATTATTCACACAACCACCTCAGGGATTCCCAGAGAAAGCCCCCCAAATTCTAAGAAGCTAGCTTCCACTCTGGATTCAATGCTCTGATCCATAGTTCACTTAGCCAATCTTTCCATCTTAAGGAAAGGGAAAAACCAAATTGTGGGGCAGCTTTTCTTATTCCCAGAGCCATTTTACATTCTAGGTGAAGAGGATGTTGGAAAACAATCCCAAAAGCAGGTCTAAAGGACTTGTCCTAATGAGAACAATGGCTCCCAAAAGCATCCTCCATGGTATAAGGTCAAAGGTTTAGCTTCTCTCTGAAAGATCATAACTTCCCATTTTTGTGCTAAGAGGCTTTTCTTATTATGTTATTAGAAGTGGGCTCTCTGAGAAAATCTTAAGAGGCCCTTACTGTAATAGTTACAAGAAGTTTAAAATGTAGCTATATCATCAGGGCACTCCTGTGAAAGAAAGGTTAGAACACTTTAGTACGTGAGGGACTTGAATTAGAGTTAGGAGAATCAGAGTTGGGAACTTTGTAGAACAGGATGGCAGTCTCTCAGAGGTCTGCACCATCTGGGTGGGGTCAGGGGATGACAGCACACAGGAAGGAAGCCCTGGGGTCCCCTCCAGTTGAGGGTGTCTGCTTTGGCTTCCGCAGGCAGACTGTGGGGAGAATCTGGTCTCTGTTGCTAACCACCTCGTTGCCATGTTACAGAGCCTCATTTTCCTCAGCACAGTCCTGAGAGCGAGTGCCTCCTTAACTTGTGTGTGTGTGTGTGTGTGTGTGTCTGTGTACGCACACGCAGGTGTGTGCCTCCTTAATTTGTGTGTGCACGCAGGTCCGTGCCTCCTTAATTTGTGTGCGTGTGTGCACGCAGGTGCGTGCCTCCTTAATTTGTGTGTGTGTGTGCACGCAGGTGCATGCCTCCTTAATTGGTGTGTATGTGCACGCAGGTGCATGCCTCCTTAATTTGTGTGTGTGTGCACGCAGGTGCATGCCTCCTTAATTTGTGGCACGCGCACACCTGCTCGCACCTCCTTAATTTTGCAGCCTAGGCCCCTCACTCCCCTCATGCTCGTCCCACCCTGGATACTAATGTCTTCCTCACAGGGATTTGTGGAGATCAAATTACATAATGTATGAAAAGTGCCTGGTATGCAGTGTGCATTCAATAAATGTTAGTTTTCCTTTCCTCCTTCTAAAAATATAGTTTCAGAGGAACTATACACTTAGCTGTCACTTAAAATCTGAGTAGTGATAACCAACCCCTATTTAGCTCTTAGGTGCCGAGCATTGTGTTAATAATGACCACCTGTTGGGTTCTTTCTGTGTGCCACGTGCTTTATAGGCACTGTTCTAAATAATCCTCTCAACAATTGTATGAGACAGGGATTATTGTCATCCCCAATTTACAGGTGAGGAGTCTGAAGTGAGCAATGGAACGGTTTAAGATCACACAGCTAGTGAAGAAGGATAGAACGATGAGCTTGGCTCCAGAGTCAGCCCTGAGGACAAAATTAGGAAATAAAAAATCTTGAAAGGGGAGAGGGAAGAATGAAAGCGTGAAATGTTTTTTTACCTTTTTTTTTTTTTTTTTGCCAAAAACTGTTGCACACTTTTACCTCCATTTTCCATGTGAATCCTGTGAGTTAGGTAGATGTATTCTTATACATCTCAGAGAAGTGAAATTTTTCATCCAGGGACACCTAAAATTTCTGAACTGGTGGCCATCAGTGCCCTGTGAGTTTTACACTGATGACAATGGCATCATCAGGGTTCGTGGGCTCATGCATATTGTTCCAGTCCCAGCCACAGGTCAAGTGCTGATTCTCTGCTCAAGCTTGTTTTCTTGGGTCAGGCATTCTTCATGTGCCCCACATTCAGGTATATATTATTTTGGTTTTGTAGCTCTGTATATATTTAACATGTTTTGCTTTTACAGCTATGTAACAGTTATAGGCTGTTATAAGACATTTATACATAATTCCATGTTAGTATATATTTAAATATACTAAATTTATTTGAATATAGCATTCAAATAAAATTAATTTTAGTAAGCCTAGAGGTCCAAGAGATATGTCCCTTTAAACATAGATACCTACAAAGCCAAAGTAGCTCAAATTAATAGTATTCATTTAAAGATATTTTGCTGAAATAGAGTTGCCACTAGTGACATGAATGTGATATGGATGCTTATGGCAAAACTTCAGGTTGTTAAAGGACAATTTTGAAAAAAAGGTAATATCATGACTCATGCAAATATAAAATGAGCATATATCAAACAATTTTATTCAATTTGTTAGTTAATAAGGGAAACAGAGAACTGTAAAGACTAGTTTAAATTGTATCTTCAAAGCTAAGTATTTGTAAGTGATTTAATAGAGGAATGTTAGGATACAGTTGCTAGATTAGATACAAAACTTGTTAATGTTGTACAGGGCAATAAATTATAATGTTTGGAGTTATTGTTTCTATTGGGTGGAAATCATTTGCATCTTCCCTAGGCAAAAATCAATAATCCAACATATAATTTCACTAAGCCTTGGACCTACAGTGATTCCAATTAAGTATATTCCCCCAATGGTTCTCAAATCTGGTCCATGAGAGCTTCCATGTATCTGTGTGTTCAAAACTATTATAATAATACTAAGACAATATTTGTCTTTTTCATGGTGTTAACACTTGTATTGATGGTTCAAAAGAAATGGTGGATAAAACTGCTGTCACTTTCACATAAATCAAGGCAATGGCAGCAAACTAAACTAGTTGCCATTATACTCTTCATCAACAAGCACTTGCAGAAAAAAAAAAAAGCCTGTTTCACTTAAGAATGTCCTTGATGAACAGGCTGTAGTGGCTCACACCTGTAATCCCAGCACTTTGGGAGGCTGAGATGGGAAGATTGCCTGAGGCCAGGAGTTTAAGACCGGCCTGGGCAACATAACCAGACCCCATCTCTAAAAAAAAAAACAAATGTCCTTGATGGAGCTGTAAAAATTACTTTTATTAAATCTTGGCTGTTGTTTCTTTTCAAATATTCAGCGTGATAAAATGGGAAGTCCACACAAAGTACTTACTTCTGTAGCATATCCAGGGATGATAGTTGCCTTGGGGAAAAGCAGTTGTGAGTTGGGAGGTGAATTAGCCACTTTTTAAGTGGAATGCTATTTTTACCTAAAGGAACAGCTGACAAATTCTCATTCTTTTGACTTGGGAATTTAGCAGATATTTTCTTGAAAATGAATGAAGTAAATCTGTCATTTCAAGGAAATTTTGTGACAGTATTTATTGCCAGTGGTAAACCTTGGGTTTTCAAGTGAAAATTAGAATTTTGGGAAGTCTATGTCTGCTACCATAAGCTTGACAGCTTTCTAGTCTTAAAATACTAATGAATGTAATTTTGAATATAATTTTTGATATTGAATATAATTTGATATTATATAATTCTTGATATTGTATAATGAAATATGTTAACATTTGGAAGTACAACTCATTAAATCAATATTTTCAAAATGACCAATTCGTGATGTTAGAAAATCCTACATGAGCAAAAGAGCCATTTAAAATATAAGATGAACCAGTGGATTTTAATGTAACTGAATACAAAAAGTTCAATGATATAGTTCCAGGTTCTACCTCACAATTAATGTTTAAGCAGCTACTACCATTTGTTGAATTTGGTATAGTATCAAAGAAGAATATCTACAGTTATCTGAAAAGTCTTTTAAAATACTCTTCCCTTTTCCAACTATACTATGTGTGAGGTCATATTTTCTTCATATATCCCAACCAAAATAACATGTCAAAACAGGTTGAATGCATAGACACAAGAAACCAGCTGCTTTCTGTTTCTCTAAACATTAAATAGATTTGTAAAAATGTAACATAATTCTACTCTTCTCACTAAAGTTTTCTGTTTTGGAAAATATATTTTGATTAAAAATGTTATGTTACTAATGGCTTTATTATTGTCATTTAAAAATGAATGAATTAGTAAATAAATGTATCAGTTTTAATTTCTTACCTGTAAATATTGATAGCTATAACCCATGTAAACAAAAGCTCTTTGGGAGTCTCAATAATTTTTAAGAGTATAAAGGGGTCTTGAGACCAAAAACGTCATCCTTGGGCAGGGTTTCATCCCTGTCTGACATCAAGGCACCTGCTGCCCATCTTTTTTGGATATTTTTTTGACAGGCAGTTCTGAATTTGGCATGCCCATACCCCATGGGCTGTTTTCTACTTGAATGACTAGAAAAGTGTTCTACATGCAATGTTTTGTGATGCTCTTTGGCCTCTACTTGTTTACATATTAAGTCTACTTCTATTCTTTTTTCCTCCAGCCTGTGACAATTCAAACAGCATGCGTTGGCCCCAGTCCTATCTAAACACAGTGCCGATGTAGACACCGAAATCATGTTATGGTGGCTGTCCAGATGACTCAGAATCTGCAAACATTAATCTTATTTTAAATAGTCATCAAATGAAAAGATAAAATTTGAAAGTCCACAGGTGCTTGAGGATGAGCTTGCAGACCCTAATTTGAGAAGCCCATGCCAGCTGGCTCAGGCACAGGGGCTCAGAGCCAGACCGGAACCGCTGAGAGGTTGGGAATGCTGCTGTTGTTATCGTCAACTGTGTGGTTACTTAGTCATTTTTTAAGAGCTTTACCTGGAAACTATCTCAAGAGTCATTCCTTGTATTTCTATGTCCCGGGTCTAAGTTTGAAAAGTTTTCTTCTCAGTTCTCTTGATCACGCAGGGACCAAAGATCTAAGTGTAGGTCCACACTTATTTCTTCCTCCCGGAGTCTCCAGCAGACACTGCATTCTCCTCGTCCCCCTCTCGTAGATGCCTCTTTGTTCTGGGTACCGAGGTCCTGAGTCATCTTCCTGCAATTGTCCCACACTCTGGCTTCACCGCGTGGCTATTAAGCTCTCCAGCAGGTCATTATGTGGTCCTCCCCAGGCACGCTGCCTCATTTATGTTTCACAAAACATTCCTTTCTTCCCCTAAAGTCGTGCAGTATTTTCTCCCAGAGTCCCTGTGCCTCAGAGTTGATATGCCGACACTCACTGAGAATTTGGTCATGTCCTCTGAGGTCAAACACTTCTCAAATATTTAGTTCCGGCTGTGCCATTTACTGGCTGAGTGAACTTTGGCAGCACACTTTGCTGAGTCCTGGCACCCCCATCTGTACAATGGTCAGAATACTACAACACACTGCCTCCTGTCGACCCAAATAAAAAATGACTGAGGCGAAAATCTCCAACAGTGGAGGTTTATTAAGTCAAGATTTTGAGGATGCGCTCGGGGACAAACACAAACCGCAGACAAGATGTGGCTGTTTTTCTGAAGGGGAAAAACAGGGGAACCTTCAGCATTTGAAAGGCATACAGAGAGAAGGAAAAAGGCATGGAGGAAGCGGGGTGGAAGAGGTAGTGGTTACATTCTTGTGAGGTCCAAGAAATCTATATGTTACATAGATTAAGGGAGTGAAGGAAGCATCAATTATGTAGCTGTCCCTGGGTAGGTGAAAGAAAGTCTGATTCTGTCTTGTCTCTAGTTCTGTTACCTGTAAGATAAACTTGTAATTCATCATTAGTGTGGAGTCAAACAGGTACCTGTAAGATAGATTTGTAATTCATCATTAGTGTGGAGTCAAACAGGTGCCTGTAAGATAAATTTGTAATTCATCATTAGTGTGGAGTCAAACAGGT
The DNA here is from genome assembly GCA_028533085.1 of Varecia variegata. NCBI lineage: Eukaryota > Metazoa > Chordata > Mammalia > Primates > Lemuridae > Varecia > Varecia variegata. The sequence goes on along the minus strand of CM052442.1, from coordinate 83,378,761 downwards.
ACCTGTAAGATAAATTTGTAATTCATCATTAGTGTGGAGTCAAACAGGTACCGGTAAGATAAACTTGTAATTCATTATTAGTGTGGAGTCAAACAGGCTTTAGTTTTAGGTACTATACATATGGCCTCCATAGTTATCATTCTAATGGCAGAATAATATTCCATTAGCTTAATTAATCATGATCCCCTTTAGGTCAGGATTTAGGTTGTCTCCAGGTTTTTCTTTTGCTATTATTGATAATGCTTGTGACAGCTTCTTAAATATAGCTTTGTGCCTTTGCTGAAAGATAAGTATCAAGTGTAGAATTATTAGCTCAAAGGGTATGAAAAATCTTTAGGAGTCTTGCAACTATATTTCTGTTGCTTTCCAAAAGGATTTCACAAATTACAATGCCATTAGGCATGCTTGATTTCATTGCAAACATTCCAGCACTGAGTGATTTACTATAAAATTTTATTAATTTAATAGGTGTAAGACACTATCTTTTAAAAAATGCTATTTTTATTTTGACAAAAGAAAGACGATTTTCAAGGGCTATTTTTGAGAGGGAAAAGTTTTAACACCAAAAAGAGAAATCAAGGTAGCAGATAGTATCTTCATTTTGTCCATACCAAGGAGGCAGGAGAGTAGTTTGGTCTCCTCTTTAGAGGGTGAGAGCAGCTAGACCTGGACCCCCTAACCCATCGCAGCCAGTCCTGTGGGATACAGTAAAATGCATACTCCTGCAACAGTTTACATGGACTTGCTGGAACTCACCAGTAGATAGTTTCGGTCTTGCTGAACTTCCAAACCAGCAACATAAGTTAGGGATGCAGGAATATTAGACTGGCAACATGCAAATTGAGTATCATCCAACGATTGGCAGCTAGACTCAGTCAGAAGGAGTTTTCAGGCAAACAGAATCTGGTGTGATGTTTATAGCTGCTGAGAGGGAGCCAGGCCTCTTAGCTTTGCTATTTGCATCAGTTCCCAAGGGAACTTGAGTGGAAAAAGCCCACTCTAGTTTTCTCAGTTTTAGGTTGCCCATTTGCCTGAGAGAAGTGATGTGATGATACTTGTGAACCAGAATCTTGGAACTACACTGACAATCTGAGATGCAAAAGATGATTTTAATTATGAAAACTTTCTTCATTACAAAAAAATCAGACCCGGTGTGGTGGCTCATACCTATAATCTTAGCCCTTTGGGAGGCTGAGATAGGAGGATCACTTGAGGCCAGGAGTTCAAAACCAGCCTGGGCAATAGTTAGACCTCATCTTTACAAAAAAATAGAAAAATTAGCCAGGTGTGGTGGCACCTGCCTGTAGTACCAACTACTCAGGAGGCTGAGGCAGGAAGATCACTGGAGTCCTTGAGTGTGAGGTTGCAGTGAGCTCTGATGATGCCACTGCACTCTAGCTCAGGCAACAGAGAAAGACCCTGTCTCAAAAACAAAAAACAAACAAACAAAAAAACCAGATAATCATTTCAATATTTCATATTCTGTTTCAAATATTCTTAATAAAATCCACAAAAAATGACTGAGAGTTAACTCTGATAAACTCAAAATCAGTAGCAAAATATAGAGGGAGATGTTTTATTAAGAAAAAATTATTAATATTTTGTTAAAAATGATAATATAAGCAGAGGTGATTTGGGGTATTTAGGGACATTTAAGTGTGCCCCATTCCAGCTTGCCCTTTACATATTTAATTTTTTTTCTGGTAGGGAAGTCAATTGTAGATGAAAAAACATTTCATCGTATAAAAATTGTATGAAGCAGATATTATTATTGTTGTATTAATTTTACAAATGAGGAAACAGACTCAAAGACGCTAAGGGCCTTGCCCCAAGGATGCACGGCTCAGGAGTATACCTCAATTCTCTTATTCAAGCCCTTCTACTTCTGTTGATGATTTACCCTTCTTGCATTTGAAATTGAGGAAATTGAATTCTTCTACCCAGGCTGTAGAACTGGTCTGGGTAAGACCGTAATAACCTTGAGAGGATCATGCATGAAGGGGTTGGAGAGAAGCCATTGGATGGAGAATGTGTGAACAGCAGGTGGCAGCAGTGTCCTTGGAGTTCGTCATTGTCCCCTGCAGTCCTCAACAAGCAAGGTCAATGGGCACCATGGAAGGCATGAATCTATAGCCTGATCTCTCATCTCTGCCCTGTCTCCCATCCCCCTCCACCTCCTGCTGAGCCAGGTGGACTACCTGCCATCTAGTAAGGTGTTTCCCATTCCCTGCAGGGTATCCCCGAGGAGTAAGTGGGGGAGAAGACTGGGAATGAAGATGACTCAGGAATCATTCATAATTGAAAGTCTCCCATCTGGATAATTAATATAATGAGCGGTGGTGTGACTTACCACCGTGCTACCTGCCTTCTCTATTCCTCGATATCCTTTTCTGTAAAATGGGGATAATGGCCTCTGCCTCTCAGGGTCATGGAGATGATTAAAGGAACATGATATACACAAAGCCCCTGGAACGGCACAGTGCCTCGCACACACTATGCATACATGTTGCTCATTATTATACTTTGTAGAGAACTTTATCACTTGCAGTGGACTTCCATACCTATCATTTCATTCCCTCCTCCCACCATATTTTGAAATGCGAATATTACACCCATTTAATAGAGAAGGACACTTAGGTGGAGCCAGAGGAAATAAAAATTAGCATGAGCTTTGGAGTCAGACTCCTCGGAGTAGTGGAACTTGTGAAAGCTACTTAATGCTTCTGATCCTCAGTTTCTTTGTAAAATGGGTCATAATATTACCTATCTTGTGGGTTTAGTATGAGGATTATATAAAACAACATTTATGAAGCCATCTGGTGTAGTTTCGCTTATATAGTAAACACATAAAATTATTGAAAGAATATCTTTAAAAACAAATAGAAAAGTTACAAGGAAGGCAAGTGAAATTACTAACAATCTCATGACCCAGACATATACTTGTTATTATTGTGATGTGTTTTTCCCCCAGCATTTGTAAGTAACATGGCTGAGATCCTGTCACGTATGTGCAAGTAACTAGACCCAGGTGCTACAGGTGAGAACATGGCTGAGCTGGGCTCACACACCAGGCAGGGCTGCTCCAGGTCCGGCTCTTCCGTGTAACCACTGCCCTATGGGCCGCAATGAAGTGAAGGCTTAAATGCCTTTTGAGAAACCGATGAAAAAATATTTCAAGTGTTTCAAGTTGGAAAGTATACACTTACATTCAAAAGCATGTAAAGAAACCAGGAGTAGCTAAAACCATTTTATCATATAGTTAAAGGTTGGAATTTTACCCAGAAAAGTAATGTTTCATGTGCAGAAATGTTAATTTCGGTTTGGCCAACATTTTAATTGTTAAAACACTACTGTTTAAGCTGTCACAATTACAAGGGGTAAATTTGGTAAAATTAGTGAATTAATTATTTGACAAATTGACTAAATTGAGTGAATTAATGATTCAGCAGATTGAGTTTTTGGGTGCACTGATTTTTTGGCAAATTGTATGCCTCTATTGGACATGGAGTAGTGCTAAATATGTTCTTGTTGAATTGCTTAATACATGAATGAATGAATGGCATTGAATCTTGCCATAAATGAAATGATCTTTCCCTCTAAAAATCAACGACTTTATATGATATCAGCATTTTAAGAGCCCTGAAAGCTTCCTGAGACATTCTGGTTCTAGGACCATGAATACTCACGATGTATGTATCCTTCCTTCAAAGTCACACTCGTTGCCTGGTGGGCTACTTAGTGAGAGCTGGTGCTTCCCTGTTGGTTCTCAGGGCCAGAAGAACCAGGCTGGAATCTTGCTTGGCCTGTCCACTCACTGGCCACAGAACGGTGGCCAAGTCAGTGCACTGAACTGTGTCCTCATCTATAGCCTAGGAAGAGTTCTGATGATGCCCGTCCTTCCTTGATCCCAGCATCCCTGTCAATACCAAATAAAATATGCAAATGTTCTCAGGGAGCAGGAAAGTGCTAAATGAATTTTAGTTCATTATTAGCTCATCATTGTGACAACCAGAGTGACCGTGTGTGCTCTGCGCAGTGGAAGGTGTCAGAGGGGACGGAGGTGCCGTTCTTGGGGAAGAAGGGCCAGGCCAGCTCTCTGGGAGAGGGGCCCACTCCTCACCTTTGCTCTGGGTGTGTGCCGACGCCCCTTTGCCACACATCTAGGCTGGGCCGGCCACTGGCACCAGTCTCTGCCTTCCTGCTCGCTGACACCCACCATAAAAAGGCACGTGCACCTATTGAACTGTGTCCCCAGGCCATCTGCCAGCGAGGGGCTGGCAAACACCAGAGGCCCTACGGACGCCTCCTCACGGGCCCATCAGAGGAGGGAGGTCATTTGCCCAGAGCCACTGGGCGGGGGTCAGGGGAGGGAAGCCGGATTCTCCCAGTCACTCCTGGGCCCTGCCAGGCCAGGCTGGGTGGCGTCCCCCTCGGGCTGTCCTCTCTGCTCTCCACCCCTGTCCTGACAGCCGTCTGCAGGGGTGTCTGCCGGCCACCTTTGCTGCCTCACAGAAAGGAACGCGAGGTCAAAGAAACCTGGTGGCAGTGGAGGTGCAGAGAGAACACAGCTGGGCGTGACAGGGAGGGCTTGTAATGGCATCAGCCTGGGACCAGGATCAAAGACAAAAAGTGAAGGGGGAGGAAGGGAGTCGGGAGAGCACTGTTTTTTTTTCTCCTTCCTTTTCTGGAGCATTAGAGTGAAATCATTAAAGAAAAGAAAGGCGCCCTTCAAAGGGGAACTGGCAATCAGTGTTGACTTTTGGTGCTTGAATGGGTGACAGCACATCCCAGCTGCAGCCGGGAGGCCTATGGTGGCTGAACGATGCCACCAGCGGCTGGCCCGACTGGGCAGCAAGGGACCACCCGCTCATTCATTCCGGTTCACTGTCTCTTTCAAGAATTACATTAGCCCTAGCGGAGCCTTAATGTAACCACTTGGTATACTTGAAAGTGCATCTTCCTCCCTGAGAGCTGCACGCCCACCATCTAAGCGCTCATCTGTCTGCACAGCCTTTCAGGGTAGAAAGCGCTTGCCTACAGACAGACTCTGGCTGGAAGGTTCTGAGGTTCCATCTAATCCAGTTATCACACAGATAGCAGCTGGGACCCTCACCTCATCCCTCAGAGATCTGCTTCAATTTAGCCTGAACCCCAATTCCAGTGCCTGTGGCTAGGGCCGGTTTAAAACCATTACAGGCCCCAGGGTCTTTTAATTATGGAGTCCACATTCCACATCACATAAAGCATGTTGGGCTAGGCCCATATTTCACATTAAATATAAATGTTTGCAGTGGAAAAGATCAAAAGGATTTTATTAGTGTCGCTTTGTCGTTCGTTTCCTGTATCACTGGCTGTGCTCTCGGGCTGTCATCGTGCACGCACGGGCCATTTTATAGACTGAGAAAGTCAAACATTAGTGTTATTTTCAAACAGAGAATTTAGAAATACTAAATTTAAAAAGGAATGAAGTTGACATCATTATATGTTCTATAGACACTTAAGTAAAATGTGTTACTTTCAATTTCATACTTTTCTCTTTGTATTTTAGATACAATAAATTTTGGTTTGGGGGGTCTCATGTGTTTTCACAGGCCTTGGAAGAAAGCTAGTTGGCTGGAGCCCTGTGCCGGCGGGGCCTGCTGACCAGGTGGCCCTGCTGCTGGTTGCTGAAAGCCCTTCCCAAGGTTTTGGCCTGTCCCTGCCTCACTTTCAGTGTCTCTCTGAGTCCTGCTCCTGCACGTCTGCCTGCATTTCAGTTTCAGCTGGTCCCAAAGCTCAGCTCCTTCATTGCTATAACCGGACATTTCATGAGGTTGAATTGTCCCTCAGACAAATTCTGAGAGCCATGGAGAGTGGTCACTGATGTACTTTGCAACCTTCTGCCATCCACCCAGTGCCCACCCTCTCTCACTCCACACCCTGCCAAGGGCAGCTCTCCAGGGAGCCTGTGCCATGCTGTCCACCTCCCATGTCTGGCTGCTTCTCCCTCAAACAGCAAGGCTGGCCAGGTGCCTGCAGCCCCCAGCCCCCTCAAACCTGCACAAGGATATTTTCTCCATCCCCTCACACACGCATTATCTATCTGATGCACCAGGGTAGGAGCTGCCACTGGACACTCCCCACGATGCAGACCTTGCTATATCTCTGGGGACGAGGCTTTTGCTTGCCTTTTGGCCTGTTCTCACCATTAGACGGTAATAAGATGAATCTGGATTCTGGCTTCATTTCACCTGCTCCGATCCTGCCTCTGGGCTCCCTTGACCTTCAACTTACCCCTGAGAGACAGAATTCTGTCTCCACAGACAACTAAGGAGTCAGGCAGCAAAGTTCCAGCTGAGATCCAGGCCTCTGGACTCTGGTCCTGGGCTTTCTCTGGTTCTCATTCCCCACTCCAACCTGCACTGCCTTTTATTACTGGGCTTTCTTCAAGGAAGAAACACACTGCACTGTGAACTTCCTTCAGCAAACAGCAGCTCTCTGCTTGTTGAAGTTGACTGCACCCTGGAAGGTGGAAGGGGGAGGGGTGGAGCAGGGCCAACCTGTCCATTAGCCATGGGAGGCACAGCGCCCGGGGCTACGATACTCTTCAGCGGCCCACGGAAGTGCTTCAGTTTCTTTTAAAACCAGAAGAAAAAAAATGTTTTGATATATAATATTAATATGTTTGTCTTCTTAGCAATGCAGATGTAAAATCTAATTTTTAATATTTTTTAGTGGAGGAAGGAGCCCACAGAGGCAAAAGCCCTAATGTGAACCCTGCTGCCCCTGAACTGCAGGATCTTGGGCAACTTGCTCCAACAATCCTGTCTTCAGTGTCACCTCTGTGATAGTAGTTCTCCTTTCCGGTTCCGACATCTTGGATTCCATGACTCTGGGCAAATTCAAAGTTTCTTCACACCAGGAAAAGGTTGGGGGTTCTTTGTTAAAAGGATTTCATGACCCACACTCCATTACGCTACGAAAACGGGGAGAATGAAAACTTCACTACCGACGGACCCCATCGGGGCAGGCAGGATCAAGCCTGCTGCCTTCCGTGCACACCCCTCATTTCACATCTCGAAGGTGGGGTTGACTTTCAAATTGCTCCACACCAATGCAGAGTGCAGCTAGAAGGCCCACATGCTGTGCCTGACCCGAGAATTCTCAGACATCACTGTGCTGTGACACCTGTGACACAGACTAACGTGAGAAGGGAAGATGGAGCTTCAAGGCTCAAACTGGTGAGGACAACAAAATCCCTCTGGCAGATCCAGGAAAATTTAGAATTCCAGAGAGCCGGGGGAAATCACACCAGGTCAGACGTCGTCGTCAGTTTTCTCAACTTGAAAATTCTGGTGCTGGCAGCTCAGCCCGAGTTTGCTTTCCTTGAAGTTCACCAGCTGTAAGCCCAGAAGTTTGGTGAGAGAGTCCATGGGGTGATATGCATGGGGGACGGTGGGGGGCTGTGGGGGGGAGAATGACAATCACACATTTACCAATAAACTTGGGGTGGGGGTGGGAGAATGGCAGGAAAACCAATTCTGGAATTCCTACCCTTGCCTGTTCCCTCCCCCTACTCCTTGCGGTATGGAAACCATTTAGCTGCAGACAGATGATTTCCCAGGCATAGTGTTGGGACTACCCAGAGTAAATCACTGCCTTCCCTACCCCTGGGAAAAGCCTCTCTCGTGCTTGGATCATAATTCAAACAGTCTGCCTCCAGCGAGCTGAGGCTCTGAGATTAAGGATGGAGCGAGCCAGTGCCCATGGGCCTGAGCTGCAAGAATTATGATGAGCAGGGAACAGACAAGATAAAGAGGAGGTGTCTCTAGGATAACACAGACCTCGCTTCTAATAAATCTGTCCCCCCCAAGCTTGGAGAGGCAACATTTTCATTTTTCTAACCTAAATCATTATTTTAAATAGAAATATAAAATATTTTTAAAATATGATTTTATTAATAAGATTTCTATTTATACATAACTTTCTAGGAATTTATGTATCTTCCCAAAGTGAGTGTTCCCACCAAAGTGAGATTATATCTAGCGATTTTGTAAAAAATACTGGAACAAGCTATTGGTATAAATATAAAAGTACAAACGGTCTCCCATTAGAGGCAACAAACTTTTTCTGTAAAGGGCCAGATAGTAAGTATTTTAGACTTTGTGGGCCATGACGTCTCTGTCAACTTCTCAACTCCGTTGTCATAGCACTAAAGCAGTCGTAGACATTGCATAAATCAATGGTATGGCTGTGCATAAATGAAACTTTATTTATAAACACTGAAATTTAAGTTTCACATAATTTTCACGTATCATGAACTATTATTCTTCTTTGGAGTTTTTTTTTTTCCAACTACTTAAAAATTTAAACACCATTCTTAGCTCTCAGGTTGTACAAGAACAGGTGGTGGGCTGCACTGGGCCCAGAGGCCATGTTCTTGCCATGCTCTGGTTTAAAGGATTCCCAGGGCAAATATGCAAAGAAGGTAAAGTTTTGTTTTTTATTGATATAATCTTTCCTTAATGGCACTGGCATTTTAAAAATAAGACAAGTGGACAAGAAAAATGAAATCAAAGGAGTAAATTATTAACAGAGAAATTTCAAAAGAGTAATGGACAATATTTTGAAGAAGGTCCCACATCTGACACCTTGCAAACAACTAACTTTACCTTAAGGTGGAATGAGTTTCACCTCCGTCACATTCAGCAGACTTTTATTGACCTGTTATGTTCCAGGAACACAGTAAGTACAAAGATGATTAAAAAATAGCCCCTACCCTGTGAGAGGGCCAACTGCTGTTAAATATTAAGGGTCCTTTCCATTTAGTAATGGGACTCATTCATTCATTGTACAAACACTGAGCACCTACTATGTGCCAGGCCCAGGATTAGGTGCTGTGGGTTCCAAGGTAAGTAAGTTCTGAAGATGTTTATGGTGAGTGACTTCCTTCCTCACTCCTTGTTCTTATCTTATTTGCTTGTGGGAAAAACTGAGGCACAGAGGGCCAAGGTGGCTGTCCCAGATGGAGAAGTAAAGAGGGAGACCAAAGTGTGACCACTATCTGCCTTAGCAGGGCTGGGAGCAGGGTGACGTGAGGTGTCCAGCATGCAAAACTGAAGGAGGCATTCATGCACAAGTACTTGCCTGACTTCAGAATGGGCACTGCCTTACATTTTGCACCCTGGCATCTCACTTGACATACCCTCGTCCTGGCCTGTGCATTAGCACCCCCTAAGAACTGCTGTGGCCCTGGGAGGACTCGGACCCCCAGTTTCATTGTAGAGCCCACACGTTCCTTCCTCTCTGTCCCCTCCCTCCCCAGCAGCACTGCTATGCACATCCCCTCCTCCCTTCTGCCACAGAGGGAGACGGGCCAAAGACAGGAGCTGTCTCACAGCCACCAAGGCCTCCAGATCTCACTCTCTGGGTCTGTAGAATCCTCACTGGAGTGGCCATTTGTGGGCTTTGGATACCTAGTGCTCATGTCCCCTTGCTAAGATGCCCCGATTTCCTGGGGAGGAATTGAAGCATTACCTCTCTCTCACCATACCCAGTCTTGTGGATCTCCACCCCCCCCATGCCTTACCCTCCCCTCCAGGCCCTACCTAGAGCCTGGCCATTGGGTGCTCCTTTCTAGGCCTGGGAATCCCGAGCTAAATGAATTACTTTCTGTTTCTTGGCACCAACCACCATGACACCTACAGTCTGAGTAATGCCCATGTTACACACCACACCATGCCTCAGAGCCCTGCTACTCTAAGTGCGGCCAGCAGCTCCGGCACGACCTGGAGCTGGGGAGAAATGCAGAGCCTCAAACCGGCCCAGACATAGTCAGAGTCCGCACTTGGACAAGGTCCCCAGGTGGTTCCCGTGCTCAGAACAGTGCAGGCAGCACAGCCGACACCCTTCCTCGCCCTCCAGCATCGTTTCACAGCCACAGGGCCCTGGGGAAGGGGCTGTCCTGACATGCACGACTTGCCGAAACCTAGGGGGCCTCAGGGCTGGCCCTACCTTTCCTCCCCAAGGAACCCTGGCGACCGGCTTCTCAGACACACTTACCTGGTGCTTAGCTGATGGCTGACTCTAAAATCAAACAAAAAATTAGACACTGATTTCAGAAAATAACGACCTTTGAACAAACCTCTCTCCAGAGAAGCCCCTCCCCTTCCAAGGTCTGGGGCAATGGAGGCCCAAGAATAATGAGGCGACTTCAAAGGGAAAGTTACTGTACCGAGTCCCTCTGGCTAAGATGAGATGGTGGTGGTGGTTCCTTTTTAGAGAGGGGACCTACTCTATCTTCCTCTTAGAATGGACCAGGAGTGAAGAAAGGGCATTAACAACCCTAATATTTATCGATAGCCTACCATGTACCAGGCCCTGGACATGTTTTATCTTTTATTCTCTCTTTCCCTTTTTTTTTTTGAGATGGGGTCTCATTATGTTGCCCAGGCTGATCCTAACTCCTGGGCTCAAGCGATCCTCCTGCCTCAGCCTCCCAAGTAGCTGGGATTACATGTGCATGCTACTGCGCCGGCTCTATCTTTTATTCTTTAACACAACTGTAAGGGCCCGGCTTTTACACAGGAGGAAACTGAAATTCAGAGAGTCCCAGTAACTTGCCCCAAATCCCCCAGTTATTAACTAGGAAGAACGAGGGATTGCACCTGGGTTTTATCAGTGCTGCAGATTCACAAAAGCACACGAAACATAACACATACGCTATAAATGTGGCCAGCATGTCCCCTATGTGATCAGCGGTGGCGGTGAGGATGATGACTGCAGTGTGGAAGTGTGGAGTCCTTGGAGAGTCAAGGGCACAGACGGGAAGCCTGTGGAGGGGCTCAGCTCTTCACGGTGGCGAGCCCTGGCATCGGGGAGACATGCAGTCCGTTTACGACACCCTTTGTACCAAAGGCATTTTAATTCAAGATAAAATATCACTAAACTATAAAACAAGTGCAAGTAAGATTAAGGCAATTCATATTTTTCCAATGATGACTTTGTCGATGCTTTTTTTTTTTAAATATACATTATTAAATTCTATCATTTTTTTCTCATTCTTTTGGGTGCCCTGCTTTTGTCGATGCACTCAGGGCAAACCCCTGTGGGATAATCCAGCTCTGATGAGTGGTGAACTGACCTCCTTTTAGTCCCAGATCTGAGGCCGAGGAATGCCCACCCAGCTAGTTAGAGGTGGCGGTGACCCCCCAACCTGGAAGACCAGCAGTGTGCACCACGGTTAGGGAGGCAGGCGGGCTGAACACTCATGTAGTCACTTCTCTAAGGATTTCTGGAGTGCCCGCTATCCCCATTCCTGGGCTCTCGGTCAAGAATGTAACTGAAGCCTCAGGACAATAGAGTGTGAAAGGAAAGATGTTCCCTGGTGTCAGATACACTGGCCAACCAGACCCAAAAGTATGGAGCAGATGCTTGGCATTTGTTCCTGGTGCTGGCTGGTTCCCTGTGTCCTGCCCTACACCCAAAATCCTCTCCAGGCAAAAGCCACAGCTAAGAACCTTGAGCTCCTGCTTCCTCCGGCGTATCCAAGACCCGCTCTGACTGAGAGCAGCCTGCTTCCTCCTGCCGAGCCCCTGGCTAGAGATACAAAGGCAGGAGCCACCAGCCCAAGAGGGAAGCACAACACAGCACCTTAGATGCCGAGGATTTCACCAGAGGGGGACCAGGGTATTATTATTGCCTGAAGTTGACTTTCAAGTGCCCTAGGTAACCTTCCAGTGTCTGAGAGTAAGATCAACAAGCAGGTGAGCTAGGCTTTCATGGTGGCATTGAGAAGTCCCCGGAAACCTAACCCTGGAGGCAAACCCTGATCATGCCCTGGGGAGACACAGGACTTGGGCACTTTCTTCTGGATGCCGCTGGGGGAGGCCTCTCTGGAGAACTGGTGATAGTTGGTCCTTGGGGTCTACTCAGGGCACCCCCCCCCACCCGCTCCAGCCTGGATAGGGGCTATTCTTCCTGTTTAGCCATGCGGGATTTTAGTCCTGCAGGGCGACGAAGCCTGCTTCCATGGGATTTCAGGGGGAAAAGCCAACTGGGCTATCAGGCTAACTGGCCACGGGCTCTGACCCATCCCGATGAATCCTCCTGGTGAAGTGCACAGCAGACGCAGCCTTGAAGGAGAAAAAGACAGCACAACATGGCAGCCTAACAGGTGAGGAGGGAAAAGGTGAGGGGCTGCCTTGGCTTTGAGTCCTGGGGAGGGTGACTCTAAGGGCTGACTGCAGGGATCCAAGACTCGGTGTGTTTAAATAACACAACAGCAGAAGTTGTTCATTGTTGAGAGTGCTGCATCAGGCACTGTACTAGAAACTTCACATGCAATATCTTAGGTATTCATGTCCTGAGCTTTATGATGCAGGTACTAGTATTATCATCCCCATTTTGCAGCTGGGGAAACAATCACAGAGAAGTTAAGTAACTTACTTTAAGTCACATAACCAGTAAGTGGCAGAGGTGGCTTTCAAATTCTGTCATTTCAAAGTCTGGGATCTCAGTCACTCTCTAGGCTGCCTCCTTAGCATTGCTGTGTAAGTTTCTTTCATGGCTGCTTCCTCCCCCCTGTCATTATTCACCATCCAGTAATTAAGGGTCTTCCCAAACCGAGGCCCTGGGCAGTGCCTCTAAGCCCACACACCCATCATTCACTTTTATCAACTCTGGGTTTAGATGAAGGGTACAGGAAACAGTGGGTGGCTACAGTGAACGAATGTCTTAAAGTTCAATTTCGTGTGCTGTTGTTGGGGAGCAGAGGAGACGAGGGAAGGGGAGAAATAGAGACAGCGTGTGTGGAGTTAGATTTCTTAAAGGCCCCTACCCCAACTAGTTTGGAAAAGTGTTCTGTATTGTTTCTTTTTTAAGAACCAAAGCCTGGAAATCAAATAAGAGCTGTTCAGTCCAGGCCGGAGCAGGAAACACTACATAGTTAAAAATCAGCTTAACACTATTTTTAGGGTATTTCTATGCTTAAAAGAAGCAGTTTTTTCTTTCTTTCTTTTTTTTAATAAAGTGTGTGTTTTCATTTCCTACAAGTCAGAAAATATTCACATTACAAAGAATCTGTTATCAGTCCTGGTTATGAGAGCAAAAAATTAGAAAAACCCAAATGATCAAAAATAGAACAAATTATGTCACATTAACCAGCCAGAATATCACAAAATGATATCATGAAGACTAGATTAGCAATACAGGAATATGCTTATGCAAATTTTTTGAATAAAAAATAAAGTTTTGAATAAAAAACCTTACATACACCTACAAGCAAAACATATGGAAAATAAAAGTGTCTTTTTTTTTTTTTAAGGGTGGTGAGATTATGGGTGACCTTTTTTTCTTTATAGATTTTCTCTACTGTTTTTATAATGCTTTGTGACAAATCAAAAACTCAAAATGTATGCAATTATATGGTGGCTTTTACCTTACTTGTACATTTTGCTTATTTACCTTGCAACTCTGAATCCAAATGTGGCAAGTGGCTTTTCATTGGAACTTGCAAATTGCTGCATGACATTTACATATTCCTTTAAATACACAACACACATCTATTGCTGTTATACAAATTGGAATCCATAGTTCTTCAGGTTCAAGTCTTTTCCACCTAGATTTAATTATCCATGTTTATCAGTATTATTTTACATTTCTTGGGTAGGTACCAAAACTAGAAAGGCAAAAGGAGAGATTACAACCTCCAGCAGTTCATACTAACACAGCGGTGAAACCCAGTTCTCTTTTTCACACCATCCCACTATTCATCTTTCTTGGAAGTCTAGAAAATGGATTATCTGGAGATGCCCCGGGCTCCTAACCCTTCAGGGAGGCTCTGAAATTGGGTGAATTCTGGTCTGGCAACTCAAGCAGATCAGGTCACTGTGTGCTCTAATGACTACAACAAACAGCACTGGGGAGTCTTCCCATGGACAAAGTGAATGTTAGTGGCGATTCTCATCCATGTGCTTTTCCAGAAATCCAAAGCTCTTTTTAGACCTCCCTGGTGGAGCAGAAAGCTGATTTTATAGTCTCTAAGAGTTTATGTAATTATTTATTTATATTCCTTCCTCCAAAGAGTCAGACATAAAAGCAAAGGTATGGTCAGACAAAAAATTAAAGAAAAAATTAAATGGCATAAAGCAAGGAATGGGTAGGAGCAGAGAATTTTTAATGAGAGTCTGGCAGAAAAAAGTGACAATAATGAACAAAAAATTTGGTGGCCAGAGTAAATAGTGAAATCAAAGCCTTTATAAACGAGCAGAGCTCTTCTTTCTAAGATTTGAGAGGTGAGGGTGAGTGGTGAACTGCCTGTGGCTGGAGTACCCATAAGAAAATTATACAGCATGCCTAGGAGAGCCTTTTCTTCTGGTTTTAAGTGGTTAAAAATCTTCCTGGGCACGGTGGTTCACACCTGTAATCCCAGCATTTTGGAGGCCAAGGCGGGAGGATCACCTGAGGCCAGGAGTTTGAGAGCAGCCTGGGCAATACAGCAAGACCCTGTCTCTAAAAAATAAAAGTAAGCCAGGTGTGGTGGTGTGTACCTGTAGTCCTAGCTACTCTGGAAGATGAGGCAGGGGGATCTCTTGAGCCCAAGAGTTTGAGGCTGCAGTGATCTATGATTGAACCACTGCACTCTAGCCTGGGCAACAGAGTGAGACCCTGTCTCAAAAAAAAAAAAAAAAGAAAAAATCTCCCAGGAAGGAGGCATGATATCTGTTTTCCATGTACTCTTGTATCATTTACTCTCAATCTGCCACATAATCTTATTCTTATCATTGTGTGTGCATATATTCAGTAGCTTTCTTTATAGACTCCTTGAGGGCAAGAAGTCTGTTTTATACTTTTTCTGTATTTTCCTACAAGCACCAACCTGTATTCCCTAAAATAATGTAAACAACTCTTAAATGGAAATGGAATTTCTTTTTTCTTGAGGTCAATTATGAATCTTAATTTTCATATATTCTCTCATCAATAAAAGACAATAGGGAAGCCTTTCCTGTGTCTGAGAGAAAGCGAACGAAAACCAGAAACAGGAGGAATGCCAGGTAGGAGTTTTCAAGTACAGGGTTAGCAGTTGAAGAAAAGTGAGCAGTTTTGCCAGGATTTGAGACTACAAACAATTTACTGAGGCACATTTTCTTTATATTCTTATTCCTGGACAAATTATTCTGCCTTGTTCCTTTTTAATTTCTTGGGCAGGTGCTAGGCAGACAGTCCTGGAGTGTTCTGGAAAGGAGTGCTTTGTGTAAATATAGCAGGAAAACACGTCACGGGAATGTCAGGCTTCAAGCTGAATAAACCAGCAATTAATCACTTCCCGGCTGGCTGCCATCCCAAGGTGCAGATATGCCAGCCCTCCCCATGAAGCCAGGATCCTCCTTAAAAACAAAGCCCCCATTGCCTGGGCGCTGTTTCTAACATGCAGATCCTGTTTCTAACATGCAGATCACTGCACTTTTAGCCACAATACTTAATCCTTTTGGGAGTAGTGATGGGGCTCACTTCAGATAATGGTGCCTTTGACCACAGCATGATTCACGTCGTTCCTTGGCAACTGTTTTATTGTGAGGTGTGGGTTTCGAGGAGGAAGTGGGCTTTGGGATGGGTGGGGAGAGTGGGGTGCTGATGCAGGATGGGGTCAGCCATCAAATGCCAGTTCATTGAAAGGTTGAAGGGTTTTATTATTTCAGTGCAGGTACCGGGGAGTTTAATATTGGATTTATGAGCCTACACAAGAGTTCCACTGGAAAGGCGGTACTCTGAACACTGAGTACCTCCCGAGTTGAAAACAGACCAGGACTCACCATCATAAAGTGCATTGGCACCCCGTCCCCCAGCCCCGTGCAGCGTCCACTAAGAGGAGCTGACCCTTCTGTTCCCGCAGCCTGCCCACACTCACCCGGCCCCTGGGGGACACAACGAGAACGGCTCCTCTGCACTTTGCACCTTTCCAGTCATCAGCTTTCCTCTGCAGACAGCGGATTCCACAGCGGTCCTGCCTAGCGGCTCCTCAGGAACAAATGAGACGTGAACTGCCTCCCTTTGCGTCCGCTGCCAGACCTACGCGCAGCGTCCTGTACTACGTCCACTTCCACTTCGCAACAAATCCAAAGGCAGCTTGAGAATGGAGTAACGGGAGCTTACTTTCAAGAGCCAGCGTTTTGCTTAAAAGTGAGATTTGAATCTACTGCATCGACACATTCTTCACCTCCTGTGCACAGGTGATCAGCAACCTCCAGACTGTCACTTGTGCTTTGTTTCTGGGCCATTTGTCCAATCAACAAGTGTATTTTGTGTTCCATGTGTGGGGTACTGTGGTCAGGCAATCGATGCCCTCCAGGGCAGTGGTACTAGGGATTTTCATTCCAAAAGAAGAAAGTTACTTTCAGTTTCCCTAAGGACCCAAGGCAGGGGGAAAAAGTCTTGGGGCTGAGGAACAGAAAAGGCACTGGAGGAGTGGCCACCAACAGGCATCAGCTCATCCAGTGCTCAGCCCTGAGGAAGGGCACGAGCAAGGGAAGAGGCGAAACCAGCTCCTTTAGGGATGAGGACATCGCTGCCCATTGGGTGACATGAGCTCAGGGTCACATTGTGAGCCCGGAGCGGGATGCAGAGCTGGCCTCTCTGGTTTCCAGGTCCCGCTCTGCGCTGCTGCCTGCCCCGATGGGAGCTGAACTCCACTAGCTAAATGACCTTGAGCAAGCCACTTAATCTCTCTATATCTCATTTTCCTCAGACGCCAATGATTTTAAGGCTCTTTCCGGTTCTGAGTCAGCATTTAAGCACAGGACATCAGCCTTGGCAGGCCCCGATAAG
The DNA here is from genome assembly GCA_028533085.1 of Varecia variegata. Taxonomy (NCBI): domain Eukaryota; kingdom Metazoa; phylum Chordata; class Mammalia; order Primates; family Lemuridae; genus Varecia; species Varecia variegata. Next base: position 83,361,958 of record CM052442.1, on the reverse strand, counting down.
CCTTGACTGACTCTTTGTTCTCCATGGCCTTGGCAACAAATGGAAATCAACTCTCACAGGCAGCAGAAACCAGCCTTATCCTCTGGGTCCGTGCCCATTTGTCAAAAACTTGGCAAAAGTTACATTCTTACTAGTGAACCCTCAACATAGCTTCATTCATCGTTTGACACACAAAATTTATGACATCTGCTGGAGGAATGTAGCTCTGAAAACCCTCAATGTCAAAAAGTATATATAATGGGAGGAACACTTCTTGTACTGCCTGACATTTCTAATTTCTTTCCAAACCCTTGTCTCCAATTCTAGGAATGATGGCTCCCTGAACACCCTCGTGCTTTTTGATTGGAGGATTTAGATATTTTTTTTCTCTATGTATATCTGACTGCATTTTTTTTTTAAAAAAATCACATCTACAAGTAGTGTTGACAAGTTGAAAAAGTGGTTAACACACTCTCAACTATTTGTTCAAGTAAAAAAGATATATATATATTTTTTTTTCCTGGAGAAAAAAATCAGGCCCTAAGTATTGAACTCCAGAGGAGACATAGCAGCTTACACAAAAATTAGATGTTTCTGCTAAAAACATCCCTAGGAGCAACAAGTAGGGGAATTGTTCTCTTCAATGCCAGTCTCAAAAAGTTCAGAACGTATCCACAAAGCACTTTTTTTTCTCTAAAGAGATTGTAGAAATCTCATCACAAATTTATATTTTTTGGAGATGCTTATATTCTTACCCTGTACCCTTTTTCTATGGAGTTCCACATTGTTTAACTCTGAACAAGGCAACCGTTCCAGCTGTTCTTTCTGAAACCTGGGCCTGCGAAGTTTCAGCAACAGCACTTACAGAGTATGAATCTTGAATTCTCTCTCTACAATTCATAATTCTCTAAATGAGGACCATATGGGCTTCCAGCCCTGGCCTTTCCATACTGAAGAGCTCCAACTAATCTCTTTGCCCTGACCTCACAGAGTGCCATGTTCAGAGGTTATCGCACTGGGTCAGACCATGGACATGCACCATGTGGAAAGAGGTAATCATTCTTTGAATTGACGTGATGCTTCATAATTATCTCATCTGATTCCTGGAACCCAGAGAGAAATTAGGTGTTAAACTACTCACTCATGGTCCTATCAGCTTCTAAATGGTAGATTAAGCCTTCATCTTTCCAGCCTCCTCCTAACTATACCTGCTGCTTCATGGTTTCAACTGTATCTAGTAGCTGTTTTTCTTCAGCTGTCAAATGTCTGAAACAAGTGGAAGAAGAATCACTTCTTCCCTGTGTGACAGGGCCTTGGGTTCACACAGGCCAGAGTTTGAAGCCTGACCCCCACTACTCAGGGGCTATGGAACTATGAGTCTGATCCTGTTAGTAAAATGAACGCTGACGTGAAGCTGAAATGGGAGAACCCTTGCACGGTGAGTGCAGGTTCTAGGATACCTAAACAGTATCTGCGAATACTGACTGTCTTCATCATTTGGGGCACAGGTCGCACAGATGGCTACTAAGCATCATCTGTGGCTGTCTCTGGAGCACACGTGGCAAGTGGAGGACAGCGGCAATTAGCATTTATGGAGGGTGCCCCAAGTGCCCAGCACTGCGCCATGCACTGTACTCAGCTGTACGTTTGATTCCCACAGTAACAACCCATGAGCGAGGTGCTAATCTTGCCTCCTTTTCATAGAGGGAGCAACTCAAATTTAGGGACTTGGCAGGTTAGGCAGCTAGTAAAGGTGTGAAGCCAGACCTGGCTCCCAAAGTGAAGGAGGGCTGGCTCTAGGAAAGGCTTCCGTGACTACAGCGAAGCACAGAGGCTTCCCGGCCACCCCCGAGCCCAGCTGAGGACTGGCAGGGGAGAGCCTTGGGTGGCAAAACCAGGAAGGCTGAGACCCAGAGCATTCATTTGCCTTGAGCAGGGGGATGGGGCGGCTTTTTGGAAGCGAGATCTAGAAGCCAGGCCTCCAGACTGCTCTTTGGGTCCTCCACCTTACAGCTTTTGCCTGTTTGCAGAAAGGAGATACCTGATTAAGGGGCACAAAGAACAGCTACAGAGATACTCAACACTTCTGAATGGTCATGTATCTGCATCCAAATGAGTTTTCATTTGTTTCCATTCTACTGTGTTTGCTTGTGGTGAGAACATCTTTTATTCTCCCTGCAGAACAATTTAAGCTAACTAATAATGTTTGTGATCTATTTTTGTTTGCTTAAAGTCTTCAAGAGCTAGGGAAATGACTGATATTTTCAGTTTCCTGGTCTGAGACATTGAAGATGTGCTGGAATTTAGAACTCACATGAGTTAGAGAGCAGAAAATTGTGAAGACTCATCAAAGCAGTACTTTTTAAGCAGAATCACACTGCACGGGGACAACAGATTTGGGACATTAGCCCACCACCTGTTGAGGTGTGGCTATGTCACTGCTGACCACTTAGCTAGTATCTGAGGGGAAAAAACCTCCAAAACCAGTAAAACCACTGCAAAAGGCCTATATGCATGTGCAAACATATACCAATGACATGAAGAATGACTTTTGGAAAGGGCCGTTCCTGCCTGGTTGTAACTGTAACAGACCAAAATGATGCTACCTTTAGTGTTTCTGAGAGGTAACAAAGGAGACCCAGTTCTCTCCCTGGACGCTGGGATATTGTTTTAGGAAAACCATTTGTGGAGGAAGGCAGGTCAATCACACGATCTAAAGTTCACAAAGCAAAAACCATACAAATGACAGGACCACCAAATTTAGAAAATGTCCTACAATGTGCATTTTATTCCATATCATTATACAATGTTTACATATAGTTTTAACTCTTAAGAAAATGCTCTTTACCAATTCATGTAGTGCCTAAATCTTTCACTTTCACATGGAGACATGAAGAGTGGAAATCCACATCGAATGTTACCCTACGGAGCTGCAGTGAGCTGCAAGTGTGCCAATGAGAAAGGAATGGAAGTCTTAAAAGAGCAGCGTGGCTTACGGACCCTTGGCTTTAGTGAATTCGGGCATGCGGGATCCACAGTCTCATCTCATCGCAAAACTCAAGACAAAATAAATTAGTGTTGGACAGAGTTTTAAATTGTACAATATCGAACAAAAGACCACAGGGGACCTTTTGTTTAAAGTAGCACCAATCCACACCTGATTGTGTTTCCAACATGAATCTGCCCGTTCCCTCTAGCGTTGGCACTTCGTATGGAAATCTGTCTGCTTTAGTGAGGGTTCCTACACTGACTAAGCATACTGTGTTGCTAAACTCTCTACAAAGTGTGGCAACATCAACCTGGGAAATGGCACATTTAAACCATTATCACCCTGACATGGTATTTTGCAGATGTTTCTGTGACAGTGGTAAAAGTAAATGAAAATGCATTTTTAAGGGGTTTCACGGTAAGCAGGTTTTAAAAAACAAAACAAAACAACAAAACAAAAATAAAAGAATGTGGTCGCGGCTAAGGAGGTTTTCACATGTTGTTTAACTCCAGTAAAGTCTGATCCAGCATCTGATGCATACTAAGGTTTTCTTCTTTGGCATGAGCCACTTTCTCTGCGGTGGGATTAGAAAATTAAGTCATGAATAGCTGTGCTTTGGATACAATGGTGGTTTGTACATTTACGCAGGCAAACATCAATCACAAACACAGGATGAGATGATTAGAACTAGGCATGCTTGTAAGACATCGCTCACTTCCAGACAAGGACCTACGAAGGGGGAAGACGTCTTTGACCTACAGGAACCACAGGCACAGTGTCTCAGAGTGGTCAGGTGCACCTGCACCAACAGTCTACTCCGAGAATAAAATGCAGGGCGCCTTTGGTGAAGGCTCACCGATCGTGTGCCGTGGGAACAGGGAGAGGTGAAAACCAAATACAGTTGGCAGCACTGTTATACAAACAGGCAAAGTTAATAACAGCAGACATTTCTGAGTTACAGGCAGTTAAAGGTCTGGGAATTGTGCCGTAACACAATCTCACAGAAAACAGATGCCAGGAATAGGTTTTCTGACAACTTTTAAAATGATTTATTTCTATTGCTCATAAAAAGTTATCAATGTATTTCATGCACACTTCATTAGGATATTGTCTTAACATTTTTTACAGTGTTCTATTTATCATTAGCATGACATTCTCACCAGATTCCAACAACACCATTAGGCTGAATAAAGCATACCTTTCAGACAACCGGAGACTTCTGACATGAGCTCCTGTTTTCAAAAGCTATTTTGCCCAAGCATAGGTACATTTAATCATATTTCAAACACTATACCAGATATTAAGAATTTAGGATTATGAATATGTAATTACAGCAGGACTCACAGTTGTCTGCGGGAAATAGAAAACATTTTTTTCTTTTGGTCCTCATGTACCAGTTCAAACAAGAGGACCAGCTGTTGCAAATAGGAGTGCTAAAGTGATTGCTATAAATATTTTACCATAAAAGCTGTTTGGGGATTAAAGAGAATTTAATTATTCCAGCTATATAGAGAAAAATGCAGGCAAAGCCAGCCTTTCGGCTGATTCCTCTCATTTGCATTTCTGCAGAAAGCAATTGCTTTCAACCCTTAGCTGAAGGGAGGACAGTCTTAGACTTCCTGCACATGGGCTCCATTCCTAGAATTCAGCCCAAGTTTTTTCACACTTAAGTTTAATCCTCATTCAGGGCCAGCTTTAGTTCATTAGTGAGGCGGCGGTTTTGCTCAAGTTGCTGGTAGAGTTGATCTGTACAGGTCAGCAAGCAGGTTAGCAGAAAAGAAGAGGCAGAAGGAAGAGGTTAGCCAGACTTGGTGAGAGGCAGTTAACAGAGAACACAGAGATACCTCAGGCAGGACAGCTACTGGTTCCTTGCTGAGCAGTTTACCCTTACCCCACGGTCCTCTGTCCTGTGCCCAGGAAGGGTGGGTGGTAAAAGGCTTGACAGACAGGAGGGCCAGAATTTCTCCCTTGGTGGGGTGAGAAGAGGAAGGGAGAGAAAGGGAAGGGAGGGGAGGGAGCAACCGGATACGAGGAGGAGGAAGTGGGATGTTCCTTGTGTACTGCACTAAACCACCTTGTGAACTGAGCCATAGTTAATGGCAACAGATTTGGGATCTGAGGCCTGGCTGCAGGGGAGCCCAGCACATCGTGCACCCCTTGCTAGGAGGCTCAGCGGAGGACTTAGGGAAACCTCGACCTGCCCATTTCCACCCACCTCTTGCAGAAGCCCTTTCCTCTCTGCTCACAGGGAAGGCTGTCCCCTCAGGTCATATCCAGCAGGGGCTACTGCTTCTGCTGCATTAAAACTTTTTGAAATGCAGAACTAAGTCCCTATCCTTCCCCTAGTCACCATGATACAGGGTACAAATTCTGAACTCTTGTCCAACTTTGATCGTGTGTTACCCTATTGAAATAGCAAAAGAACAAGCATTATCTCCACTCATCACCGATTAAGAATTTATCTGCTTACCATCTGCCATCAAGAAGATGGCATTCGTGTTTGGTGCTAATGGATGTGTACAAAATGAATAAAACCTGGAACACCTACATGACGGCCAATGTGATATATTCTCTACAGATTCACAAGCGATCTGCTCACGTGGCTAGGAAGCAAACCCCAAGAGTCAGTCTGCCTCTGATGATCCAGGGGACACCCAAACAATGACAGGCAAGAGCCTGGCACCCACCAGGAAAAGCTGGAAGATGCATGGTTGCTTTGAATGATGGTGACAACCTGGACCTAGAAATACTTCATGATCTTGAAAAGCTAACAATCCTACTCCTGGGGAAAATGTGCCATCAGCCCCCAGGTCTATTGGGAAATTGAGCAATTCTCACATTAACAGTCTCTCATAAACGGGAGGAGATGGGCAGACGCTATGCTCATGTTTTCTAGCTTGGAATATCTGCTGCCTTGTTCTCTTTGCTAATCCACATTTTCTGAATATTCAAAACCCAGGTCAAATGTTACCTCCTCCTGTCAGAATTATTCTTTTCCTTGCTGGCTGTAAATACACAATGCTTATTAGTTCAGACTTGCTTCACTATTTATCTTCCCACGAGATGGCCAGCTCATCGAAGGCAAAGAACATTTCCGGCTCATCTCTTTACCACACTCCCACTAGCCCCCACAGTGTCTTTCCTGTGGCATATGATTGGGGGTTGCAAAACGTAAATCCCATTTCTGCATCCACACTATTGACATGTGGCACTGTCACCATGGGCAGGCAGGATGTCTTGGTTTGCTGAGCCCAAATGTTTGGCCAAGCTGGAATGGAAGGACTTTGGAGAAATCCTAGAGAATCCAGATGGTCAACATGAATCCAGCTGAAAGGGCAGTGGTCCCCCCTACAGCATCCTCTGGACCTTCTCCTTTAGCTGCCATGGACCTGGGGTGCATAGGTGGCCCAAGGGCAGGGACCAGACACATTTATACCCTCGGAAGTGTTTTCCCCTTCTGTGGAGACTCCCAGATGTCTGAGGCCTCTAGTGCCCAGACTCAGTGATGCTTTTGGTTTGGTCCTCTTGCAGCAGCTGCAGCTATGGCCTGGCCCTCTGAACTAAAAGCCTGGGCTCCAAAAATTTCTTGATAAACTCAACTTGCTGTTTATCCTCTTGGGCTACTCCAGACCTGCCTTGCCAATCATTAGTTCCCCATTTCCCCTAGTAGAGTGTGTACTTATAGAGAGTATGCAAGTCTCCAGAAGGGTTCCCAGAAACAGATGCACCTCCGGAATTAAACGAACATCTGCTCAGCAGAACTTTCAGACTTGTCATTTTGTCTACGGCAGGAAGCAGGATTACTCAGAGTTATGCTTATGTTACTCTGAATTTAAAAAAGAACAAGGCAGGGCTCATGGTCAGAAGCAGCCCCAAGGAGCCTTAGGAAAAGACATGACATTATAGAAGTCCTTACAGCTCAAAGAAGAGACATCGTCCAGATCCTAAATTTTAAAGCCTACCATAGCATTACTAAAATACTTTTATTCACAGCTCTCTTTAAAAAGTGTATTTCCTCTCTTCTCTAAAGTCTTTGTAGAGTGACTGATACTATTTACAGAGTTTGTTCAAATTTATTTGAGTATAGTGGTCATATCAGCCCTCTTGGGCTAACAAAACTATACATGAAACATGAAGATCACCCACATTTAAAAAACAGGAGAAATGCAGCCAGATTGCTGAAGGAAGAAAAATATTGAGAATTAAGAAATATTGGGAATTAAAAAAACTAAAGTCCACGTTATGTAAAGTTCTCATTTTGTGATGCATTAAAAAATCATTTAATTGCTGTTTGTGAATCGAAATAGTGAAGCCCAAATAAAATACAACTGTATTCTAAACAATTTCCACCAACTATTTTGGAAAAAAGAAAAGAATTCACTTTAATGGCTATATTTTTTAAATGTCCACCAATGAAAAAAAAACCCAGCTATTAAACACAAAGATTATGTATGTACAACCCCTTCTAAAGACTACATGATATGCTTAAAAGCATAAAAATAAATTATGACTGAACATAGCAATCGTATTTAGAAAACCTAATAATGTCATTTTCATGATCAAAATGAAGGTGGCTGAGTAATGAACATACTTTTAAAGAGCTTGAACTCTTCTTTGTGCTGCAAAGGATGATCCAAAATAAGCACAACTTACATTGTCTGGATTCAGGTTATTTTTTACCTTTCCCAGTGTGTAAATTTCTACCAATTGTGGAACAGCCGTGGAGCCATTCACCATGAGCCTCGCATTAGTTAGCCATGTCCTCCCAAGCAGGGCCAAATATCAACACAGAGGGGTCGCCACATCCCAGACTAAACCTCTGGCAGAGGAAGACACTGATTAAGCCAGATGACCTGACTCCCAACAAGCAATGACCCCATGCAGAGGTTCTCAACCCCCACTGCACACCAGAACCAACACAATTTGCAAAAAACCCCACAGATGCCCAGGCCTCCCTCTAACCTTTGCAAACCAAAACTCTTGAGAGGGATGCAGGCCTGGGTATTTTTCTCAAAGTTCCACAAGGAACTACTACTTTAGAAACTCCCAATATTAAAGTATAATGTTCAGAATAAAAAAGAAAAAAAAAAAAGCAGCAGCCAAAAACTAACCCTCGTATGTGTGAAGCAGATTTGTAGTTTTATTCAGTGTTGAAACTAAAATGTCAATAAATAAGTAAAAAGAATAGCAAACAGAAGTAGCTTACACAGTGTTTATTTTACACTGAAACGAAGAGCTTCTGTACAATAGAAAGCAGTGTGTGCCTGGCTCTAAGGCAGGATGCTAAAAGAAAGAACCAGGCTCGGCTGGAGGACAGACAGATGCAGAGCTCAGAGAGGTGGGACATCCAGCTCGATGAAGGAGTCTTGGGAGAAGTGAAGCAAAGAAACTTATCTGCGTGAAGATAAAAGGTGGGAGAAAAAGAAAAAGTGGCACAATGGAAAAAAGGAAAACCAAACTAACATGAGGGCAGCACTTGCCACGCAGACAAGCAGACATGCAAAGCCCCTGCCAGCACAGCCTTGGGTCGGTCTCCATCCTTGCCCACCGAGGTCTGTACCCGAGGCCACCACGGGCCCCTCTGGGTAAGGGTCCACATTAAGAAGACCCATAAACAGAATTTAAAAACAAATCTTAAGTTAAACCCACCTTTCAGAATAGTTAATCATGCTTGACGCTAAAAGTTTTTCCATAGAATCGCCCCATTTTAGCACTGGAAAAGACCTTAGAGACAGGTGATCTGATCCACCCCCTCATTTGCAAGTGAGGGAAGAGAAGATGGAATTCTCTCTAGTTTCCATGGTGACAATCATGTCTCTAAGGGCTTTTTGGTTGAGTGGAGATTCTATAGCCTCTAAGGCAGCAGGCACATGCCACACGCTTCACGCTATCGTTTTTCTGTATGGGTCAGGGATGACAGGTGGGCCTGGAAAGTAGCATTTCCAGCTTCAGTGGAATCCAGTGTGATATTAGAATGAAGAACCCTTTATGGAACATTCCAGGTTAGAATTTAAAGAGGTAGAAAAAGCTTAACACTTTTAAGTTTGGTTAGTAACATGTAAATTAACTATGTAAGCTCAAGGTTCTTCTCCTGAAAACACAACTACCTACTCTAACACTTACTGCCTTCATGGTAAAATCTGGGCCATTAACTTCCAAACTGACATTGTACAATCCGTGTTTTATTCCCCATTTCTTTGACACAGGTTGTGGTAAATATTTATTGTGGGTTATTTAATTCCTTTTCTATAAACAGAAAATTAGAGGGTTGGTTCCTCAGCAGAAGATTCATTTTACTCTAGAATTCTTTTTTTATCTTTTGAGACAGGGTCTCACTCTGTTACCTAGGGAGAGTGCAGTGGCACCATCATAGCTCACAGCAACCTCAAACTCCTGGGCTCAAGTGATGCTCCTGCCTCAGTCTCCTGAGTAGCTGGGACTACAGGTGCGTGCCATCATGCCCGGCTAAATTTTTCTATTTTTTGTAGGGACAGGGTCTTGCTCTTGCTCAGGCTGGTCTCGAACTCCTGGCCTCAAGCAATCCTCCCGCCTCGGCCTCCCAGAATGCAAGGATTACAGGCGTGAGCCACCGCGCCCAGCCTACTCTAGAATTCTTAAAAGTGAAGAAGAGATGATCTTTTATAGCACCATTCTTTAGTCTGTATTGGACTTGCCAATTTCCTTTTCTGTAGATCCTTAATAACCTGACACTTCAGGGTTTCCTTAAATTTATATTTCTTTTATGGAAATGATCACGTTGTACTTAACCGAATCTCAGGAAACCAATTTTTGGTATTTCTTGAGAAGTTCCTACACAATTGCATGGCCTTCTAGTTTTACTTGAGTCTAGTTTAATTCCTTAAAAGGATGGTGGCTCAAGGTCATTCCTATTCCAGTTCACTGCTCCATGGGAACAATCTAGTTCAGCGTTTACAAAATAAAAGGATTTTGAAAGGACAAAGGTTTGTACAGACAGACTTCACCTACTTGGCTTTTGTATTAGTAGAAAGGGAGAAAACAGTGACTACTCTAGGTTATAGGAAGGAGTGAACAGAAGGGTGCAAAGACGGAGATCAAGCGGCAGAGAAGGGAGTGGTGGTGAGTTTGTCCCGTTAGCATGAGGGCATGGGTGTGCACAGGCAGTGCATGAACATTTACATGGAAGTCATATCGTTGAGAGCGTGGTCCAGCTCCTCGCTGATGGCTTTGTACTTCAGTTTCTGAGCGTACAGCTCGTCTATGACCAGGAAGTGGAAGGCAGAGGTGCAAGGACATGGAGAGTGATCAAGAGATGGAGGGTGAGCGAGGGTGGCGCGGGCGCCATCCCGACACAGCAGCAAGGAAAGGGCAATGCATGAAGGGGTTGGTGCCGCAGCAGGTGGCCAATGCAGGAGGCGTGCGTTTTGTTTTTAAATAAATTGAAACAAAAACAGAGAGAACAAAACCCATTAGAAAATAAAATGAGAAAGACTCAATATGAAAATCATAACAAATATGGTAGGTATATCCATAAACCATGATAAATCCTAAAAAAAAACCCCACAGAAGGCTGTCTCCTGGGTGGGTAATGGAATATCTTTTTTTTTGTTTTGTTTTTTTTGCAGAGCTATATTTTAATTACACTGGAGTAGTCAGCCACCTGCAGCTATAAACAATGGAAAAAAAACACCCAAGGGCAGTGTTTTGGAAGAACAATTTGCGACGATAGCTTGTAATAACTGGCTCCACCTTCAAACCACTGACTTCCTGGCCAAACTAGACCACTGGGATATTGATTTCTCAGTGTCATTTAAACTACTCCTGTGGTCTTCCCACTGAAGCTGCCTGTTACTGGTCCAGGAGACTTGAAAAGCAAAGAGAGCCACACTTCTTACGGTAGTGTTGTGGCAAGTGTGCAATTCAGTTTCTGTAATGAAGGTTCCAGACTTTGCTGCACTTTGGCAGATTGTTGTGCAACTGTCTGTCATTCTGTTTTCTCCATTATCTTGGTTATTATCTGCACCAAGCTCTAGTCCTTCCTCTAACCTTTCTGCCTGTGATGTATACATATTTTTTCTTTTTCACAGTTAACCCTTCACAAGCCTCAGAGCTGAACATTTAGGATTTCTGTGAGATAAAGTGGGCATTACTAAAATAAAACCTAGTTGCCTTTAGGGGAGAAATGCTTAAGTCTTCGGTATAATCTCAAAATGCAATGCTCTATTGATTTCCCCCTCTTTCAGGATATAGAATGTTTTGCTAAGGTAACAAATGACTTACAAAAAAAAACAAACCCAAATCCATGCATTGAATTAGTGTGGAAGAAGATAGTGTCCAAAAACAAAGATACCAAATATACTACAGTATGTAAGCACCTATAAGCACCTCACTTACAATGAAAAATGAACCTGTCACACTTCTGACGAGCATGAAGTAAAGCTAGACAGCATTTGCCATTACAGCTGGTGGCATGAGCAGAGGACTCAGGTCCAAGAGTTTAAGAGCCACAGATGAAAACCCCAGAGGACAGACAGGAAGAATGTGCAAGAGCAAAGAAGTATATCAAGGAGGATGCCCTTGGAATGGAAAATCATTTTGCCAGGTCAGTATTCAACCGTAAGGATTAAATTAAAACTGACATTTAAGATCTTACCTTCTAAGTCGTCAATGCTTTTCTCCAACTTAGTTACTGACCTCTCCGCAAACTCAGCCCGAGTCTCAGCCTGTAATGATTTAAGTTATTTGAGTCAAAGTTGGGAAGTTTTATGTTTCCAGTAGCTACCAGTATAGGGAAGACTGGAGGACGAAAATGAAGCAAATCAGCCATAAAATGGGCCTGAAACTACTTGTCCGTTTCAGTCACTTCGAGAGATGGCAGTTAGCATGACACATACGCTCCGAGACCACCTTTGCATATTCCTGACTTGGATCATTATTAATTTTAAAATGAAAAAGCCCTGATCAGCCCCATGAAAATAAACTCATTTAAAATCCAGTTGGCTTCATCCAAAACTCTCATAATATTACCTCCTTCAGTTTGTCAGAAAGGACCTTGATCTCTTCTTCATATTTGTCTTCCTTCTGTGAGTACTGTAATTAGAAAGAGCATTCCAGATGTCAGGCTGCAGCTCCCTCTACTCATGCCTCCTAATGCAAAGAACGTGCCAGCCCAGCCAACAGATGTTAAAGATCTCTCAGGAGGTAACACAACCTCTGATATCCAATGGCATACTACAATACATTCTCTGCTTTCTTGCCTATTGTTTTACATGGGATAAGAACAAGATAACTTATCCATTTGGCACTTGGTTGAAATTAAATTGATGACACACACCTAACATAAATTCTCTGTTTAAAAAAAAAAGAATCTGCTATCCAATAACCATCAGGAAATAACCTTGCAATGTTGCCATGTACTAAAATGCCTGCTGTACTGTCACTTTCATCGGCAGGGCTCAGAAGAGAAAAAGTTCGCCTCTTTTGTGCAGCTCTTAAAAGATGCCTTTTCCCCCACGCCATGCTCCTGGCCTACCTTCTCGGCCTGAGCCTCCAGTGACTTCAAGTTGTTCGTCACAGTTTTCAATTCTTCTTCAAGCTCGGCACATTTGCTAATGTTTTCGATCAGAGGCAGAAAGGGTGGGAGACAAGCCAAAGGAAGGAGGAGAGAAAAAGGAGAGGGATGGGAAAAAATGAAAACCGAGTCCTAGAGACGAAGGGCTGCCTTAAAGTAGCCAAGTCATCAAGTATGAAGATGCTCAGTTTTGCCACGGACACTGCCCCCCAACCTCGCAACAGCACAAAGGCAAGGCGACAACCCCCAACAACTTTGGAGTGTGATAATTTGGCTTCTTTTTTGGCTGCCCAAAGGAGCATTTATGAAGGGAAAAACAAAGGAGCATAAAGGACCAAGGGAAAGCACTTAAAGCAAGATATAAATAGCAGAGGGTGTAGTGAAGGTGCAGTCGTTATACCAAATCAACCAGTAGGCATTGGAAGCTGAAAGACATCTGGGTTGCAGTTAAACCTAAAAACCACACATGAGCCATCAGTACCTTATCCTCTGCAGCCATTAATGCTTTCAAGGTCTGATCCATTATTCTTAATTGTTCTTCCAGCTGTCGAACTTGGCTGTTAGTGGACACAGGAAATGCACAAGGCCATTCACAAAATCAGTGTGCAGGTAAGGCATGCAGTGATACACGCATTCATACATAGACACCCCACACGAGTCCTCCGTGTTCCATACTCGTGGCTCATCCACATCAAATGAGCACAAAAGGAGCCCGGAGCTGAAACAGGTAAATGTGCAGCTGCCAGAAGGTCATGCTGTTTAGTCACTGCTCTGCAGCACCCCACACGCGGCCTCCTGGCGCCAGGCCCGCTTACCTTTCTGAGAGCTCAGCCCGCTCCTCTGCACGTTCCAGGTCACTCTCAATGATGACTAGCTTGCGGGCCACCTGCGGCAGGAAAACACAGTGCACACATACACCATGGGCCTTGCAAGTTCTATGTAGGAGGGTGTGGGAGTGGGGATCAGATCCTGTCAGCCCCTAAGGGCTCTTGTCTACAAACACAATGATCCTCTTTCCAGTAGACTGGAGAGCAGCAGCTCTCTGCTAGCAGTGCCAACACAGAGGAGACCAGAGGCTTCTGCTCACAGAGGCCCAGAATGGTTAGTTACGATTGGGCAGTCTCAGCTGGAAGTCTGAGCCAGGTGTGTGTATAATTACACAGCGGCAAGACCAGAATGTGGAAGGAGGGAGAAATACGAAATCCACAATCTCAAAAATAGCAGTAGGATGAGACATGATGCATTTTATACTGAAAAGGTGGGGGGACTGCCAGGAAGACACTGAAAATAAACCTAAGAACCCCATCAATTTAGACCTCTGCATGTCAACCTCCTTTTTGTGGAAGAAGGCGGCAAGAGAAGCTAACGTGAATAAGCTGGTGAAATGATTAACCAAGTCAAATCTGTATTCAGTGGAGAACTTGCGAGGGGAGAAAGTATACTCTGATGCAGTTCAAGATTAGCGAGCATAGTGTTATCTGAAGACAATAATAATAAAAAAGGAAGGTCAATGCTGTTTCATGGCCATGTGATACAATAAGGAAAAAACTAAAACCTTAATAGCAATGTTGGTTCTCCTACCACAGGAGACTGTTTTCATGAGGACATGACCGGGAGCTGATTCACCTGAAAACCTGTGTTGATAAAGGGTTCCTACCACCCTGGAGGAGAGAGGCCGCCATGAACCTCCTCCAAGCAAGTGCATGGTCCGTGGTCTCTAAGCTGCTTGAACAGGACGTGCTAGGTAAATCACAATGGCAAGAACTGCTTGCACCGTGACAGCATGAGAGCCTCCTTTCACAAGACACAAGTGGTTCAACTCTCCCTTCTCCTGGCCAAAGAAAGATCTTTTGTCCTGGTCTTTGGGGGTGGGGGAGAGGAGTTGTGGTCTTTCTTCCCAGTGCTATGGACTGGCTTCATGATAAAGCCTGGGATCCTCTAGCAGGATCAAAACAAGAACCGTTTTCTAGAGACAAAGGAACTTTACTTCTCAAAACCACCCATTTCTGCCAAGGAAGCAGACTGCTTTGCCCGGGAATCAAGGCTGTACACTGCTCCCTGGCCTCCTGAAGGCCACTGCTGGGAGCCCACGAGGCTCTGGGCCTCAGGATCTGACCTCTTCATACTTGCGGTCGGCATCTTCAGCAATGTGCTTGGCCTCTTTCAGTTGGATCTCCTGAATTTCCATTTTTTCTTCATCTTTTTGGGCTCGACTCTCAATGACCTTCATTCCTCTGAAAAGAAAGAGAAGCAGGAATACCCAAGATTTAGAGTTGACCTCCCCAAATGCACACTGCACTGCTGTGGTCTGTGAGGCTTAGTGTAAATGGCAGACCAAAATAGAGCACAGAGCTACTTTTATATTCCAAACCATGAAACAAGACTTTCCAGAGCTAAAGGCAGAAAAAAGACGTACATTTCTCTCTGTTCACTGTGAATGAAATCTCAGATTTTGGGTACTGGTGAAACTGTCCAGGCATCTAATAATGTTAAATGAAAAGGACTATGTTAGGATCCTGTTTGAATCTGGGAGGCATGGAAATAGAAAAAGCCAACATGCTTTACTTATTAAATACATAATGGGATTTCTTCCCTTTCCTGTGGGAATCCTCGGCTTGCAAATGGACCACAGTTAGAACAAAAGCAAATTTATCTTCAAGTACCTCTTTCTACACAGAAGCTTCTTACCGTATCAACCACAAATGAAAAATATTAGGCTGGTCCACATGAAACTGCTGATATTGGACCACTTCAGACTAGGAAGAAATGGCAATTTCAGATGGTTCAACTGAATACTTTAGATAAGTTTTGCTTGTAATGAAATCCTTTCATGATAGGGGTGCTAGGAGACAGGCCTGATACTGTCTTCTATGCTGATGAGTATATCAGGGTCCTATGGCATGGTGTTATGTTTCAGAAAATGTTAACTGACCTATGATATTTTACAGATTTATGGAATAAAAAAAATGGGATTCATTTACCAAAATTTAAGTAGGCAGTAAGCTAAGTAAACTACTATTTTTTGATGAAGCATCAGAATCTATTTGAGCAGGCTGGGTGTAGTCACACCTGTAATCCCAGTGCTTTGGGAGGCCAATGCAGGAGGATCACTTGAGGAAAGAATTAGAGACCAGCTTGGGCAACATAGTGAGATCCCATCTCTACAAAATATAAAAAAATTAGCGTGATGGTACACGCCTGTGATCCCAGGTACTCCGGAGGCTGAGGCGGGAGGATCGCCGAAGCCCAGGAGTTTGAGGCTGCAGCAAGCTATGATGGTGCCACTGCACTACAGTCTGGGCAATAGAGAGAGACCCTGTCTCACAAAAAGAAAAAGAATCTATTTGAGGAGACCTGAGACCCAGTCTTGGCTTAGCTACAAATATGCTGTGAGCCTTGGACAGGGTACATCAGTCTCTGAGCCCTAATTTTCTCATATGTAAAACCAAGGGACCACAGTAAATGGTCTCTAAGTTCCTTTTACTCCAAAGTCTAACATTAACAGATTGCCCTAAGGTTCACTGATGAGTATATTTCAGAAAGAAGTAAGCCACAAAACCACTGTTATATGTACACTGTAAGAGATGATTACTTGTCTTAAAGAATTCCAAAACTCTCGGTTAGTGAAGAGACACTAAGCAACAATGAATAAGATGCTGAAAACTTTAGCTAAAAAACTTCTTTAATTCTGAAGTGTGAAATTGCTCTTTATACCTGGTGGCAGGGTCACTTCAGAGATGGAGAAATGGACAAGATGACTGATTGCATTCACCTGCCCAGGTCACAGCACAGGCAGATACACTTTCAGTGTTGTGAGCCCCCATACTGCCACCCCATCCCTTACGCAGCAGAATGCTCTCATCTCATGGAGTCTTCCTTGGAGTGCTTCTATGCAACGTGGCAAATACATTAACTTGAACAACTGGACATAATAGAAATGCTTTCTAGAACATCTGAGGCTGTGCTGGTCTATATGAACAATGTTTTCCCTTTACTACCAAAAGGCTGAATCTTGGAGTAATAAGTCAGGTAGAGCCAGGTTAGCGTGGAGGTGGGCTCAGAACATGAGCACCTGCCTATCTGTTTGTGTGTACGTCTTACCTGGATTAAGCCCAAAATATTTTCCTTTTGCAGACTGTATTTGTTTTATCTGTGATTTTTCTTCCACCTGTTTGTTAGGTTATTTGACAAATGACAGCCCACAGTTCCTTTATGTAGGCCTAAGCATCCTTGGTATATTTGAAAATAAAGTTATAAAAAATGCACAATTGCTCTGTGGTTAGTAGGAATGAGAGAACCGACACGTATCCCTGAAATTTCTCATTTACTTGTCTCCCTCATTGGATGGTGAGCTCTGTAAGGGCAGGAACGAGATCTTTTTCTTCTTTGTAACTTTGGGGCTTAGAAGAGTACTTTGCACACAGGAGGTATTCCACTAAGGTTAAATGAACAAAACCAACCAAGTTATACCTGGGATCAACGGAGGAAATGATCCCACCAAAGGACTGTAAAATTCTTAAACCTCAGAGACCAGAGAAGCCTTCCTGTTCATTCCACAGGGAGGAAGGGCTTATGCTAAAAGGTGGCTGGATGAGGCGTTCTCACCTCTCACTCTCATCTGCCGCCTTCTCGGCCTCCTCCAGCTTCTGCAAAGCTGTTGCCAGACGCTCCTGGGCCCGATCCAACTCTTCCTCAACCAGCTGGATGCGTCTGTTCAGAGAAGCTACATCAGCTTCCGCCTAGGCAGAGAGAGTGAAAAGCATTCCAGAGTTAGAGAGAAAGTGAGGGTGGCACCTTCAGGAAATGGCTGGGCCTGAAATGCTGACTTCAGACAGGAAGCCTTTGTGGTGAGCTACCTTTAAGTGCATTACAAGCCCTGGTCAACTCTGGAGTTCTCAGATACATTTTTTGCATTGATTTATACGATGAACGTCCATATTTGTGTATCTATAAACCTGTACACACAATTCTCACTGGACAGATGGACCATTAGCAAACACTCTCTCATACGGTTCCTTTCTTCTGTAGATTGCAATGCCCTGGCTTTATTTCCCTGTTAAAGGAGCGCTTCATGGCAGCCACCTCACCGGGGGCCTGAGGTGTGTACAGAGACACCAAGACACCCAGGTTTGGCCACATAAGACAATAGCAGTATAGTCAGAAATCGGACTCAGGAGTTTCGCTCAACTCTCCTTTCTCCTGGCTACTTTCTCAAGGGAGCTTTATAAAGGAATATAAATGTTCTATAAATACTTTAGAACATTTTAAAATTTATTGGTTCTAAGATACTCACCATATGAAGTCCCAACTCATTCCAGTAATTCTCACCCCAACCCCTCCCCTTTCCGTAACCCCTTTAGAATAACTGGTCACGCTGGAACAGAGCCAAGAAAATTTCCCAAGTGTTTTTGACATGAGCCTATGACATTTCTTACAAGTCAAGAAAAGTATCAAACCCCTAAGCAGAAAAGCAACACAGACACTGTTTTTACTTGGTATCTATCTCTGAAATGTTTCTTTCTTTCATGTGGAGCCAACGATCACCTCCTGTCATAAGAAATTGTTACAATTATGAACATATAGTCCTCTGCACAGAGTATGGGCTCAATAAAATGAGTAAAACCAACCTAATTCAAACAAAAGCAACTTTCTTAGCTCATGGATCTATGACACACAGATTTGGAAATGCACATATAGTTAGAGACTGTGGTCATGGCCTTGAATCAAAGGAATATGAGAATATTCAGCTCTTTGCTTGTCTAGATTCATAAGATTTTAAATTTTCTCTGGGAAGAGGTGAGTAGGGCATCAGCAACCATGGTGAGGGACTCTATAAAAACATTTCAATACACCTTCAACTGGACAAAAATGTAGTAACTGGTTGATGGTGGCAGGGAGCAGAGCAAATGTGAAATGAATCCAAGGAGGAAGGTTTACAACTGTATTTGCTACAAAGTAAATCATTGTCAGTGGACAGCTAGTAACTGGGCCCAGCTAGCAGTGACTGATCCATGACTATTGTTTCTACTTTTGTTTTGAGGAAGGGTGAAGGTATAACAAATTTCTTTTAAAAATCATTATCCCTATTTTTTAAAAAAATTGGGAGGATGTATATATTAGGGGTATACTTTTGGATCAGGTCAGATTTCTTCACTTTTCTGTATTTTCCATTTCCAGTAAAATTCTATGCCTTTTATGAGCAGGAGGGAAAATAAGCAAACAACTCTGAAAGTGGAAGCAAAAACAAAACAAAAACAAAACACCAAAACCACACACACACACACACACACACACACATACACCAATCACACAAACAAAAAAACTCCACACCACCACCAAAGAACTCTGTAGAGTATCTAGGTCATGTACTCGAAAGTACTGTACATTTTCTTTTCTTTTCCCTTATTACTATTATTTTTAATATGAAGACAAATATCCTCATTACAGATGCTGTGGCCTATTAGTGAAATTTCACACAAAACATTTTTGTAGCCACCAAGTTCTAGGTTCTCTACTGTGCTTCAGATCTGGGCCCAAACCTCAAGGACTGTATTCACAGAAAGAAGATTGTTTATGCTTTGAGGAAACAGCCTTCTGGGTGACAGCTGGGTCTGTCCCCAGCTCCCCACACAGCTGGGTCACCAGAGAGGTGGAGACAGTACCTTGTATTTGTCCCAGCTTCTGCACACAAGATCTCCCTGAAAGGTTCCCACCAATCGATCTGTATCATCCTTTTTATTCCCCTTACCCCCAGCCATTCTTTCTCTGAGCTCTTGGCACTGTGTTCAGCAAAATGCTGTTATATATATAAATGTCACTCATGCTTTTCCCCCAGGGGCGTTCTGCAGAACGTTAGACTCCTTGACATTAGGGCACATATTCTACAGGAATACCAGCCACAGGGCCTCACACAGGGCGCCAGGCATGACTGAGAACGGACATCTGTTTCTAGGAGCCAGTCTGCAACACAAAGGCAAGACTGGTGCACACACAGAGCAGACCTGCAGGTGGCTGGCCCTTCCTGAGGAGTCCCTGTGAGTCTGAAAAATGGAGCTGGAAGGGTTCTCAGGCACCATCCAAATCAGCAGTTCCCACAACTGGCTGGGTGTCAGAACCAACTAGGAGATGAGTATAAAAAATACAAACTTCCGGGTCCCATCCCTAGAAATTCTGATTCAGGAGGTTGGTGTGGGGTAGGGGGCAGGAATCTGCACTATAAGTAAGCAACCCCCTCCATTCCTCCACCACCGCCCAAAGAAGCTGGAAAATTCTATGGGAGCTGCTCATCTAGCTCTTCATTAAAAAGAGGGAGAGGGTGAGAATTTTGAGCCAGAGTGCTGAAGTATGCTTGGTCCATACAGCTATCAGCGGGAGATAAGCCTAAAATCCAAGTCCCTTGGCTCCCCATGTGCGGGCTCTCCACTTGTCACTTCTCTTCCTGGCCTCCTGAAACATCATGGAAACCTTGGAATTGGCTGTTCTCACCCCTGGAGTCTCCCTCTCTTCTGACATCAGACTGGGAAGTTCTCTACTACTAGCCCCCAACCCCAATTCCCCAAGAAAGGCCTTCAGGGACGGACCCCAGCTAGGACTAGGGAAGAGTTACTGTTATGAAAATCATCTACTGAACAAGTCATCTTCATCCTTTTTGAAATAAAGTAGGGTATAAAGCAGAAAACTTCATAAAATCACACTAATAGGTAACAGACAGCTTGCATACAGACATAGAGTGGCCCAGAAGTCAATGTCTGCTGCCCCAGAGGTTGCAGAGGGGGAAAGGCAGAGGTGCTTGTAGGTTAAAGTCAGGACTTGGGAGTAGTGTCTGAGGCACATCTATCTTTATGGGGAAACCCTGGACTCTTGACAGGCTCTGCAGGTCCTGTTATACTGGGCTAATCAAAAATTTTGTTTGGTTCCTTAGAATTCGAGACACGTTTTATTTTGTAATTTAAGTAGGGGCAATTCTTTCTCTTTCTTATTTTTACTATTTTTTTTTCCGGATTTATTATGCTCTATACCCAAGAAGCCTCACACCCCTCACTTTCATTAGCTTTTATTTCTGGTATATTTTTCCTAAGTTTTGAGGCTTACTTAGATATTTTCTAAGGTTCTTTTCATCACAGTA
This sequence comes from Varecia variegata, assembly GCA_028533085.1. Lineage (NCBI taxonomy): Eukaryota > Metazoa > Chordata > Mammalia > Primates > Lemuridae > Varecia > Varecia variegata. The sequence goes on along the minus strand of CM052442.1, from coordinate 83,341,315 downwards.
CCTGGATAGTCTTAAGGACCTGCTGTTGCTACTGTCAGTACAAGCCCATAGCCACTTGACCTCATCTGTTATTTAAAAGCAGATATAAATGGCAAGGCATTCGGGGAGGGTCAAGACCCCAGACATAAATTATTTCCAGGCATGTAAATCTCCCTTAGTGTACTGGGTTAAGCTTTCTTCTAACAATGGCCCATGTGTTGACTGCCAGTGAAGTCAATCCCAACTTCAGTTTGGGATGCTGGTTTCTTTTATTTCAAAAGTGCTATTGTGTCCCAACATGTAATGAGCTGCTCAAAAAAGAGACTGCTGTATTAATAAAGGCTACCAATGTGTTTGCAGATCTGTTGTTAAACAATCTCCTGGTGCTCTGCACTTGTGAGGTGCCTTAGAATTGCACATGGCCCTCCCCCAAAGTAATAGCTACCTATACAGAAAACAAGGGCATGCACACTATTCCCCCACTCCCAGTAAGACACTATATAGAAGTCAAGGTCACGCCCATTTCAATATAGCATTTTCGGGGCGAAAAAAAACACACACACAAACTTTTACAAGGCCTAGATTTTCATGAAATCTGGATGTTTTAGCTAACACAACAACAAAAATTAAAAATAGCAATGACTTTTACTTTTTTTAAAAAAGTATTCCAGTTAAGGCTATCAAAAAGAAATACTGAGAGAATATCATATCCTTAAAAAAAAAAAAATCAATCTTCTAGAATATGTTTCCAAAGTCTTGCCTGAACCAGAATGGAACATGGGATGATCAAAGGTCAGACCTTTTTATTTCATGCAAACTGTAGTTATACAGAGAAGATTTCTCTCAGCTTGCTGTGTAAGACCAAGTGACCACAGCCAAGCTAAACTTCTGTCCTTATATGGTAAGAAAAAAGGGGGAAAAAAAAAAAACCAACTGATGACATTAAGGGGCACTCCCATGGATAATAGATAAACACAACCTCCTCTATCTATGCCAAGGCCCATAATTTATGAGGCATATTTGTATAATGAGGGAGAACAGACATGAACAAGGCATTGTAGTGCCTTCGCCTTGCCTACATATGAAAGCAGAAGTCGAGAGTATACATTCCAGTTACAGCCACTCTGGGAGTGCCAATGCAAGCACAAAATGAACTCTCCGTTTCCTTGTCCCAGAAATATTTACCAACTCTAAAGAGGAAAAGGGCTGGGAATTTTTGTAAATTGGTTGTTTCCCATGATTCAATAAAGTTACTGATTAAGAACCTACTGGCTACAACTGTAAGTCTCCTCGTTTGCTGGGCACTACCCAGAAAGGAGGAAAGAGATCAGCTCCTTCTTGCTTTTTTTAAATAATGATGAAAAACAAACAAAACCCTGGTAGATCACAAGACCTAGAGTCAATCATTACATCAAGCAAAGTCCCCTCACTCCAACATTTTGAAGGGCCCACACACCTTGGAAAAACAAAGTAGGAGGAAATAAGGAATGGCTACTTTTACCAAGGTAAGTGTTGGATTAATAGGACCTATTAACTCCAGCCTGTCTGAACCTTTGAGTATTTGAATTTAGGCCAACTTTCCAGTCAAATATTTTTTGCAGTGGTTCATGGCTTAGTCACTAAACCTTTATCTTTATTGCCAAGAGAAACTGTTACTGCTAGCTTAACTCACAGCCCAAGCTGTGTCTAACAACTACCTAAATTAGCTATGTTTGAGTTCCAGTTTCAGAAGTTAGGAATAATTCTCAACCTGAAAGTCTCTCTTCAATGGTCTGACCCAGTCCTCAAATTGTTGTCTTATAAGGTTCTGTGTCCAATCACCCAGGTAGACTGTTTTCAAAAATTACTTAAAAAAAACTTGACACTATTTAAATCACTTTTGACACAAAGCCTTGAAAAGAATGAAAGCATCATCTTTAGCCAACTGGCACATGAAGAGTGCTGTTATAAAAACGATGCACAAAATAGAAGGTAAATATAAAAGTAATACCGTGCCCTTCATAAAATTCATCTTTTGTGTCTAACATTAATCACTAGGTCAGGAGTTGATACAAGGCCCTCCTGTATAGGATCATACATACCATTTCTTTTTTTTTCTTTTTTGAGACAGAGTCTTACTCTGTTGCCCAGGGCTAGAGTGCCATGGCATCAGCCCAGCTCACAGCAACCTCAAACTCTTGGGCTCAAGAGATCCTCCTGCCTCAGCCTCCCAAGTAGCTGGGACTACAGGCATGTGTCACCATGCCCGGCTAATTTTTTCTATATATTTTTAGTCGTCCGGTTAATTTCTTTCTTTTTTTTTTTTAGTACAGACAGGGGTCTCACTCTTGCTCAGGCTGGTCTCGAACTCCTGACCTCGAGCGATCCTCCCGCCTCGGCCTCCCAGAGTGCTAGGATTACAGGCATGAGCCATCGTGCCCGGCCCACACATACCATTTCTTAGCAGAGTAAGGGGAGTTCTTCTGACTTCCACCACAAATGCCACTTCAACTCACCAAACGTTCCTTCCAGTCTGCCCTCTTCCTCTCTCCAATCAAGTTCCAAAAAGAAAATAATGTTGATTAAAAGCATTAAATGGTGTTTTATGAAGTCATGTAATGAGCAGGCCATTTTTAAGACCCCTTGCTAGGTGGTGAACTGAAGAAGATGCCACACTGTGCAGTTTAACAACAGCTGACACACAGCACTTACTCTGTTGTGCCAAACACCACTGTGATGTCTTTCCACACCACCTGCTTTAAGCAACAGGTAGGTGCTATTATTATCCCCATTTTACACCTAGGGAAGCAAGGCAGTGAGCGATTAAGTAGCTTGCCCACAGCTAGTAAGTATTGGAGCCAAGATTCAAATCCTAGCAATCTAGGTCCAGAGTTCTTGTTCTTATCCATCATGTTCTATTAGTTCTAATGTTCAAGGACAGCAGCTAGCCAGTCAGAGGAAGTTGAAATTAATCTATCCCCCAGCCAAGTACAGAGACATCTACAGGACTTTTGCTGACTTATCCTCTAAAGCAAATACTGAAAATTATCTTTTGCCTTTTGATTTCCTTATTCCTGCCTGTATTTTATCTGAAACTTCCTCTATTTAGGTTTTCCTCTGAAGAGGACCCATTTGTTTCTTGGTATTTTATACAAAACTGGTCTTGAAGTTTCTGCAGCCAGCCAGACAGCCATTACAAACACTTAACCGTAACCATTTACTCAACTCAGAATAGCCTTGTATATTAAGCACAGCTGGACATCATATTATGGCTTGTCATAAAATTCCCAAGGTGTTTGAGTATCTTGATTTAAAACACACACACTCAAAATCAACAAATATCAAATACCTAAACTACCTCTGAAATCCTGTTCCTGTTTGTTGGATACATTTGCCTTAGGAGAAAGGAAGGAAGCCAGGTATTACATTCAACAGAGGGGACGGGAAGCCGGGAAGAGAATACACCCAATAACCGTTGACATTTAGCCAACTTTTTTCAAGACTCGGTAACAAAGGACTATCTATCTAAGAGAGCTTGGGAGGAGGAATGGTGAAGAAAGGGAAGAGTAAAAGGCCTGCATACTATATAAGCTATAGCTGCTAAGTTGTCAGTATCTCAACCAACACAGAGGAACAGGCTTCCAGGAAACCACAGGGTCAACGGGGACAGCACAGTTTAGCATCCCCAGGCCCCCAAATCCAGCAGTGCCTCACACCCTTGACCTGTCAACGTCCCTTCCCAAAGGAAGGGATCTCCAAAAGGACGGACCTCCTCCCTGGCCACTCTCAGAGTAAATAATGCCAGCAGCGTAAAGTGCACATCCCGGGGACCCGAGGGGCCTGACCGAACGCCACCACCCGAGAAATGAAGCCCCTTTCTGGGAAAGTGCTGCTTCCAGAACCTTCTCAACACCACCCCAGTTTCCCCTCGGAGCTTTTACTTTAGACCAGCAAGACGACAAGGAAAGGCAAAGGAGACGGGCAGGGCCGCTCCCCAGAGCCGGCGCCAGCTGGCCCAGGTGCGCCAGGTGCGCCCTGGAGGCGTGGGGGCGGGGGACGGTGGGGTGATGGGTGGGCCCCTTACGGTCTCCCTCAGCTTCCTCTCGTGGTCCAGCTCGCGCTGCAGGCTGCCCGCGCGCTCCTCCGCGGCGTCCGCCTGCTCCTGCAGGCTCCGGATCTTCCTCCGCACCGCCTCCAGCGAGCTGCTCCCCGCCATCGCGCGGGGCGGCGGGCAGGCTGCGGTGGAGAGACCGGCTGCTGCGCTACGGCCGCCGAACGCCGCTCCGCCCCGCCCAGGCCGCTCCGCGCGACTGTGGCGCCCCCTGCGGCCCAAGAGCAGCCCGGAAGTCGTGGCCTCCGGGGCAGCGCAGACGAACCGCAGGCGGGTGCGGGAGCGCCGGGGGCAGGCACGCGCGGGCGGGGCGCGCGCCGCCGAGCCCGGGAATTTGCGACCCGCCCGAGGCACTGCGCATGCTCCGGGCGGCAGGCGTGGCGGGCGCGCGGGGTTCGCTGCGGGGATACCTGGCCGGCTGGGCCCTGCTGGCAGGGAGGCCACTGTGCAAGGGATTTTATTTCAACGCTCAGCGCTCCTCCCCGGTGACCTGGGGTAACGGACCTGGCTGCTAAGGGCGATAGCGGCTCCTGCCGGCCGCGGGAGCGCTCCGCTCCAGAGTCCCGATTCCCACGCCCTGGAGGGAGAGAAGCTGAGCGAGGGGTTTGGAGTGTGGACATGCCCTAAGGGGACTGTTTCCTCGTTGTAAAGAGCCCCAGAACACAAGATCCTAACCACAACACCCTCCCTCCCCCTCAAAAAAGCTTCACGAAGTGAAAACCACTAACATATAGGGCACAGTGTTTAGACCTTCTGTTCTAAAAGCAGTTTTCCTACGTTGAATCTGGTTCCTGGTTCCCTGCTGTGTGACTTTGGGTAAATAACTTGACTTCCCTGGGCTTCATCTGTAAAAGTGGAGATAACAGTACTTTCCCCATAGGGCTGCTATGAGAATTATGAAATAAAGCGCTTAGCACAATACTTTGTACATAGTTCAGAACTCAAATGATAGCTATCATTAATAAATACACAGGCACTGATTATGGGGCCCATAATCAGTCGTGTGATCTCAAGCCAGCCTCACTTTCAGTAAAAACAATCATCTCAAAGGTCGATTTCTCCTTACAGCTTTTGCTGGTGTTAGACCCGCCTGTGAGATCTCAGAATCTGACCTATTCTAGCCTGGACTGGGATGCCTTTAAAAGGCACCCCAGGGAGGGCCACAGAACCTGTGAGAGAGCCTCTGGCTATAGCTGGGTAAAACCACCGTGGACCCAGTCTCTGGGAACTGGAGTCCCCCCTTGGGCTGCATTTTTAAATGCCTTCTGAGTCTTAGGGCTTTTTTTCCTCACCTTTGTCACAGGGGGCTCTTAAAGTCAGTTCCTGATGTGCTTAAGAGTGGGAATAATGAAGAAAAAGAAAACATGCCTGACAACCCCCTCCTCCTCCAAGCCCTAACAAGGAAACTTTGCTTTCCCAACTCATTTTCTGGGGAGTTTCTCACAGCCTCTGCTGAGACTCTCACAAACCCCAGCTCGCCCTCACATCCTGTAGGTGGAGCCTCTTGCTTTGTTTCCATGCCGTTCATCTGGTCAGGCGGGGAGGCTACAACTCCTCCCCTAAGCACACAGGCCACTGGCCTCCAACATTGAGGATGGCGGTAGCCGGTGTCTGGAAACCTCCAGAAACAGCCAGGAAAACTGCTGGACACTTGCAAGTGCTCTAAGCAGCCAACTAATGATTTAATGTCCTGTTTTTCAAACACCTGGGGAGGTCAGTTTCAGGTGAGTTCATTTTTATGCTGATGTCATTATACAAGAGTTTAGGGCAGTTGTTCTCATCCTTGGCTTTGGGTTTGAATCACTTGGGTGCCAATTGGGTTCCACCCCCAGAGATTTTGATTTAATTGCCTGGGGTGCAGCCTGACTTTGGGTTTTAAAACTTCCTTAGGTGGTTATATTTAGAAAGGTTGAGAATCACTAATTTAGGAAGTAAAGATGTGCGGGGGGTAAAGACCCACATACTGCAAATAGATACATCACAATTATTGGGGAAGGGGTTGGAGCCAGAAAAAAATGGAGCCCTCCATCCCCTTCAGCCTCACTTTCCATTTAGGTGGAAGGACAACAAAAAATTCAAAGCAAAACCATCAGGGATGCTACCTCTTGAATGATAACCTTTTGAGCTAGGAAAAGCCCACTTCTGGAATAGGAAATTTGATACTACCTATTCTACCTCCCACTTCACTCTTTCTCTAGTGACATTTGTCTTTTCCTCCTCAAGTCTTGACTATTTTTGCCAGTTCAGAAATTACAGTCATGCAACACAATGTTTGGTCAATGATGGACTGTGTATACAACAGTCTTGTTGTATACAACAAGATTATAATGGAACTGAAAAATTCCTATCACCTATGATTTGCGTCAGAGTTGTTTACAATATTCTGTACAGTAACATGCTATACAGGCTTGTAGACTAAGGATAATGGGCTATACCACATACCCTAGGTGTGTAGTAGGCTATACCATCTAGGTTCATGTAAGTACTGTACACGCTGATGTTCGCACAATGATGAAATCACCTAATGACATAGTTCTCAGAATGTATCCTCTTTGATTAAGCTACTCATGACAGTATAGCATTTTCTTACAAACTTCTTCGACATCCCTACAGGTTCCAAACAACCTAAAATGTCTTAAAGGGGAAGAAGACCAATACACTATCAAAAACAGTGTACCATATTTAGGGTCAGTTTTCCAGTGGGAAAAAAAGAACCAAAACACCAGTCAAGAACCTCCCTCCCCTGCTGGCCCCGCCCCCCCCACTGACTTTAAATAGCTTCTTTTCCATTTCTGCCCCACCCCATTCTAATGACTTTTCAATAAAGACATGATTAGCACTACCTAGTTACACTAATCATTATCTTTTTTTCCTTAAGAATTGTGATAGCATTTTTCTTTCTCTTGCTTTTAGTCTTGCTGGGCTATTTTCAAATTCTCTGCATTCTTTTCCTTATAAGGAATATCTCTCCTTGATCTATCAGCGGCTCTTTTGAAAAAGCTAAGTGAAAGTCTCGCTGGAGAATTTGGGGGAGACAGGCATCTTCCATTTAGCCATATATGGAACAGACATCTGATCTGCATTATACAAATCAGGTTCAGAGTTATATATTTTTTGTCTCTTTTTCTAAAGCCAGGTAGTTTATAACTTAAATGTTTTAGCTAAGTCAGTGTTTCCTCCAGACTCCCTTTCCAGGAACCTTGATTTCCACTGAAAATTTCTTTTTGTCAGGTTCTAAATGTCCTATGTCTGGATTTCTCATTTACAAAGCACACCTGGAGATACGTTTCAAGCCTTTCATGCAACAAAAAGCCTTTACTGATTTCAAGAACTGAGAACCTTCAGTAATTTGCAATTTACCCTCATACAAAAAATCCTGCCGTTGCACTTGATGGTTCAACTTCTGGCATAGCTTTCCCTGGTACTCACACATTCTTGGAATTGTTACCAACTTCCCAAGGAATTTCTTTTCTAATTGGGCCTCTAGGCTTAATTAGCTCCTAGAATGGAACCCAGTGGTGTGAAAAGAAGTCGGTCCTTTGGAAATCTAATGCTTGGCTTGACTTTCTGAGGCAGGAGAGGCAAGCTCTTCAATTAAAAAGATTCCAAAGGGCAGTGGACAAAGCACTAGTAGAGCTTTAGCCTGTGTGCATCACCCCTGAAACTATGTGGTGGTTGTCAGAAGGCTGACAGGTGGGGGTGGGGTGAGCAGGAGGGGGCAGGGGGCAGCTAGTCCACTATACCATATAAAGCACCGAGCTATATATAACTCCCAGCTTACTTTCTGGATCTAGTGCCCTCAGACTGCAGACCCAAGCAAGTATCATCTTCCCAGGCAGATCTTAAGGGCTGGATTAAGGCTTTGCTAGTGTGAAAGGAAGCTTCAGTGTCTGTGTCCCATCATGAAGCTCAGCCTTCTAAGTAAAAGTACCACTATGTCATTTCTTTGATTTAGAAGTCAGGCCTTCTGTACCCTGTCTAGACCCACTGCCAAAATCCAGAACTTCCCACCCACTGGAGATGGCAAAAGGAAAGAAAGTGAAGAAAACTAGGCATTCTCTGTTTGCACAAACCTTGGCGATGATACCTCAGGGGTTTTCTGCCACCAGGGAGGAAAAGTTCACCTCCAGAGTCCAATTTCAGCTGCTCTATTCTCCCAGCTTCTCACCCACCCACCTTTACCCTTAGGAGGGTAAAGAAAAGGAGAAAGAGAGAGAGAGGAATGGATGAAATATAAATGCAGGTGTGCAGTAGCAGTCAGAGGCCGCATCCAGTGCTCCAGGCCATGGCAGGGCTGTGTACAGGTGTTCAGCAGGAGGAGGTAACCCTCCTCCATTGCTCTCCAGCTCCTGTGGTGACCCCAGAATGGCCACGTGGGCAAGAGGTGAGGAAAGCAGTGTGAGCGTGCACTTACATCGGTGGCCTTTTTCTCTGCCAGCTCCAGCTTCTCCTGGGCATCTTTGAGAGCCTCGGAGTATTTGTCCAGTTCATCTTCAGTGCCCTTGAGTTTCTTTTGCAGCGACACCAGCTCATCTTCCAGCTGGGAGTTGGCCGGAGGGTTTGGGGAGGGGGTGTGCAGCAGGCAGCGTGATCCCGCAGGGGAGGGGTGTGGGTGCACAGAACCAAAAGGACAGGGACAGCGGGAGAGAGAGAGGGAAAGACAGGGAGGGAGAGAGAAAGAAAAAGACAAGAGTTAGCCATTCGTGCGCAGAGCCGCGCCGCACGCCCCGGGTACCTTGGCGGCGGCCTCATCGGCTGCCAGGAGGCTGTCCTCCGCCTTGTGCAGCTCCTCCAGCACCCGGTCCCGCTCGTCCTCCGACACCCGCAGCAGCTTCTCCTTGGCCGCGATGTCCTCCTCAAGCTAGGGGCAGCGGCGGGCGGGCGCGGGCGGCCGGCACGGACCGGGTGTTAGACACACACACAACACAGGGCGCCGGGTTGGCAGGGGCCCCTTGGGCTTGGGGCGCTGCCGACTTGGAGCTCAAGGGACCCCAGGTAACTTCCTCTCTTCCGGAGCTGGAACTGCTCCGTGGCTCAGCCCGCACCCCACCTCCCCGGGGATGAGACTCCTACCGAGGTCTCAGCGGGCTCAAGTCCACAACTTGGGGGCGCAGCCTATTTGCCTGGCTTTGGGCTGTACCCTCCATTCTGTCCCGACTCCCCTCTCCTCCCCCAAAGTCTCCATCCCAGTTTAAGGCTCCATTCTCCCAGTCAGAAGTCCGAAGAACTTCTACACTTTCAGGACTTGACTCCTTCTCCCCTCCCTCGCCCTTCCTTCAAACTTCCCCAGGAACCGTTGTCCTTCCCCTCCTTCCCCTGTCCCGAGAGTAAAGCGCCTCCAGGACTTGGAATTGACCTGGCAGGTCTGGGAACCAGCGTCCTCAGACGGGACTGAGAAGTTAGAATAAGCCTGAGCCTTGCGCTTCCCCTCCCCCTTTCCACACGCGCGCCCCTGGCCGCCCTGGGTGGTGGTGGTGGGGTGGCTCCCCAGTCCTCGGGGTGGGGGGCCAGGAAGGGGTGCCAGGCCCGGGTGCCAGGGCTGGGGGGGCCCCGGGCGGGCGGAGTGCGGGCGCCGGGCCGGGGACGCGCAGACCTGCTTGCTCCTGTCTTCCGCCGCCTTCTTATCGGCCTCTGCCTGCTCTGCTCGATCCAAGGCGTTCTCCTTGTCGAGCTTCAGCATCTGCATCTTCTTCTTGATGGCGTCCATGGTGGCGGCGGCGAGGGGCCCTCAGGCTGCGGCGGGAGCGGCGGGGCGAGCGCGCGGTCCGGCGGCCGAGCAGGAGTGCGAGCGCGGAGCCGCCTGCTGCTCCCAGATATGTACTTTCCCAAGGGGGCGACCGCATTCCTCAAGACAGCCAATACTTTTTTGGAAAAGCTTTTTTCTCCTGCCCCCTTTCCCCCTCTCCTCCCTCCACCCCGTACCCCCTCCCGCGGGGGCTGCTCGCCCATTCGCTGCCGCCTGCCGGCCTCCCAGTAGACGGTGGATATGACTATATATGGGGACCCGAGCCGCCGAGGCGGCGGCCAGGCGAGGCCGCCCTGTTTCCAAACCTGCGCGCCAGGGAGAGGGCGCTGGGGCCTCGCGGGGACCGAGCCGGGGCGAGGCGCAAACCTCTGCCCTCTGCCCTCAGCGCCCCCTTCTCCCAGGCCCCTCGCCCGGCCAGTAGGGTCCCCAGCAGAGTCCGCCCTGTGCCACAGGAGGCCGGGGGAGCCGGGCAGATGGTGGGTGCGTGTCGCCTCCCTGGGCTGCCAGACCCCAGTGAGCTCTGCCTAAAACCTGGGCTCCCCAGCAGCTCCACACTGGGCACCTGCCGGCGTCTCCCCGCAGCTCTCAGCCCGCCAGGTGTCATTCGGGGCGCTCACGTTCTGGAAACTCAGCTGGGGCAGAGAAAGGGCGAGCCGGGAGGAAAGCCCAGGGGGCTGGTCCTGGGACTTTGCCTTCTGGTGCGGGTCAGAAAGGCAGGGTGCGGCAAAATGACAGCACACGGAGTCTATCTAACATGTGCCCTTCTCCCCTAGAGGAGAGACAGGCAAATACTTTAGGGACCCAGGACCCAGGTGGCTCAGTGCTTTTGCAGAGAGAGAGAGAGAGAGAGAGTTGGTGTGTAGGTGGGTGGGTGGGAGTTGAAGGGGAAAGAACGTTGAGTTTAGAATCAAGCAACTTTGTCTGGTCTGTCTTCTATCAGGAGCAGCTGTGTGACCTTGACAAATAACTCTCGCTGCAGTCTTCTCATCTTTAAATCCAGGGGCTAGATGATCCCTGAGGTCCTTCCAGATCTAACTTTTTTATCATTTTTCTTGCACTGATCTTAGGGAGTCAGCCCTTTTCTGTGTTAGGTGCTCAGGTGCCAGGTTGCCAAAAACGCGGGATCAGTGTTACCCTAGCTAAGTCATTGCATCCACGGCTGCACCTCCGAGGAGGGCGTAGGCCCAGCCCTGCACTGTGAGCTCTGCTTGGAGGCAGGATTTCCCCTACACCTCTTATTTTTAACTCCACTGCCCCCAACCCCCAAGGGGAAAAAGGCTGCTCTGTTCAGAGCTTCAGTGGGAGGGGAGAGAGGGGGCTGCCCTGAGGCTCTGCCTGAGACCAGCCTAGGCAAGGCTGGTGAGGGTCTTGTTAGCAGTCCCCACAGAATAATTCACAGCCTGTACTACATGGATACCGAATATTCCCCGGACGGTGTCTGAGCAGATTAGGCAGGCCAAACAACTTGCAAGTCCTTCAGAGAATGATCAAATTCCCCTCCAGGATTTTATCAAGTTTCTTCCACTAACCCGACTGCCCAGGAGGGAAAAAATACTCTGACCTAATGGTCAGAACATTAGATTTGTGTGCATAGGGGCTTGGTGGCACAGAAATTCACCAGAGCTCTGTAATCATCATACATCAACTGAGCCACTGGCCAACTGACAAAGTTCCAGCCTGTGGGCAACATACAGATGTGTGGACTCCAGGAAGCGGACCCCCTAGCTTGGCGCTCAGCAGAGGCGGCAAGAATAGGGACTCTGGAGTTAGACCCTGAGTTCCAAACCTGGTCTGGCCACTGCCTTGAAACGTGGCCTTAGCCATGTTACAACTTCTCTAAGCCTCAGTTTTCTCATTTATAAAATAAGGCAACTGAACTAGAGAAACTCCTTGGGGGACCATATATTACTGTCTTGTCTTTTGTCACTGTGCCTAACATATTTGAGGAATGCATTAAAGTTTCCTTAAATGAATAAGGGCTACAGACAATTCATTCAATACACCATTATTGAGCATCTGCTGTATACCAGCAAGTACTAGGAATCCAAAAATGAGTAACGCACATCCATGTCTCGCAGGTGTTCAGCATGAGCAGGGTATAAGAATTCAGAGGAGGAAGAAATAGAAGTGACCAGGTTGGAGCAGATAGAAAAAGCTTCCCTAAAAGGTGGTGGCTTTTAAACTGATTCTAGAGGAAGGATAGCAATTATAGCCAGAGAGGAGGGCCATTGTGTGAACTAAGAAAAGAAAAAGGAATGTTTGCTGATGGTTAGATAGAAGGTTTTTTGGGGTCTAGAGACTGGAAAGGTAGGTTGGGGCCATATGGTGAAGGAAGGGCCTTGAATTCCAGGGTGAGGTGTTCAGACCTTATTGTGTGGTTTAAAGCCATTGTTGTCCCTTCTTCCCTCCTCTTCCTTTCCTTGACCCTCTAACCTAGGGTTATGTTCAGAGGTTGAAGCCTGTGATGTTCAAGTGTGGAAATGGAGCTATCTATACAGAGCTAACTTTTTAAATCCCTCGGTGTCACATTATTGATCCCTAGACTGATGGCTGAACATGGCAGGTCCCTGAATTCAGTCATTTCTATTTCATCCCTGTTGAGATTCTGCCCCATGCTAGGCTGAACCCAGCTTCATGGACTGCAACACCCATGATCTTTTTGTCATCAAGGGCTAGGACAAGCAACACATTATGTATGACTTAACTGAAAAAGCAAATTCTTCTGTACTACACAGGTCCCCCGGGCCTCTGCAGGGGTGGGCTGGACAGTTATGTGCTACTGTGTGTATCCTTATTCCCCAGCTGATTGGCCAGGACTCCAGGACTAATCCAAAGACTAAACAGGGACCTAGTGATATGGCCTTTCAGGCAAAGATGGGCTGGGCCACTCAGCTTCTCTCTCACTGAAGTTTGAACTAAGGAATATGGAAAACATGAATCATTAGCTGTGGCTACTGAAATGAAAAGACATTTGCAGTGTTGGGCTGGAGATGCCATGTGTGCGCGTGATTAAGGTTATTCACAAATATCTGGGCTTCCTTCCCATTCCGGGTCTTGGTAGGATTGCACATCCCACCCAATTAAGTTAGGTATGGCCATTTGACTTATTTTGGCCAAGACAATGTGAGCAGAAGTGATTTATGGGGGATACTTTAACAGTTAGTGCATGCTGCATCATATGCATTTTTCAAGATTGTGGTGCTCTGTCATTCTGGGTTTCTAAGTGGCTCCCTCCTTTGCCCCCACCTAACCCTTGGTGGACATGCAGGGAGAGCAAGATCTAAACCTTTGTTATTTTAGACCCCTGAGATCTGGGAGTTGTTTGTTACTAACGCATAACTAGCTTCTTCTGACTAATGCACCACAATAGGTACGCACGGTCTAAGTTAGGAAGGAGGAAGCAGAGAAATGTGCTTATAGAGAAAGGAGAATGGAGCAGACATATCAAGATAAGCAGAAGCCTCCCTCAGAGAAAGAGACTGGGAGAATATGACCAAATTTCAGTTCCAAGGGTCCCTAGAATAACCTCCCTATATTTCTTGAGGTTACATGAGTCAGTATTCCTTGAAAGTGGAAAAGCTGACCAAATCATGGTGGTGTGGAGGCCTGCACAACATCCTTCGCCCAGAGATTCTATGTGAACACCAAGAACGTGCTCAGAATTTCCAGATTTCTCCAATGCTTTGTATTCAGTCATTTCTCAATGAATGTTTGTTAAATGATTTTTTTAATGACTGTTATTTTTATATGACTATTAGCCATACAAGCAAGTTGGAGAAGTAGTATCTGGGAAGGTAAGATGACAAAACTAGATTCAAAAGATCTTGTTTCCATTCAAAATATGGATTCTTTGTTGTATTTCTTGAAGAATGAATATAAGTATTGTGATAGGGTAGGACAAATGTCTCATAAATATATGTTGAACACCTTTTGTGTGCAAAGAATTTAGAGTCTATGGGATCAAGGGATGTGGATAAGAAACGTAGGTCTTTTCCTCTAGGAAAAGTGTCTATGCATGATGCAAGGTAAAACCCTCTCTTTGAAGGTCATTTAATGTGTGTTTCCAATGGCATTACCATTGTCTCAAAGGGTGGCCTGGAGCCCTCTGTAGTTGTGAGGATCATATAGCTCAGGTTTTCTAAGAAAGTGTTAATATTAAATATATTGTCCCTTTTCCTACATAAAAATATCTGTGCTTGTCATGCCACATTTTCCAATATTTGGTTCCAAAAGAGAGTCAACATGAGCCTAGTTTACTAATGTGACACCTTTAACAGGAATGCTCGTTTGAATATGTACGTCAGGGTTGGTTTGTTTAAAAAAACAAAACAAAAACCTCATTACCTGATAGTCACCCCTTGTTTAACAGCAATAGCAGTGCCTGTGTACTGTGACTCCCCTGGAGTCAACAATGCTGACTCAAGCAATTAAGGGAAAGTGAAGAATCTATAATTAAACTGAGAGCCAATTGCTTCTTCCACGAGGTTGTGGAATGCAGTGTGTTATGCTCAAGGCTCAGTGTCCCACGGAACAAGATACAGCATGCTCTCCTCATACACTGGCGAGTTTTGTTCCCAAGGGTTTGTGATGTTGCCATAAAGGACCCACAGAAATTATGTTCTGCTTCCCCGGGAGCTGGGGGGTGGGGTAGGGGCTGGCTTGGAGCTCTGAGAAAGGTCTTTAGGCCATTGTGGATGCCTGCCTTTATTGTTTTGTCACACACAGATGGCCCTGACTCTGCTGAGAGGCTCTTGAGTCTGCTTGCTACCTGGAGGGTTTGCATGGGCAAAGTGGTTCTCGCAGTGCAAAAAAAGGCATAGGAATTTTCTGGCCTTACATCTTATCATTTATCTCTCCATGACAGCAACTCTGTGTAGGTTTAATCAAGCTCTGTATGTGGGGGAATTTAGATGTCTCAAGAATGGCAATATTCCCTTATGTATATATATTTAATAGCTTAACAAGCACTTTCAAGTTCATTACCTCCTCCTCACAACCTCTTATGACAGCATCAGGTGAGTGTTCCTATTCCTACTCTGTACATTAGAAAAGCAAGGGCAGTGACTGATTCAAGACCTCCCAGCTGGGAAGTGGCAGTATAGGGACAAGAATGCAGCTGTCCCAGCTTCTAGCAACAGTGCTTTTTTCATTCATTCATTCCCCAGCCTGTTTTTCTATTCAATTTGATTTCGTATTTAAAAGCAACACATTATAAGGTGAAGATAAGAGGTGAGGGGCCACCAGGAATCTTTCCTACGTGTAGAACATGGTTAAAACATGACACTAATGAGGCTGAGACTGACTGACGGTCCCTTAGCCTGCATGGGCCAGCTCAGTGCTACAGCCTGACTCCTAAACCCACCCACCTACTCTCGGCTGATGGCCGAACCTGGTGAGAAATGTGGTTAAACCAACAAAACCTTTTCTCACTTTCCATTGTCATGAAGATAGAGAGTAGATATGTTAATTTTATTCCCAGCAGCTTTAAGGAAGAACTTGAGATAGTCATCAGAAAGCTACCCTGGCTTCCCTCAGGACTCTTGGGTTGGCGAAGGAATGAGCCACCAATTAATCTAGGTAGTTTGTTTGGGGGAAAATGAGGACAAAATCTGGGTCAGAACAGTGTCCGCTGCCTCCTCAAGCCATGGCCTGTGCAGAAAGGAAAGTGCCTATATAGACTTGCAGTCTAGAGCCCAGCCAGCCTCGGGGGCCACATCAAAGTTTGGAATGGTTTTAATCACTGCTTCCTGGCAAACTCAGCATTCTTTTCATATTGAATGCCACCTGTTCATTTTTATATTTGTATACTTGGTTCTCAAGTTTCTGATGATGTCCTTAATAGGAACATGTGTGGAAGTGACCTTTGCAGACTCCTGAATGGCAAGTAGAGCTCCTTTCTTCCTTAGCAGATGGTGAAACCCGATGCAGAAAAGCCCACGGAAGTGGATGGCCCAGGTGCCTCTTGCTCTACTTGACGTCTCACTACCACTCATTCAGGCTCTAGGAGGCAGCCGTGTTAGGTAAATTCAAAATTAGGACTTCTTAAATTTTGTTTCTACACCTATGGCATATCCACTGCCAACAGCTGAATTTCCAGTGGAGATTATTTGGTTTGGAGGCCTATGGGTGGACGTAGGTTACTGAAAGTAAGCAGTAGACTTTCTTTTGTTTTTGTAGAGACCCTTTCTTGGTTGATAAGTGCAACTTTTTCCCCTAAGCACTTTCTACCGGGACCCTGGGTTCCCCTTAAGAAAGCCTGTTTTGTTGCTTTAATAGAAGTTGCTATTCCTCAGTAGAAATGCTTTCTTGAGTGTTTTCTCTCGAGGACTGTTTCCACCTCCATAACTTCAATGGAAGAGGGAGTCAGAAGTTTCTTACTGCTTGAGGCAGAGGAAACTCTCTGTTCTTTTCCCTGAGTCCTGCTGCTCAAGGAGGGAGCTCCGTAAGGGTTGCCGGAAGATTTCCAGAAGAGGCTGGTATTTTTAGCATGGCTTTCTTCACTCCGCAGCACCTGCTGTGATCTGTAACCCAAGGGTCTACTTAAATGCCAGTGGGATGATTGAGGACAAGGCAGCCTGAGCTAATGTCCTAAAATACCACCCAAGGGAGGTATTTCTTGCCAGAGCCATTTCATTTCTGCCTCTTCTCCTTTTCTTGTTCCTTCCTAAACTATGGGGCTATTACAGATCCTGGCTGAGATGTGTGACATCTGCCCTGGGAAGAGGTTAGGAAACAAACCAAACCAAACCAAACAACCAAACAAAAGAACCACTGGATCTCTCTACCTTGATGCCAGCCAGCTATAGTTTTGAGGATTCTACCCTTGGCTCCCAATTTCAATCTTTCCTTCTGTTGTTCATGCCAGATGGAAGCAACAAGAGAATGTCTACACACAGTTTCCAAAGCAAAATCCTCTTTTGATATCCCTGAAAATATGTGAAGATGAGAGACAAAGTCCAGGTAACGTGGGGATGCAGACACCTTTCTCATAGCAGATATAACCCACTGAGCTCATTATCCCCTCAACATGGTACAAGCTGGAAATAGAAATATGTTCTCAAGAAGCCCGTTACGTTTGTGGAGGACAGATGCATCCTGGGTCACGAAGAATAGTGAGAATGTCTTAGGATGGCTCTAATCCTGGAGCTTGACATCAGCCCATACCATCCACAGCATTCCTTGGTGTCACTGTCAGATGTACGATACTGGGCTGATACATTCTAGGGCTGACCCCGTGTTTAAGTTCTTATGTGCCCCTGCTGATTTCTCTGGCTAGTCTAAATTTTCCCAAATGCCATGGAAGGCTTGGTATGAAGTCAAGAGCTTCTTATAAAGGGAAGTAAACCAGAACTTAAATATTGAAATGGGTTTTGTCCTCTTTAAAGTGATCATATGTATGGTGATAGAATTTAGTTAAAAATGATATGTATGACATCTATGTAATACATATCATATATATGTATGATTTTACATATATATACACACACAGAGAGATTTGGGAAGTTGCACATCAATCTGATAACTGAATTCACTTTCTCTGGGGAGGCGACAGGGGTGCTAGGATCAGATATGGTGGTCAAAAGGGAGTATAGCCGTATCCCTTTTAAGAATATTCTACTTAAAAAATTAAGCCTTAATTTTTTAAGTAAAATAGATTTATGAATTATATGATTAAAGTACTAATGATCTCTTACTTTCCATTTATTGTTATTTAAAATGTATTCTTGAATATATTACAGAAAATTCTGGAGAGTTTATAATTGCCTGCCTCTCTTAAAGAAAGAAAAATCCACTTTGGCATGCATACAAGACAAAGCCTCACAGCAAGTAAAAGTTAATTTAAAAATAAAGTAGTCAATTTCATGCAGGGCACTCAACAGTTTTTAAGTGCCAACTATTTGGTAGGCACAACACTGGGCACCAGAGATTTAAAAGTGATCAACCCAGCATTCTGGCCTGCTATGAGATCCTTTATTTGTAAATCACTGTTTGTGGCAAACTCACATTTCGAACTACCTACTGGAACTGTTATTAGTGCTCTTTTACAAGCCATCCAATAAAATTAGTTTCATTACTTTACTATCTTGTGTTTGGACCAAAAGCAATGTGCCCCCAGCTTGATCACTTATCAAAGTTGTCACACCTGCTTCCTGACAACTTAGGGATGTTTCCAAAACTCCAACCCACCTTCAAAGGGTAAAGATTTGCCTCATCGAGCAAAGTCAAAAGAATGTGCTACAGAGTCTAGAGGAATAGAGGCTGCAAATATGGAACTTAAAAATACTTTTGGGAAAAAAAACCAAAAGAACATACAGCAAAATGTTGACTGTAGTTTTTGGATGATGGGATTATGAGTAATTTTGGAAACACTTTCTGTATGTTCCAAAGTTTCAAAAATGAGCATCTTTTACTTTTATAATAATAAAAATAAATGTTGCTTTAAAACCCCTTTTATTATCAAAAAATGCATTATATGTAAATATGAGATCTCCCAAAGGAACAGTTTTGAAAGGGACAGTGCTTATAACTCTGAATTACCTGGGAGGTTAAATGTCATATTCTGCACATTTCTGTTTTTACAATCACAGGCAATTTGTGTACTTGTCCTAATGCCTCTCCTAGACCATCGTTCCTCTCCCCACCAGCACCCACCTTAGAACTTCTGCATGGTAATATGAGCAATAGCAGCAGCAGATTTTATAGAGACAGCAGACTCTCCTAGTCGAGGCTTGAACGAGGCCAGGACTTGAACCCAGTTCAGGCAGGCACCAGAGTTCACGTTCTTGACCACTAGATTATGCCGCCCTCCCAATGCCTGAGGGAGCAGACCCACAACACATGTTACACTGAGTGAACAATTGTTCCTAAGTGCATTATAAAAGTGAAGCTTAAAAAAGTGCAGCCGTGATATCTTGTAGTCACACATCATTAATTGCAACAGGAAAGCCAGCAGCCAGGATCTCCTCAGCTGGAGAAGACAGAGCGAAGGTCGAAGGTCGCTGCAGCCTGTTTGCACCTCTGCTCCCTCTCGCCAGCTGTGCAGTCTGAGCGGGGACTGTGAGCTCATGGCTGGGAATGACGTGTGTGGTCAGTGGGGCAGCCCTTATTCATGTCCTCCTCTTTCTGGGGAAGCTGGTTTGGCTTGTGACTTCTATGTCATCAGCCAAATTCCTCCAAGGCCGGGGTGCCGGGGGTTGCTCTCGGGGTTCCTGGGTTCCTCCATTATAGGGAGCCCAATGTGGGTTTTCTCCTCTGAGTCATCATTTCTTGGTGCTTGCCGAGCTGGTGGGCCTGAGCACCCTGGTATTGCAGGGACAAGCAGAAGCCCCAAGAAGTCACAGCCCCATCACTGAGTATACCCGGCCTAGTGCAAGGCCCGGTCACACATGAGCCCCCCTGTCCAACCCCACAACTAACTGGAGACAGTTCAGAGATCAACACAAGGATGTAGACTGCCATGTTTGGGGGTGAAAAATGCCTTCTTGGGCTTTGGAGTCACCCAGATAAGAGTCTGATGAAGACCCTTAGTCCCTTCCAGGCTCAGTTTCTCCTTCTGTAAACTTAAGATTAGAATACATATCTCTTAAAATTGTTAGGAGGATTATGTGTGGTAAAAGAACAGCTTTGTCTGCTGCTTCTCCTCCTACAAATTAATTATCTCCTATTTGCCCCTTGACACAAGCTCACTTTTCTTGCTACCAGATGTGTCTGCAGTACAAGCCATTGATGAATGAAACGGGATGTATCCTGGGATGCATTTCACACAGAGGAGTCAAGGATACAAACCTCTGTGCTCCTTCCTTTTTGGGAAGTTGGAAAGTGTCATTTTAATTTTTTTTTTTGTTTTTGAGACAGAGTCTCACTCTGTTGCCCGGACTAGAGTGCCATGGCGTCAGCCTAGCTCACAGCAACCTCAAACTCCTGGGCTCAAGCAATCCTTCTGCCTCAGCCTCCCGAGTAGCTGGGACTACAGGCATGTGCCACCATGCCCGGCTAATTTTTTCTATACATTTTTAGCTGTCCAGATCATTTCTTTCTATTTTTTAGTAGAGACGGGGTCTCGCTCTTACTCAGGCTGGTCTCAAACTCCTGACCTCAAGCGATCCACCGGCCTCGGCCTCCCAGAGTGCTAGGATTACAGGCATAAGCCACCACGCCCAGCCGAAAGTGTCATTTTAAAAGCATAGGGTTTGGAGTTAGACCAACCTGATTTTGTCATTTATGTGACATTAGCCAGGTCACTAAATGTCTCTGAGCCTCTGTTTTGTCATCTGAAAAATGGGGATAATAATAGCACTTGCTTCATCAGGTTGTTATCAAAATTGAGCCATTTAATGAGTGTAAACCACAGTGCCTGCTATGTAGAAAAGTTCAGTAAATATCTTTATAATTATTGTCAATTTATCAAAAGATCCAAGGCATGTGCACACACACATATGTGTGGTTGTGGGTCTGTGTGTAAAACATGAGCCCAGACACATTCTTGTTGTCACACCATTTGAGGTTGTCCTCTTGACAATGAGCGCTTCTCGACCCCCAACTTCTTCTGAGAACAACACTGCCCTTCTGTGACTTGGTTTCCTGATTCCTATTTCCTTCCATGTAGCTTTGGATATTTATTCTAACCAGATATCACTGTATGAAAATGCTGGGGAGATGGGACCCTGAGTCCCGTGTCAGGTGGGCTCTGGGGGCAAGTGTATGTCACACACATACAGCTCACTGAATCTTCACAAACTCAGCAGACCTGTGGAACCAGCACCCAGATTGGGAATTAGAAAATTCCAGAAGCCCCTTGTGCCCCCTTCCACATACTATCTCCCCTAAAAGTAACCACTATCCTGATTTTTTTCCTGGTTTTGAACTTTAGAAATCTGGCCCCTGATTTTAAGCAGTTCAGTGGCTCTCTGTTTCTCCCCAAAGTCCACACTGTGATTAGGTCTCTCCCTGTTTTTGATTATTAATTCAAGTGTCAATAAACTTTTATTCAGCAGCACCTATGTGTGCAAGATGCTGTGTTAATTACATAAGCAATGAGGCAAGAGAAGTTCGGCGACTTCAGTGAGTATTTTTTGCAGTGTTCCTCGTGTGGGGCTGCCTGCTTGAGCAGTTTCTCCTGGAACGAGTCCCGAGTTCCCCAGTCTTCTCTCTTATCTGGCTTCCAATCTGTGCCCTATCCAGGGAAGTGAATCTTCTTAAAGATCCTAGCAAATCTGAACAATGGATCCAATTTCCAACTTCAGAACTCCAGGAGAGAGCATTTGAATAGCCTGGCTTGGTCCACTCATGTTCATGTCAACTGTGGCTGGAGAGTTTAGGGACATGGTACTAAAAGGCTGTGAGATGCACCCTGAGAAGAAGGAGTGGAGCTGGGGGGGCGGGACGTGGCTTGGAGGTTCCCAGCAAGGACATTGGTCAGAACTGGTCCCTTCAAGCTCTGATAGTCTATGATTCCTTTTCTTCTCGGATGCAGATCCTTAATGCAATGTCTAAACTGATTTCTTATTCACTTTCTGCACCAAATTTGAACTAAAGCAACTAGATAAGATGGCTCGTGGAGGACTAGGCCTGATACTCCCCAAACTGCCATTGCGGGGCATTTCTGGCTCCGATGCAGCGGCTGGTCACTCAGGAAGGCGGCTCTTTCATCTGACTGTGAGGATTAGCTGTGGCTTTACAGACACACATGCTCCCCAGTCTCTGCCTCTGAGGGAGGGGCATGTTCCCTCACAGCACACACTTGGCCCCTGAAAACTAATTTCCTGGATGCAGGGACCACCAACTGTTTATGATTATTATTATTATTGCAGAGTGTTGGAATTCCTGCCCAAGTTCCAAAAAAGTCACCCCCATGAAGGAGTGTTTGCAACAGCATCCTGAATCCTGTACAACATCATGGTTAGAGCAAAGAACCATGCTTTGTCTGCAATCCAAGCTCTGCTGTGACGTGTGCAGGGCCAGAGACGAGGCAGGGGACTGTGTGTTTGCCGTACACACATGATCTCACCAAATCCTCACCGCAAATCCAAGAGAGAGACGGATTACTACTCCTGTTTTCCTGGATGTGCCAACTGAGGCAGAGAGAGGGTAAATATGACATGAGTAAGCCCACTGTCATTTATAAAGTGCTTTCTTCCTAATTCTATCATTTCATCCTCCTCAAACCTTGTTTTACAGATGAGGTTTTTGTGGCTCAGTTTCCCAGTTTTGCACGGGTGTTAAGTGCCAGAAGTTGGACACAGGACTCTGACTCCTGTGCTCTAAGGCCAATCTGCAAATAACTGTAATAAGAAGCAGGTGGTGATGAACACCTTTAGTCGATCCAGGTGGAATGTGATGGTGCTTCAGAGAGAAAGCTGAGCTCATACACAGATGGAGAAGATTGGGAAAGGATTGAAGGAAGAGGTGATATTTAGATTCAGTTCCTGTAAAGTGTGGCGGTAATTGGACAAGCATTATTTGGGGGAAGGGCACTCCAGGAGAAGGAATGGACATGACCCAAAGCCTGGGGAGGGGGATATGTTCAGGAAATAGTGGAAAGTCATTTGGTGTATTGGGGAGACGGAGACGGTTGGGCAGAGTGGAGATGATTCTGGAAAACCAGTGTGCCTCTCACATGGGCCACAGTAATTGTCTCCTGGATAGGTTGGGCCAGATGGGATGATGGGCCGACCACCCACAGGTGGAGGTCTGTGACCTCTCAAGAATCCCTTGAGTTTTGTCAGCTTCACTGGGTGTGTGTGGTTAGGGACAGTGTGGCGGTAGGGGTTGGAGTTGGACTGCTGCGTTATTTACAAGTGCTAGGGAGATCCAGCCACTTTCTAAAAGGAGGAACAATAAAACTTTTATAGACCATTACAGAGTCAGATGCTCGAGTAAGGTAGGGTCATATTTTGTGTGTGTGTGTGTGTGTACATATGTGTTGTGAAGTTTGTGGGCCAGGGAGAGTAGGCAGCAAGCTAGGAAGAAATAGCTGGGTGTAACCTCCTCTGGCCCCACGTTAGTTTCCTGTCTCCAGAGGCATGATTTGGGGGGCGGGGAGCTAGCATGAGCCTCAGTTTTCCTCATCTACAAAATGGGAAGCCATAATGCCTATCACCCAGGATTGCTACAAGAATCCATTGAGATGTGTCAGTGTGTCCTGTGACATTACTTTCATTGTGATTTTATGCTATTATTGGCCTTAAATCTTCTCGTGGGTACATACCTTCCTAACTAGAAAATAAAAATCTTTAAGAGTAGGGGCTATGTCATCTATTTCTTTTAATCTTTGGTAGTGCCTGACAAACACACAACAAATTATTTTAACGAACAAAATGGACAAATTCTTAGTAAGGCGCATTTGTCCATGGCATGAGCCCAGTCCCTCGGCATAGTGTTTGAAGACTCAGCTTAGTTCCTGAAATCATAACGGGGCAGATCTCAGCGAGCTGGAAGAGGCACCCAACCCTCGAACGCTCGTACAAGAATCCTGCACCAAGCCCCTGCTGTGTGCCCGGCTACACGAGTCTGTACTCGTGAGTTCTGTTCCCTTGGACCTTCTGCTCTAAAGAAGTAGATTATTTTAGAATCCAGAACGTGAAATGTGTTTGGGTGATGATAAATTAATGGACCACGTTTTGCCACTGTCCTTTGTGCTGCAGCTGCAGGTTCACTAGTGAAAGAATGAAGAATTAATTCCCCCTTGAGCCTGGCTGGATGGGGCAGCCATTCTTCCTGTCCTTGAGTTTACACACTTTGCCCTGTGTGGGGGGAATGGGGTGGAGGGGCTGGTGAATATTTTTTTGGCAATTCCAGAAGCAAGAGCAAAAGCACCTGTACCTTTTTGGAAGGGGTGGGGAACCTGTGGTGTGGCCTTCTGGATCCTTGAGTGCAGCAGCCTTATGACTGAATCCAAATTTTATGGAACAAATCCTTTCATTATAATAAAGGTATTTGTTCTGTGAAGTTTGGATTTGGTTGAGGGGCTGCACTTGGGCATCTTGTGGCCTTGAGGCTGCAGGTTCCCTACCCCTTGTGGGATCCTGGGCTGGGATGGCTGCCTGGATGCTTCAGGACCATGGCCCCAACACCACACCTATGGAGTTGGCTTCTGTCCCATGGCGGGGCTTGGCATGGTGGCTGTGGATATGTTTGTGGAGCAGCCCAACTCTCAATGGACCTCACAAGCTTGGACCAGGGACCCCAACAGTGACCATGATGAACCACAATAAGAGGTTTTGTCCCCATTTTCTCATGGTGATAAAAGCCCTGGGGAGAGGACAGGGGAGCCACAAAAAATGACCAACATGAGACTTCACAGTGAGCTTGGTTTGGGAGGAATTGGAGCTCAATCTGATTTAGTTTAGAAACCTTTCCAATAGTGACAATTCTTATAGCTCAAGTGAGGTGCAAAGATTCATGCCAGTTCTGTTCATAATGATGAATATTATGTAGAGAAATTGCTGTAGAAAAATTGTCCTAGGGCCTGAACACGGGGGTGATGAGGGCAGAGGCTGACGTGGAAGAGCTCAGGACCAGTCTGCATAATCTTTGGGTGATGACCTTTTTTTGGGGGAATTTACTTTTGGGATGAATGCCTGGAAAATTGGAGCCTTTGATATATTTGAAAAACTAGGAGATGCTATAAAACCACAGGTAGTCTCCGTAGTGTTAGGAGGGAGTTTGGATTTGAGCCTGTCATTTCACATTGTGTTATATTTTTGTGGTGAAAGAGTATCCAGCTTTTGGAGAGGGCGAAGGTATTTATGGGCAGTGAGGGCCTTTTCTTGATCACTCTGTATTTTATTTCCATCTGGTTGGCCCTCAAACTCCTGGGTCATCTAAATCCTTCTTGTGTCAATAGTTTCCTGCCTTGACTCCACATTGGAGTCTCTCAATCTGGTATCATCACTAGATTTTCCTTGTCACCAGTTTTGGGGACATGTTTGATTATCTGAGAAACCAAGGGACTGCAGAAGGTCACACTGTGAAGGAGAATGTTGGGGGGGCTGCCTCCCCTGAGATTTTGTTATGGAAGGACTGTGTTACAGCTCCCATCCCAAATCAAGGAGAATGTCAGGACATCAGAGCTGATAACTTCATCTTTGAGATGAGTCTGGGGGAGCTGCAGCAGTGGGAGGGGCGCCCAGCTAGGAGGGTCCAGGTGCCAGGTTGGGGGGGAGGGTGTTACCTAGGGCAGCAGATCAAGGATGCTTTCCCAGAATCACAGGGGAGAGGAGGCCAGCGCTGAAACGAAGGGCACAGCAGCGGGCATCACATGCAAACAGGGGCGGAGGTAGAGGAGGAGGAGCAGAAAGGTGACGGGGCGAGGGGGGAAGAGGGTGGGCTGGAGGGTCAGGTCTGTGGAGGGAGATCACACGCTAGGGCGCCCTTCACGCCCAGAGGCTGGCTCGCTGCCCAGAGGACAGTGCAGGCCTTGGGGCCAGCCAGCCTGACTACTCACCCCAGAGGCCCGTGAGAATCTGTGCAGCTGACCCCATGCCTGTCTGCTTTTCTCAACCAGCTCCCTGCTTAGCCTCTGGTCTCTGACCATCTGAACCCATTTGTCCCCTGAATCTCAACCCCGGAGCCTGCAGGAAGCACAGAGAAACCACAAGTGTCCACCTGGCCACCAACCAGTAGCAAAGACAGAAGAACAGTTGTGAGGGAGAGCAGAGGTGGAAATAAGCAAGCCTGCCTTCCTCCTCGTGGTTTGGTTTATGTCTCCTTGCCTCCCTCTACTCTGGGGAAGAGATCCAGCAGTGTGTACCAGCTGCAGCCCTCTCCCAAGTCGTAGATGGATCTGATCTCTGCCCATCCCTCCCTCCATGTCACTATACAGCGGCCTCTTAACTGCCTGCTCTGCACCCTGCACTCTGTTTAGGCTCCTGGTCAAACAGGAGTCTACCATCCTGGTCAAACAGGATGGTAGACAGGGGAATGGCAGGGACAGACAGCTGCAGTTCTGCAGGCTCTCACGGAGTCAGCCTGGCCGCTGGGCCTTCTGCAGCCTGTTGCACCCTCAGTTCCTTCTGGGCTGAGCTCCAGTATGGGCTTCTGACCTGTTTAGCATTTCTACATGGGTCCCCAAATCCTCTGAGACTGGGCTCCTTTATCCAGCCCCCATGCCTCCCCTCACAGTCATCTCCTGGTCTGGAGTGTTGCCCTTAAGCCTCAGTACTTGTCATTGATGATAACCTTCCCTCTCTCCAATCCAGACTGACCAACAACCTGGATCTGCCTGAATGTAGTGCTCTGATGAGCCACCAGGATGACTATGAGTTATCCCCGGCCTACCTTAGGGCTGCCTGCCTGTCTAGACTCCCAGGATCACCTGTTCCCGAGACCATCCTCGCCCACTTGCCCCACGTTGGTGGGTCTCTCTGTGTCTTGGCCAACCTTTGTGTGGCCCGGCCCCTGCCCACTGAGCCATAGTTGTGCTTATCAGATCTAAAATTGTTAACCCAATAGCCAACAAATAAGCATTTATGGAGCACGGACTGTGGGAGTTCTGCAACCAAATGCAAATTGTCAGGCAACAAATATCAGTTCGTAGTGATATGAGACCAAATGTGGAACTATCTTCATTTATCCTTTTGGAAGGAGTATTGGACCAAATGTATTTGTTATAAATTGCTGCATAAAAAGTTACCTCAAAATGTAGTGGCTTAGAAGGAGAATAAATATTTAATTATCTCTCACATTTCTATGGGTCAGGTATTACAAAGTGATTTAGCTTGCAAAAGTGGCTTCGGGTCTCTCATACAGTCAAGATGTGAGCCGGACTGCAGTCACGAAGGCTTGTCTGGTGCGGAGAGATTGACTTCCAAGGTAACACACACCTGGCATTTTGGTGCTGGATGCTTGGAGAACACGGCATTTCTCCTTGCAAACCTCTACATGGCTTCTTGAGTGTCCATATGACATGGTGGCTGGCTTCCTCCAGACTGAGTAATCCAGGAGACCAAGGATGAGGCAGCAACGTCTTTTATGACCTAGCCTGGGAACTGCTGTCATAACTGTCACTGCTACCATATTCTATTGGTCACATGGGACAGCCCAATTCAATGTGGTAAGTACAGCAAAGGGCATAGCTGATGGGAGGTGAGGAT
>CM052442.1:83298134-83313907 GCA_028533085.1 Varecia variegata | reverse complement strand
TAAACTTTGCCCAAAGTCACCCAGCCCCGAATCTGATGCTCTTTCCTTCATGCTCTACTCATGTCACAGGATCATGTTGTGACCCTGGTGCACTGGGCTTTGTCCATGCTCATTGGCTATCAAAGTGTAGGTGAAATGACCCCTGAAAGGCTGGGCCAACCTGCTTTTGTGGTTGCAGCGGTCCCCAACCTTGGCACCAGGGACCCGTTTCATGGAAGACAATTTTTCCATGGACAGTGGTTGGGGGGCAGGGGTGGAGCACAGGTGGTGATGCACGGCCCAGTTCTTAACAGGCCACAGACTGGAACTGGAGCCATGGTCCGGGGGTTGGGGACTGCAGGTTACAGGGCAGATTTACTGTGAAGCCTGGGACATGTGAGCTTCAAGTCCTCTTACTTGCCTGGGCCCTTCCAGGGCAATGCCTATTTGGCCAAGTGAAAACCATTCATGTGTGACTTCATTCAATAAACTGAAACAAGTTCTAGAAGACAGTAACCTGCTGTTTAACAACAGCCACAGCCACTCGTGACAGTGTAGCTGCAAGCTTTCTTTAAAAGCACCAGTAGGTTCTCACAATAGATGTCACGTACATACGGCTGGTTTCCTGACCTCACAGGAGAAATCTCTTCCATGACACCTGAAGTTGTTGACATCTTCAGTATTTTCCAACATTTTTTCTTTCTAGGTTTGTCTCCTAGATGGAATATTTTAAACACAGATGCTAATTTGGATTTTCTCTTTAGCTAAAGAACTGAGATAAATTCAGATAAAAATTAATAGATTACGAAATTGATGAAGTCAACCTAAATTGTTTCGATTTCAAGAAATAAATTATAACAAAAGAACTTTCAGTGCCAAAAGCAGTCATTCATTAAGAAGAGGTACATTTTGAAAATAAGAAACAAACAGGGTCTTGGGCAGTTGACAATCTCATCTCTAGGGTGGGTGGAGGCTCTGCCAGAAGGTGCACCTCCTTCTCACCCAGGTGCTGTGGGGTGCAGCTCCTGACAGTCTTGGCTAGACAGGGAACCCCAGTGAGCTGCAGGCTCAGGCCCACCCAGCTCCCGCTATGACCCACGTGACCCAGCCTCTCTATGAGTCAGTTAGGAGTTCTCAGGCACCGGCAAATAAAAAGAAACCCAGAAGAAACATTCTGTGTTTATTTAAAATAAATATTTGCTCCCCCAACTCCTCTGTCCTTTTTCAGTTTCAGAAGAACCTTTGTCTCTGGCTTAGTCCAGCTGAAGTTATTTTTCTTACCATCCGTACGGGGAATTTTTCCATTTTTTCCAACCAGAAAATAACCCTTGGGCCAAAGGAACTGTGAAAATGTTTAGTCTCCAGAAAGGCATGCAGACTCTCAGGGCAGCGGAAGCCCTGCAACTCAACTTCGGAGAGTGCCATTGTGTCAGTTATGAAATAACCTCTCTTGCTTTTCCTTTGCACACGCAGCGTCCAACTTCTGGCCCCCCAAATTTACAATGACTGCCCTTGGGGGTGTCATGGGGAGATTTATTGGGGTGGGGTGGGGGTGCTGCTGGAATGCCACACAATCTCCCGGATAGGCTGTTTGGCACCAAACAGAGGATGCGGGCTTAGAGCATGGAGTCTGGCTCTAGTCTCTGTTCTCTTGCTGAGTGATCATGAGAAAGTCATTTCCTCTCTGTGTGCCTCAGTTTCCCCAACTGTAAAAAGAGGGCATTGAACTGGATGATCTGCCTTAATGCTTCATGATTTATATGAATTACCCTGAATGGCAGAGGGTGAGTCTAGGATCAGAGTAGTTTATACAATGATTTACGTGAAATGAGAGATTAAGAAGGCCATTCTCTGTGTATGCTTGGGGGATAGAGGGGAGAAGTCTGATTTTTAAAGTGTGTATTCGTATTAGCAAACTGTATCATTCTGAGCCAATGGATATCAGGGATACTCAGTAGGTAGGAAGCAAGGAATGTGATCATCAAAGGAATGTTGACAAGGACCTGCTCCTTGTCAGGACAGTGACAGAAGCTATCAGTCAGAGTGGATCAGGAAGCCAGGTGAATAGTTAGGTAACAGGTGAATTGTTAGAAGGCCAAGATCAAAGCCAGACAGAGTGATGAACTGAGCGGTATACACAGCAGCAGCTAAAACAGCCTGGGACCTTTTACCTGCTTCCTGCTGAGCTGGGTGCTGAGGATGAGGTTCTGTGTTTGGCTGACCCACTGTTTGCTGGCCCAGAAAGGGTTCTAGGGAGGTAAGTGAGTGTGGCTGGAGAGGCGAGTGAGCCCATCTGTACTGGTGAATTTGGGCTGGTCTAACAGAGTGCCATAGACTGGTGGCTGATAAACAACAGAAATTGATTGCTCACAGTTCTGGAGGCTGGAAGTTCAAGATAGGGGGCCAGTACGGTCGGGTTCTGGTGAGGACTCCCCTGCAGGTTGCAGACTGACTTCTGGTCCATCCTCACGTGGTGGAGGGAGAACTCGCTAGCTCTCTTCTTATGAGAGCACTAATTTCATTCATGAGCGCTCCACCTTCATGACCTCATTACCTCCCAAAGGCCCCGCCTCCAAATACCATCACATTGGGATTAGGGTTTCAACATTCGAATTTTGGCAGTTCATGCACCACCTAAAGTTTTTATATGACTGAATATTTATATGGCCAAAATATGCAGAACAGCCTGTTGAAATTAAAAGACAAAATATAAATTATAACAAATTTATGTCAACTTTAAAAATCAGCATTACTTAGAGAAAAATTGTGAAATGTAATTAAATCTTTAAATGTATTTTGATAAAATAAAAACTACTTACAACTCTAGCCTTTAAAATCTGCCTGTGGCCGACATAAAGAATTAGTATCATGCTTTCTGTATGTTATAGATAGGCCTGCAAATACAGAAATTAAAAGTATTATGATTTGTTTAATATGCAAAATATTCCCTAGTCATCACGTGTCACTGTTGTGAATACTGCATTAATTTTTGAGCGCCTCCAGAACCACAAATTGGAACATAAAGAGAAGCAAGAAACAGACACTCAGCACTAGTAGGAAAGGATACTTCACTTTGCATCCATCTGTTGCATTTGTGCTATCTGCAAGGAAGAATATAAGCTCATTAATTTGCCTTTATTCTCATCTAAGGGCATCTGCTGCTGAAATCCTGTCTCCCACGTTGGCAGCAGCACAACCCACAAAGCTTTATGGCACTTGGACAGTGATTCACAGACAGGGGACATGAGATGTGGAGAAGTGTGTCCCTGGGGCCTGAAAGCTGTTACTCACAGGAGTGGGTGTTTAGGGTTATTGGCTGTGCTGTGCTAATGCTGAGCTGAGTGTCAGAAACACTCTCATGTTCTTTAACATATTAATTCATTTCGTGTTTGTGGTATGCAAGATCTACTAAAGCATGGGCTCAGAGAAGGGGACCCTTCTCTGGATCTGGCAAGATCTCCTGGATCTTGCCCAGATGGTGGATGACTCACTCAGCAGATGCCAGTATGGATGGATGATGGCTAAAGATCACACGCTCAAAATAGAAAAGAAGTTGAATCATAGGTAAAGTTTCAGTTTTTGAGTGTTCGTCTGTGAAGCCATCCCTAATCTCTCTTCCTTCCTTATTGACAGAATTAATCACCCTCCTTTAATCCACTCTTACACATATTTTTTATTATTACAAATATCACACTATAATATATGATTTACAAATATGTTAATATTTGTTTGCATGGCTAGGTTGAAATCTTTAGAGACAAAGTAGTATCATAATTGTCCCTGTGTTTCCAGCGTGTAGCACAGCACCTGATACTTCATAGGTCTATGGGCAGAAGTAGACTGTGTATTAATACATTAAGAGTCTGTGCTCTGAAGCCAGACACTCCTGGGTTTGAATCCTGGTCTGACCACTTCCAAGTTGGGTAACTCTGGAAGTTTCTTAACACTTCTAAGCCTCGGTTTACTCATGTGAAAATGAGGATAGTAGTATTCCCCCCTCCCCCCACCATATGGTTGTTCTGAGGGTTACTTATTTGTAAAATGTTTAGTACAATGTTAGCTGTTGTAGTCATTCCATTAGTAATCACTCAATATATATCCAAACCGAACAATCTCCTTGTCCTTTCTCATGGTGTTGACACGTGTGTAAACCAGGCAGTGCGAACCAGGGCACTTGCAAGGACATCGCAAGGAGGCATTATTGTTAGGTCAATTTCTAAACTTAAAAGGGACACAGAGCGTGTGAAAGGTTTGCAGGTCTTTGAGCTGACTGGGAGGGAGGAAGGATTAAGCTGAAAGAGTCCTGGAACAAATGGAATACAGATCTTCAGTTTTCATTCTCCTCCTGGAGGGCGAAGCTGTCTGGCAAATACTTCCTGCACTAATGGGGTGGTGGTGACGGCCCTGTCCTAAAGCAGCTCCCAGCAACAGATGAGAAGCCTGAGCAGGGCTGTAACCTGAGACCTTGCTCCAGCAGGCCTGGAGTCTCAGCCAGTGGCAGGAGCATTCTGAGCCGTAGACTCGTGGGGGCTCTGCTCTGTGTCTGGGGTGGCTGTATCCTGCCTCTCCAACCTGGAAAAACACACAGGCTGTTGCAGGCTGGTGTGTTCCTGTCTGTCTTCTGACTTTCCTAATCATCTGCTCTGGCCCCGGGAGGCACCTCGGCTTTCCATTGCCCCATGGACCACAGTGTTTGCTATTTTGGGCCCTGATAGGCTGGGTCTGCAGCCGGTGCTCTGCGCCATCAATGGGGCAGCCACTGGACAAGCACTTCATAAGCTCTGATGCATCTCCAGACACTGTGCCAGGTGCAGGGGACAGGAAAAGTGTAAGAAGGCTCTTTGCTCCAGACAGCTTACACTCTAGCTGGGGAAGGGTATGGCTGCTACTCAGCTGCTAGTGTAACCAATGTATGCGCTAGGTGGCAAATTAGTGCTTTGGAGAGCAGGGGATGAGCCTGTTGACTGGGTTGTTCAAGGAGGGAGTCTTAGAACAAGGCAGGTTTCTTTCCAGGTTAGGATGATTCCCTGACCTTGCAGTTGCCCATTTCTCTGCCATGCCCACATAACCAGCATAGGTGCCACCACCCAACTGCCAGGATTTGGGATGCGGCTGGGGGTCAGACTCTTGTCTAGACTGGCATGAGAGTGCAATTCTTAGAGCAGCCTGGGATGGGGTTTGCAAATCACTTCACATGAACACCCTAGGCCCTAGGGCAACCCTTAGAAAAGGTGAAACACTGTGGAACAGCTTCCACCAGCTCACAGGTGGGATGGGAGAAAACAGAGCTCCTGCTTTTAGCACAGTATTTCAGAGTGTGACTTTTCATCCAATATGTGTCTCTAGTAGCCATGAGGCTGTATCAGGCAGGATGGCCAGGCCAAGGGTCTGGCTGACCTGGGACCAGATTGCAAGGACCAGAGTGGGGCTTGCATGCCCATCTTGGGTGCTCTAGGATCTCAGAACAGGCCAGAAAGAGTTTCATTCGCATTATAGATGGGAGTGTAGGTAACTCTTAACCATGCTGTGGACTAGACTCTGGAAGACTTGTTGCGAGTTCCAGATTGGAAGAGTTTATTCAACTCCATGAGTAAGATCAGCTCTGAGTATTCTAAAGAGCAGTTATTACCAAAAGGCCAGACCATTCAAGGTAGTTCAAAAGACCTGTCATCAGATAGGAGTAACTTTGCCTTGGCAAGAAATTCTGAAAGGGGTTCACATAAGGAGGAACTGTAGCACATGTCCATCATCATCATCATCATCACTGCCATCATCAGCAGCGTTATCATTTATTATAAAAGAGCAGTCATTAAGCACTTACTATATGTCAGGCACAATGCTACATGCTGATCCTCGTAACAATCTTGCAAGCTAAATGTTATTTCCCTCATTTTGCAGATGAAGCAACTGAAGTTCAGAGATGTTAAATAACTTGTAAAAGTCACACTGGGTTGAACTAGCAGGGCCAGGACTCAAACCTAGGTCTGTCTGACTCTGACATCTGTGCTCTGTTTCAGCAGTTGTTTCCACAGCGGCAGCAAAGACGTAGTGGCTTTGGCACGAAGTGAGAATTGCCTGAGTGTAAGCGCTGAAGACTCAGGACGAGCTAGGATTCTAGGTTGCAAGCAACAGAAACTGACTAGCTAATTTAAACAGCAAAGGAGTTTGTTGGAAAAACACAGGGTAAACCAAATGCTGACAGAAAGACTGAAGAGCCAGGCAAGGACCTGCCCCCACCAGGACTCACACAATGGGAGCTTCCTCTAGGAAGGTGTATGGATGATGGGAAGCCAGAACAGAGTGACAAACACCTATTGCAGACTCCTAGGAATGGCAGAGGAACAAGGGTGATGGGAGTGGAACTCCAACAATGAAAACTTGTGGTCAAATGTAGCTAAAAACCAAGCCATTGGTACCTCAATACCCTCAAGGCTGAGGGCCTGGAAAAACAAGTCACCTATAAAGATCTGAGCAAACAGATGACAGAGGCCCTTCCATTTGCTCCTCCTCACACAACGACCAAACTTAAGTGGGTGAGCTTCTGTAGCAACTACTCCCACATGGCACTAACTCAGGACTCACTCATTCCGCCAACCTCCAAGATGGCCCCAGTGATCCCTGCCTGCTGGCATTCACGTCCTCGTTTGGTCCCCTCTCACACTGAGTCAGGGCTGACTCTGTGGACAGTATAATACAGTGGATGTGAGAGGCTCGGAGCTAGGTCATGGAGGCATTGCAGCTTCTTCCTTGGTTGTTATGGGGGAAGCCAGTGGCCATCTGTGAGCACACTCAGGCAGCCTCACGGAGAGGTCTGTGTGGAGAGCAATCAACTTGCCAGCCATGTGAGTAAGTCATTGAGTTTTGGGGGTAATTTGTTACCCAACAATAATGGCAGGTGAAAAAGAAAGGAGCTGATAGAATGAAAGCAATAACCACTGGGGTGGTGCCTGGACACTATCCCTCCCAGGGCTGAAAGGGACCTTGCAGCAGGTGTGGACGGTTCCTCAGTAACATCCCTGGCAGGTGCCCAGACTCTCTGCCTGGAGCTCCCTTAGTTATCTTTATGTGCAGTTGTCCTACACAAGAGATGTTAGTTTCTCGCCTTCCTGGAGCGAAGGCAGGGCGACAGTGGAGCCGAGGGTGAGGCAGGTCAGGAACGGCCTCCCCTCCACGGGGGAGTGGTGATCGCGGCACTTGCACACCTATTGACAGCTAGCTGAAGTTAGAAATCAAACAACCAGAACAGCCTCGAGCTGCCCATCTCGTGGTTGGGGCCAATCTGGGGACAACTGTGAGGTGTGTGATCACAGGGTGGCAGAGATGGAAAGGACTTCAGACCTCATCTAGTCCCAGATCTGATCGCCCTTCCCGCCTGTGGGGCCACCGTCCCTCCTCACGAGTCCTGTTTGAGCAGCTGACTGCAGTCCCACCACTATCAAGCCAGGTTTGTGGGAGCAGCCCTTAGGTGGCTACTGGCCTGGAACTTGCCAAAGTTGTCATGCCCACCTGCCGAAACCCACTCTGGGGCCAAACCATCACGTGAGGTCTTCAGCCCCAAGTCCTCTCCCCACTGTTGGAGACCGGAGACCGGGGGATGAGATCCACCAGGCCTGCCCCCATTCTCCCCAGCCTCAGCCAGGACCCCTGGCCTTTCCTGCACTTTGCTCCCAGACTCCACCCCACACTGCTCTGCTCCCCTTCTCAGAGGCCCTGGCCCCGACCCCCGCTCTGTTCCCTGCAGTGCACTCCTCTGTCCCCTCAGCCGGTTCCTGGAACATTCCCTACTCTCTGCCCTCTGTCCCCTCAGATAGGATCTGCTTAATCTCTCAATCCCCCCTCAGGGTCTGGGGGTGAGTCTGCAATCCTCCTGGCTCCCCAGGGTCCTCCTAAATCCCCTTCATCTTTGAAAGTCGTGTTCCTCTGGACACACACCATCCAGGACCCCCCCACCCTTAGCTGACCCCCTCCCCGGCCTTCTGGCCAACCCCTCTATCACTGGCCACTGCGGCTCCGGGGCTCCTGGACGTCCTTTCCGCCCAGCTCCCTCGTCATTCCTGGGCCCTTCATCATGGGAATGGCTTTTCCAGGACCGCTACCTTGACCTCCTAATTGCCAAGAAGTTTCCTACCTCAGCTACCCACTCCCTTCCCAGCATCAAAATGGCATTACCTACCAAGTCCCAAACCCAGATGTCCCACTCTTGTCCTTGAACATGCTCTCTTGTCCTTGCCACTTTCTACTTCAAGGCCCCTTACAACAGTTTTTCAACCTCATCTTGACCTACTGGGCCCAGTTCTTTCTCACTCTCCATCAGTCTCCTCTGGCTTCCCGTCCCTTTTTCTCCGTCTTCGATTCCGTGGTCCCTCATTGGAATTACTCCCTTGCAAACACCTCCCATTTTCTTGCTTCTTGCAAACACCTCCCATTTTCTTGCTTCTCTTCTCCTCCTCATGCTCCAACCTGCTTGCAATAATGCCTGGCCTTAGTATAGGGCTCTTTGGTTTATAGAGCTTTTGAAAATGCATGATTTCGTTCTGATGCTGTGGTGGTCACGTACGACGTGGGGCAGGTAGCAGAGCTGGCACGCATACTTCTTACAGATGAGGTTTGAAGGCTCAGGAGGTTAAGTGGCTTTTCCAGGCTTGCCCAAAGCTGAGCCTCAAACCCATGTCTCCTGGCCCTAAGTCTGCCTTGCCTCTCGAAGGCAGCCCTTCTAGAATAGGCTGGGCTTTGGATACTTGGTGATGAAGGTATGGGTGGGCACCCTAGCAAAGGGACAGGTGTTCCCAAGTGATGACAGGGGCAGGAACGGTGGTGTCCGGGGGGAGTGGGACTGTCATGCTCCTCCCAGGCCCCATAGAGGCTGAGAAATCCTTTCCAAGAGGCCGGCCTGCAGAGGCGCGCTGGCCCCGAAATGCAAAACCAGATGCTGCTGGTAATGCATACTGTCTGGAACAGAATCCTGCCGCTTCCCAGCCTGCTGCAAATCCCATTTTCTTTCCTTGTTGGGCACAGGGGGCTGAGGGCCCTGCATCAGTCTGCACATCAAAGGCATCACCGGGTTTCGCAGCACAGCTCTCAGAGGCTTTTAACCAGCCTTTGACAATAAAATTGCTTTTAAATAAAAACCAAGACTCAATATTCGGCAGGAAAGGGATTAACAGGATCAGCCGGTGGATGACATCATGCTATTTTTGTTGGCATTTCCCCAACTCAAGTGTGAGGAGTCTGGGTGTGGAGGGAGGATGTATATTTTTTTTCTTTTCAACTGCCTTGGCTGCTCTAAATCTAGGTTTAAAAAATCCAGGGAGCTGGAGGGAGCTGGCTCAGCTGGGGGTGGCCCTCCAGCAAGGTCAGGGCATGCGCCAGCCTGAGGGGGTGAGGACACTGGGCCTGCATGGGAAGAACAGGGACTGCCGTGGCCTTTTTGCTGAGTCATTCTCCCGGGGCCTCGGGCAACAGGGAAGGAAAGGCCCTGTTTGGTGATCAGACCCTGAACTTGCAGAAAGGTGCCCTCCAAAGTGGGCAAATGGTACAGCCAGCTGAGACAGAGGGGCTTAGCGAACCTGGGCTTGGCCCACTCACACACAGGCCTCTGGGTGACGGCCACTAGGCAAGATCCAGAATGACGGGACGGTGAGGTCTTAGAGGACACCCACTCCAGTGGTTTCCAAACGTATTTTTTTTAGGTAAGAAACTCTTGGTTTAGATGAGATTGCAAACATACACTGCATCAGAAGCCTGGAGGAAGAGGATCCACAGTACTTGGAGTCTCCTGGCCAGGCCTTTCCAGTGCCTGAGGCTGCCTTGGAATCTAATACCAAAGATACGAATTGAAAATCTGACTATTCATTAATTTAGTGAGCACTTACTAAGTGCCTGCTCCACGCCTGGCACTTGTCCAGGTGAGCAAAACCAGGCACAGGTCCCCCTGCCCTCCTCGGGCTTACGGTTGGAGGCAGGAGATGGACACCAATTCAATATGACACAAAGGAAGGTAAACTCCCCCTCCTCGACTTACGTATGCAGAAACTGAGTTGTGACAGTCTCATCTTTAGGCCTCGAGCTGTCTTTTCAGCTTTGTCTTGCACTACTCTCCCACCTGATCCCCCAGCACCATCTGGGGACTCCATTGGTACATTTTTCCAGGTATAACTGACCTTTTCCTACCTCCAGTTTCCCCTGGACTTCCCTACACTCTTTCTTGTCTTTCTCCCTGCCAGTCATCCCTGATCACCACTCGGAAGTCCACGGACAGCCCCACGTGTTCAGAAGTCCCCTCGGTTGGAATCGTCCTGCCGCTGTCCTCAGTCTTCCTCAGCCCTCCTGCCTGGTCCAGAGAGGACAGGAGCAGCTGGCATTGGTTAAGGAGCAAGAAACCTGGGCAGAGTCCTCCTCCTGCTACCAAGACCTTAGATGAGTCTCCCAACCTCACAGGGGAGACCCTGAGCTCAGCCTCAGAATCGTTTGATCTCCCCAGGTACACGCAGCTCTACTCAGGGGATTCTCTAAGCCGGATTGATTTTTTCCCCTTCTCTGTCTTCTCCCAGTACCAAGTCCAGCCGCTCATCAAAGCGGTGTTTGTTCACTGACTGGTGCATTTCGTTGGGTGCTCCTGGCCCAGGGTCTCTCCCATGTTCATGACGGCCTCAGGGCGGGGT
Organism: Varecia variegata; assembly: GCA_028533085.1. Lineage (NCBI taxonomy): Eukaryota > Metazoa > Chordata > Mammalia > Primates > Lemuridae > Varecia > Varecia variegata. The sequence goes on along the minus strand of CM052442.1, from coordinate 83,303,267 downwards.
CCAGTCCAGCTGCTCTGGGATTTCGCCTCATGGGAAGACTGATGGCACTCCTTCTGGGATCTCATTCCCACCTCTAAGCACTGATTGAGCGCCCACTGTGTACCAGGTCCTGTGCTAGAGATGTCTTCCCTTCAAAGAGTGTAGGAGCCAGGCAAGGGGGGCAGAGGAGTAAAGCAACAGTGCTGGTGTTGTGTGCCGGGGACAGACAGGGATGCCCCCTAGACGTGGGGCTCCCTCCCTCCTCCTTTCAGAAGGCGCTGTCCCCTAAGCTACAGGAGCGAGCAGAAGCCTGGGCTATCAGCCTGTCCGCTCTGGGCCTCCCCTAGTACTAGGGGGTCCATCTCCTGGAACCCTGAGTCACTGTACACTTGAGGGAGGCTGATGGTCCCTCTTCTCTGAGGCCAGTGAGTAGATGGGTAATCCTTTGCCATCCCACCTTGTTGGGTTTCCTAAAAAGCCGCATGGGGCTGAATAGGCACAAGCCGAGTTTGCACTGAAGGGTTGCAGCCATTATGGAATTATACCATAAGGGGAGAAAAGTCACATTTCTTGTTAACTTGGACTCTCCTCTGAATCTTAAAAGATTCAGTGTTCCCCGATGACATTCTGTGACACCTGACTTGGTTTCCTAGGCCTTGAACTTCTCCCACACACTAGCAAGGGTCCAGGTCTTCAAGCCTCTACCCACCTCCCTTGGGAAAGCCCTGCCCCTCCCCACCAGAAGTTTCTCACTCTCCGGATGCATCCTTTCCTTCTGCTCCTTCCACACCCCTGCCCCGGGACACCCATTCTGGACTACTGCCCACTCAGTCATTTGCTCAGCTATCCTCTCCAACCCCCCAGGGCCACTCGCATCCCAGGGACCAAGGAGGGAGCAATTCCGAGTCCTGCAGTGCCTGGCCAGCAGCGGGTGTGGCTCCTTCTCTTTGGATTTCTTCTCAGCAGTCCATCAGTGTGAGTCGCGTGCATGCAAGTTCTGTGACCTAACAGTGCTATTAAATTATGAATATACTCTTCTCTCCAAAACAGTAATTAATTTTGGGAGATAGTGCTGTGTAAGCTGCACCAGAGAAATTCAGTTGTTCGGTGTTGTGCTGGAGGTGGCCCGTGCTGGCTTACAAGAGATAACTCATAAAAATGTTCAGGATCTTTGCAAGCCAGTTGTCAACATTGGCATTATTAAATTGCAAATTACATAAGCTTGTAATTAAATACATTATATTAAAACCTTTAATAAATACTAAAAATTCATCACTTCCTAATTATTTTATTGTACTTTCCTATTATCTATTGTGTCTATAGTGGTGGAATACTCTATGGGTGCTACTGCATGTCACTCCCCAATTCCATGTTCCATGACATCATGTTGGTAGCTGGAGCTCAGCCATGGTGGGAGTATTTACCATGGAAATTGGGGAACACTAACCTCAGGGCTGCCCTCCTCCCAGCTAGGTTGCTAAACTTTTACTAGAACTTGCTGGAGAAAGGCCACGTTTCCTCGGTGGGCTCTGCACCCCTCCGTCTTCCCCAGTCTGCCCCGCCATCCTGCAGGGTAGCGCCGGGTTTCTTGCCCACTCTGCCTGGGGCCTATTGGCCTAGAGCCTTGAATGGCAGTGGCCTTAATTACTCCAGGAAAGAGGATTCACTATCTTAGGGGTTGGGAAACTTGATTCCTGGAGAACTGGTGCGTGAACTAAGGCAGACTTCACATTCCTGGAGAATGTGGGCTTGCGCGATGGGCAGGTAAAGTCATGGGATAAGCCTGGTGCCTCTCTCTAGGGGCATCACTTTGCTCAATGGTAAGTGACTAACAATATTATTTAAAAATAAAACAAATATTAAAATATGTAGAGGAATACAAAATTTAGATGAATTTTTAAATTAAAACAAGAGATTACGAAGAAATTTCTCCTACCTGACAGGCTCCTCCGGGCTACGGCTCCAGGCCCCACAGGTTCACTCTCCTCTTACATTAAAGGTCCCACAGCAGAAAATTTTGAGGATCCCTCAGCTAAAGGTTTTTGAGATATTGCTAGGAATTAACTGAACAGAGAATGGGAAGGAAGTGGTTAGGGCATTCCAGAAAGTAGAATCCAGTAGAAAGGAGCAAGGGCTTGGATCAGATTCCTTGGGTTTGAATTCCTGCTCTGCCACTTACTTATTAGCTGTGTGATCTTGGGTAGGGTACATAACTGCTCTGTGCTTCTGTTTCCCACAGCTGTAAACTGAGTGTAGTAATAATACCTATCTAATAGGTTGTTTGAAAGATGAAACTAGAAGGGTGTGCAGCACTTGAAGCAGTCTTCGTGCTTGTTTTTCCCAGTTATTTAAGCAGTGGGAACAGCAAGAGCAAAGCCCAGAGCCTGGGCAGGAGTGTCCAGGAAAGGCCAGCAGCTCCGCACAGTCAGGGCATGGACGGGGTGCATGTGAGGGAGGTGGCAGAGGTGCTCTCCCATCCCATCTGCAAGGACACCCACTGTGCATCACACCCCACTGCCCCTGGGCAACTCACGTCCCCTCTCAGGGTCCTCCTGTGCAATGGGGGGTAGGATGGGGACTGGCTGACTTCCAAAATCCCTTCGGGTGCCCACAGCCTGTGTTTTATTTAATCTTAACTCCATCTCTTCTCTTTCTGAACACTACCTAGGACATTCAGATCCCCACAGTTTAGTGATTAAACAAAGTTTTCTATGTTCGCCAGGTACTTTGTGAATTTGTCTTTCTAGTCCCAAATGAGGAAAATTATTTACAGTTATCTGATTTTAAAAAAAGGGGCTAGAAGGGACCTCAACACTTTAAGCTAAGTTGAATAGATAATCCAGTTGTGTAAAGGTTTTTAAAAATTAACTTTGCCTATGTCATAGCAAATTGATGGTGTAACACATGAGCACGGAAGGACTCTGTGGTCTGTGAAATCAGGGAGATGTGGGTTCAAATCCTGGCCACTGATTGCCAGAACTGGGCAACTTGTTTCTTCTTTTAACCTTAGTTTCCTCATCTCTAAAATGGGGCTGGTGATATTTGTACCCACCTCATAGGATTGTTGGGAAAGTTCAGTGACACAAACCAGGTCAAATTGTGAGAGGACAAGGTAAGTTCTGCTAGCCCAGGTCCTGTAGGGAGGGAGGACACTGAGCTTGGCCCCTGTCCGCTGGGGGCACTGTCAGCCCACTGCGTCCCTCCATCCCCATCTCAGCTCCTTCACGCTGCCTCTCCACGTGGCTGTCTCTGTCTCCCACCTCTTATCCCTTTGGCCCTGGGGGGCATAGCTCTCACTATCCATCCTGGGGATGTGTGGTTTCCCCACACTCTGCCCACCCTTTATTCAACTCTCCTCAATTACCTGATTTGAGTGTTCAGTTTGCTCCCTACTGGAGCCTGACTGATAGACAGCACAGTACCTGGCACATAGTAGGTGCTCAATAAATAGAAGCAATTATGTACATGTAGAATAGAAAACTCTGTGCTCTTTCCAAGGAATGCCTGGGCATACGTATTCAACAACATTCACTGACTCAACAGATACTGAGCTGGATGTTATATCGGGTCAATTTCAAAATCATATGTCACATAGTAGGTTTACATTCACGTCTTATGCAGCACCTTCCACGTGGCAGTCAGCAAGGTCTCTGGAGGTTCACGTCTTGCCTAGTGGTTTCAGCAGGGGCGGGAGCTCGCTGGCGTTTCCTCTCTCTTGGCAACCAACAAGCAGACTCACCAGCTGTAAGGTGACCAACCAGTCAGAGCTGTCACCTAGGTCGTCATCAGGACAGGAGAGTTCTACCCAGCATGCTCTCTGGGGAGGACACACCCTCAGACGGATGAGTGGCCCTGTCAAAATGGGTCCTTTCCCTGGCTCTAACCTAGATACACAGTCCTACTTGACATCAAAGAGTTAAAGATTCCCCAAAGGGAGGGAAGAGCCCTGGATGGGGCTCAGGAGTCTGGGTTCTAGCCCCTGTATAGCTGGGAACTTTCTGTGGGTGGACCGTGGCTGGCCCCTTTAGGACTGGGTTTCTCCCTCTAAGAATTGGGTGGCTGGTGTATTAGTTTCCTGTAGTTGCTGTAACAAACTGGGTGGCTTAAAACCACAGGAATTTATTCTCTCACAATTCTGGAGGCCAGAAGTCAGACATCAGGGTGTCAGCAGGGCCACGCTCCCTCTGTAGTTTCCAGGAGAGAATCTTTCCTTGCTTCTTATAGCTTCTCGTGGCTGCTGGCTTCCCTTGGCTTCTAGCAGCATAAATCCAATCTCCGCTTCCGTCTGCACATGGCCTTCTTCCCTCTGTGTGTCTCTGCATCCTCTCCTCCTCTTATAAGGCCACCCCAATCCACTGTGATCTCATCTCAATCCCTAAAACTAATTACATCTTCAGAGACTCTACTTCCAAATAAGGTCACATGAGTTTTGTGGGGTGGGGGGGCAGGCGGGGGTGGACGGTATCCAACTTGAACTCCTGACCTCAAGCCATCCTCCTGCCTCGGCCTCCCAGAGTGCTAGGATTACAGGCGTGAGCCACCACGCCTGGCCTTTCCAGCTCACTGCAGTAGGATTATAGGTTCTCAATAGTTCTTCCAAGGCCCAGCCCTTTGGTGGGCATGTGGCATTCTCAATCAGGCCCCTCTCTTTGCTGGGACTATAATACTTTGAATGAGGTTGGGTGAGGCAGGCTGTCCTCTGAGCTTTGTGGAGGAGAATCAAGAAATATCTGGGGGCTAGTTACCACCGGCAGCGACAGCTGCTCAGCACTGTATCGGGTCCCCCTCTTGTTCCCTCCTCCACTGTCACTACTGGACATTACTGCAGCTCTTCCCGCTTCCTGCCACTCCTACTGCTGGCCTCTCTTGGAGCCTGTGTGAGTGCCAGGCCTGGAATTAGGCACATCTATCCTTTCTCTTCCTCCCGGTGGTGCTGTAAAATCGGCATTATTACTACCCCATGAGAAGTTACGAAACTGAGGGTCGCACAGCTATCTATGATGGGGCAGAACCAGGATTTCAGTGCAGGCCTGGCGGAGCCAAAGCTCACACTCTTGCCACACACATCTGGATGTTTTAAAAGCAGTGAAACAGCCTGGCTTTTCTTTGACCATCCTTGATTTTCAGGGTACAATTGTGAAACTGGCAAAAGTA
>CM052442.1:83232881-83297634 GCA_028533085.1 Varecia variegata | reverse complement strand
TGGAAAAACTGTCTTCCACGAAACCGATCCCCAGTGTCACAAAGGTTGGGGACTGCTGCTGTAGAGTATAGCTGGTAAAGGAGAAAGACATAAACTGAGAATTACTTGTGATCAAAAAGTGCTCTAGAAAAGAGATGATTAAAGCCTTTGGGAGCCACGGGGTGAGAGGAAGGAACTGAGTTGATGACGATTGAACGGGTCCAGGTGGGGAAATGGGCCAGGGGAAATTGGGGAGCGAGGACATTCCAGACAGAGCTAAGAGCATAAGCAAATGCGTGGAAGAATAAAAGATATTTGAGAGACAGTCTTGCTGGCCCTTCCAGAACTCTTCCTTCTGTTCCATTGCCCCAGTTTTAAGCATCCTCATCTGCTGTCTTAGCCCCACTGTCTTGGGACGCCTATGTGCTATGGAGCTGTCTATGGGACAGTTACCATATCTATGTTGCTCTTTGCTATTTTACTATATCATATTTTGTTGTCATTAAGTTATAAAATAGTTTATAATTTCCACGATTATTCTTTCTTTGACCCATTAACTATTTGAAAGTACATTTAAGAGATTTTCTTAACCCATGGGTTTTGTGTGGAAATGTTTTGGTTCCTGACATATAATTTTATTGCACTGAGGTTTGAGAATGTGATCTGTGTAGTATCAATTCTTTGATTTTTTTGATATTTCCTTTGTGGCCTAAAGTACATGGTTAATTTTTGTATGTATGGGACAAGCTGTTTATTCTTTATTTTTGAGATGCTAGTATCCGTAAATAACTGTGGCTCAACTCTTCTGGATCCCTCACAAGATTTTTTTTGTCTGTTTTAACACTTTCTGAGAAAACTGACTAAAATCTACCACTTTGATAGAGTGTCAAGAATCTTTTAATGATTTTGTCAGTTTTTGCTTTATATATTTTGAAGCTATGCTGTAAGCTGTGTACAGGTTCAGGACAATAGTTTTATTTTGGTGAATTATTCCCTTTATCAAGAACTTCTTTACTGTCAAGTTTTTGTCTTAAGGCCTATTTTGTTTCAAATTAATATTGATAAATCAGCTTCTTTTAGTATTACCTGGCATATTTTTTCTTGATCTTTTGGTTTCAACCCTTTCCTGTCTTTGGCAAAAGGCATTCACATGTCTTTTGTGAATAGCTTTTAGCTGGATTCCAGTGCCTGGCACATAGTAGATGCTCAATAATTATTTGTTGAATGAATGAATGAATGGAAAAAATCAAATCCAATCTGAAAATTTGTCCTTTAGCAGGTGAATTTAATCTGCTTATATTTGTTGTGATTATTGAGCCATTGGACTGATCTACCACTTTTTGTTTTCTAAATACATGTTTGGTATTTCCTTCTCTTTTTTCCTGCTTCATCGCCTTCTATTGGATTGGTCAAATATGCTTTATTTTATTTCCCCTTCTACTATATTGAAAGCGATTTCTTTTCTGTTCTTTAGTTGAGCAGTGGCACAATCACTTCCTATCTCTGTGCTACCAAGAAGAAAAGAGAGAAAAGAAATAATAACAGCTATTTATTGAACGTCTTTGACAATACTTGGAATAAAGGGTATTCACTATGTCCTTTGACCAGCACAATAGCCCTGCAAATTCAATATTAGTCTCCTTATTTTACAGACAAGACAATTGAGACTTAGACAGCGTAAGTAACCTGTGCAAGGCCCCACTGCCAGTGACCAGCCGATCTGGGATTGGAAACCCTTCTCTGTGATGTTGAAGGTTATGCCCTTCCTACCGCATGCCACGCTGCTGGCTCAAAGGGCAACCTCAGATTGCTGAAGGACAGTTATCACAGCATTTCTTAGTTGCCACAGCCATATTCTGATTAGCCGTCCTGGTTATCTCTGCGCTCCAGTGGTAATTCAGAAGTGGGAATGAATGAACACAGGCCTGGGTACAAGTTCTGGGCAGGAGACAGCCACAAGCTGAGAAGTAAATAGAACTCTCAAAATCCTCTGAAATTCAATTTGCCACAAGCTGGATGACTCCTGTCAACTCTTTAATGATGTCTCCAAATTGACCACTTCCTGTACTTGGGGACGTGTTCTCTTTCCCAGCGGATATTTATCCTCAGCCAGGGCCTGTTAATAAGGAGACATAAAGAACGGCCATTCTTGCCACCCCCTCTACAAACTGCTCTTCAAATATTTGTTCTTTCTTTCACAGTTCCACTCTGCTTTGATTTTTTCCCTCTGGAAGGGATGTGAGGACCCAGATGAGAGAGAGGCAGAACGACAGGGCCACACAGTCACCGATTGTAGGAAAGCAAGGACAGAAGCGTCCGAAGCCATACAAACATTCGTTGCTAGTCACAGGACGGACGGGAGAGGGGATGAGCTTCAGGAGCCTTTGATGAGGTCGCCCATGGAGGAGGCAGGTGCTCTGAATATGATTACCCACGATCCCATGGGCTCCCATTGCAGTAAACAACGTTGGGTGGAATCACAGTCCCGGTGTGGGATGTCACACTGACTTTGCAGGGGTACAGGTGCATCTTGTCTGAAAGGGTGGCGCTCCTTTTTAGGAAGCGAGTATGAAAGAATGTGACCACATTCCTGCAACGCTGCTCAGGAACAGCAGCCATGCCCAGTAACTGCACTGGCCTGGGTGTCTGTGAGGCGTTTACGGGGCCCTGCCTAGGACTTCGTCTCTAGTGAAGGCAGGTGAGGCACACCGGCCCTTGAGAGGCATTTTTCAAAGTGGGGATCACCTGAACCTGAATCACCTGCTGAGGGTACGGGTTGGTCGTGCTTATTAAAATGCTGATCCAGGGGCCCACCCTAGACTCACTGAATGAATCAGAATCTCTAACAGGAGGACCCCAGGAATCCACATTTTCAATAAATGGCCCAGGTGATTTGAGTACCAAGTCTAAATTGTTCTCAAGGGCTCTGCAGGTGCCTGCAGCTCCTGCGGGGGCGGGGGGGAGGCACATGGAAAGTGGTGGAAGGATGAGGCATCCTGAGCTCTAGCACTCCCTTTGGCTTGCTGTGTGACTTTGAGCAAGTCGCTTTCCCACCCTGGACCTCATTTTCTTGCCTGGTAAATAAGAGCCATCCAGAGCTTCTTAACAGAGGAATGGGACCAGAACTAAGGACTCAGGTCTCTATTTCAGGCATATGAATTTGAGGTGAGAGTGGAACTTCTGAGTGGAAATAATAATGACAGCTCATTTTTATTGCATGCTTACTGTGTGCCAGGCTCTGTTGTAGAGTCAGGAATGATTTCTCTTTCTTTTCTCCACAGCCCTATCAGGTTGTTTTCATATTACAGATAAAGGACTTGAGGCAAAGAAAGGTTAAGGTCAGAGCTGGTGAGAGGTGGAAAAGGATTCCAAACTCGGACACTCAAACTCCAGGGCCCTTGTTCCTACAGCAACGATATACTATCTCTTAGCCATAAATGTCCTGCTGGCAATTGGAAATATTGGATGTGGCTATGAGGCTTGATCACCAGGCGAGTGTGGCTGTGATCAAAATAGAGGCGACAGGTGGAAAAGCAAGGTGTATAAAGAGCAGAGAGCTATAGCACCAATAAATACCTTGGACTTACCAACCCAAGGTAACGCAGCCCTGCCCACTTCTATATGGTTGTAAAAATGTGACCTAGACGAAGGGAATTTAAAGCAGGTGCCTGTGGAAATCTTTGGGGGAGGGGAAGGGGACATTTCAGACACCCTGGTCCCACCCATGCAGTGTGCTCTAGGAGTAATGGCTCTAATGATACTCTCTCCTTTAGAGAGATCTGGGGGCAGAAATAGGTCCCTGCTTGTTCCAGAGCTTTCAAGACACATTTGGAAAGATATAAAGCAACCACAAAGCCACTTCCTTCCCCATGGAGACTTGTTCCGTAGGTGATACCAGGGCCTGATTTGGTGTCAGGCAGATACTGAGCCAGAATTGATGGTGGGTAAAGCCAGTCCCTGCAGAAGGCTAAATTGCAGTAAGTGATGCCTCCTGTTCCTAGTTAGCAAGGAGCTGGATTTCTCATGGCAGTGAAGAACCTTGTTGGTGACAGATGCCATCTTATGGCTTTCTCTGTGTGCTCTCCTGGTGGGGGGGGGGGGCGGGTGTTGTCTGCCCCAGCGTCAACTCTTGCTTTCGTGATAAGGATTCCCCAATCTCCCGCTCTAGCCCAGCCCTCTCTCTGGGGCTTCAGGCTGTTATTTACATCTAACAGCCCCCTGGATGTCTCTGCGTGGAGGCCCCACTGGTGACTCACACTCAACTCATCCCAAACCAATTTCAGTCCGGTTACGGCTATGCCTACACTCTTTCACTCATCTTTTGTTAATGGAACCAGTGTTCACCAGGTTCTTCGGTGGTTTCCATCAGCTGCGTGCAACCCCGGAATCTGTGGGTGCCAGACCCACCCACCTTTCCAGCCCCACGCTCAGTCCTTTGCATTCCAGCCACACCTGCGTCCTTTTACATCTTGGTGTCTTTCCTCCAACTGATTTTCTGATTAGAAGGCCTTTCCTTTCTCTGGTAGTCTGATTGCTCTTTCTCGTCCTTCAAGACCTGGCACAATGCCTTTGAGATGCCTTGTAAGACAGCAACCCTCCCTCCCCTCTCTCTCCTTGGGGCTCCCATGGCCCTTTCTGTGTGCCACACTTTTCACTCTGCGTGGCTAATATCTGTTCACACATCCTTTCTGCCGGACGCCAAGCTTCTAAGCTTCTACATGGACAGAAGCTCTCTATCATAGACTCTCATACTTGATTTTGTGTTCCCAATGCCTGGAAAATGGTCAGGAGATATGGTTGAAGAAATGAACACATGATTCGATAAATGGGTCAGAATTTCTGGGAGAATGAGCCTGTAGTTTATGGAGAACTTAGGAGGATTTTATCCAAAGCAAAATCATGGTATAGGGAAGGACAAATGCCTAGAGAGATAGGCCAGATGCCATGCTGTCCAGGATGCCACCTGTGTGTGATTCTCAGTGAAGTGGCAGGCTCAGGCCACGTGTGACCCTTGGGAATCCTGGCCCATTTGCCCTTCCTCCTCTGCTGTCTTAAATATGGTCACAACTTACCACCTTCTTGTCCGTGAGCCCAGGACTCTCCTTTTATTCTAGTTCCATAAACCTCACCTCTTCTGGGAAGCCTCTCCTGATTAAATGGGATGAGGAGACAATATGAGCTTTCCAAAGCTCCAAAGTCAAGCATCATTCCCCTCTCTGGCTCTTCAGATTAATTGAGAGAGTTAGGGCAGGAAGCACAAGGAGGACAGGTTTAGTCCTATTAGACTGGCTGACCCATTAGAGCAGCAGTTCCCTAAACCCTGAGTTGGGACCACCCAGGCATTTGTTAAACACATAGCTCTTGGGCTCCATTCTAGACCTACTGGATCAGAATCTTCAGGGTGGGGGCCTGGAACCTCTAGTTTTAACAAGACCTTTGGTAGTTTTTTAAATTCAACAGACAAGTTTGGGAACTCTTAACTGTGTTAGAGTTTTGGTGCCAAATAAATTAAATAAGCTTCCGTGAGCTTATTATGTGAGAGTGCTCTGTAATGATCATCATCCATAGCAACAATTTACTGAGCACATACTGTCTGCTTGGGAAATTTTTTTCTTTTCTTTTTTCTTTCTTCTTCTTCTTTTTTTTTTAAAGAGATGAAGTCTCACTATATTGCTCAGGCTTGTTTCAAACTCCTGGGCTCAAACAATTCTCTGGCCTCAGCCTCTGGAGCAGCTGGGACTACAGGTGAGCGCCACCACACCCAGCAATAATTTTAAGCCATTTATATGTACTAACCCATTTGTTCCCTGTAACAACCCTATGAGGTAGGTGCTATTATTATCTTTACTTAATAGATGAGGAAACTGAGGCACAGAGAAGTGATATATGGTACCCAAGGTCACCCAGCTAGGAAGTAGAGAGCTGGGATTAAAATCTAAGCAGTGTGGATTCTGAGTCTGTGCTTTTAACCTATGACGCGCAAAAGGTTAGCGTTACTAGAGCAGGGCACGCTGCTCCGTGCTGTAGATGCTGAGTAAATATTCAATGAAAGGAGAAATTGGAAACAGGCATAGTGGGAATGTTTGACTTATTAGCCTCTTCACTCAGAATACCCCAGTTCTCTGCCATCAATAACTTACTCACTTTCACAACATCCCTGGGAGCAGCGCTGGGGTCAACAGCACTCTTGGTTTTGTAGATGAAGAAATGAAGCCAGGAAGGAGCAGTTGTCAGACTTCAGTGGTAACACCCACCTCCGTTCAGCTGATGGCTGCAGAAGTCTACAACATGAAGCTCTGCATTCACAGGCAGGATTCCTCTTCATGGGTCCCTTTTCACATTACACTATTGTCTTAAGGCTACAGGGATCTAGTGCTCTGAATCATTTATGGAAATATGTAAGGTGGAAAATAGTAATGATGACCAACCAGTCAGCTGACAGCCTAAGGCTGGCTTCTGTTCCCATAACACCTCCATCTCAATGGCTTAATCAGATGGCATCAGGTTAGCTGGATTGCACTGCTCCAGGACCTTGGGTCAATGTCCCAGTCTACCTCCTCTCATGCTCTTGGTGAATCCAGAGGAATTCTAGAACATGTTCCAGTTGCTGCTGGCTGGAGGGAATCGCCTCCTCCCTAGGAAAGCATCAAGGACTTGAGGCAGAGAAGTCTGAGCTCCACAAAGGAAAGGTAAACTCTATAACACCATGTGCCTCGGCAGAATTTTGAGGGACTTCGGGCATTACTGTTCCTTCTCTGGGTCACTAAGAAAATGCCTGAGCCAGAGGAAGGGCATCAGCTTGTGAATGAACGAGCTCCCCAGCAGGGCTGGCACCTGCCCTACTCCAGGCCCTGGCCTCCCGTGGGCTGTGTACTTGGGGCCAGCCTAGCCATGGGTGGGAAGCAGACTGAGTGTCTCTTCACTTTCCTGAGACCTCTAATGCAGTGACAAGGGAGAGGAAAGGTGGTCCCACCAGTGAGAGCTGGCTTATCTCTGTGTACCAGGGCCAGCCCTATGATTCAACCCAGCAGCCTGGCATGGCTGAACAGAAGTCCCTAATGGCCCATGGCAACTTGGCTCCCTTGTGCTCACTTTGTCCACCATTATTACCATTGAGCTGTCCCTTACAAAGGCCCTTTCTGAATGTAACCGTGTGATCTGGGAGTAAGAAGTTAAGCCCTTGGTGATGAACCCAGGAACACATCTTGGTCCACATGTCAGGTAGCTGGGATGGAGCAGATGTCAGCACTCAGAGAATGGGACCAGGAGAAGGGAGCTGCTGGGGTAGAGGTGGGGAGGCAGGGGAAGGAGAGGTGCAGAAACAGAACTTCCCAACTGTGTCCCTGCACCGCCCCAAACTTGCCCTTAGAACACTGCTTTACAACTTGGGCTGCACATTAGAATCAGGTGGGGCACTTTTAAAAAAGTACTGCCCCCCTAAAAAACCCAGATCTGATCGTAGTGGTCTGGGGTGGGCCTGGCACCAGTGTTCTTATGATTCCCTAGGTGGTTCAGACATAAGCCAAGGCTGAGCACCACCACTTTAAGAGTATCTGCGGGTTCCCCACTCTGGATGGCAGGGATCATTTACTCCTGTGCTGAATGTGGGCCCAGCATCAGTCCATGGAAAAAGCAATTTCTTGAGCTCCCTCATTAATTGCTGAGCTAAAGATACACAGGGAGAATTTGCCGCCCTGTAATTCTGTGACTCTAGCCTGCAAGCTCCCTGAGTGCAGGGACCACACTTGCTTTGTTTTCCTGGGGAACCCAGCACCTAGTAAGAGTGAATGTTTGGTATCAGAGTTCTGAGACAACTACTTATGTTTTCCTGAAATCTTTTGAGCTGGAAAAACTGTAGCTTCCTCAATAGTAAAATGGGTTTAGGAGCCATGAGATCTGCCTCACAGTGTGGTGAGGATCAAGTGGGGCTGGCATGTAGACGAGCTTTGGGAAGTCTGATTCAGCTGTGAATTGTTGCATCTCTCCCTTGTTCTGAAGCATGAGCTCCTATTCATCCTCTAAAACCCAGTCCAAATGTCACTACTCTGAGAATTCTTCAGAAGATTAACCACATACGTTACACATAACTCTAGGATGGCACTTATCACTCTATATCCAAGTTAGTCAATGGCTACTGAGCTTTTTCTCTGCGAAACACTGGGCCAAAAGGTTTAATGCAGTGATTTGATACTTACTTATCTACCTCACAAGAATTGGAAATCCTCAAGGGCAGAGGCCATAAGGCAGCAGTCCCCAACCTCTTTAGCACCAGGGACTGTTTCCATGGAAGACAATTTTCCCACGGATCAGGGAGCGGGGGGATGATTTTGGGAGGATTCAAACACATTACATTTATTGTGTACTTTATTTCTATTATTATTACATTGTAATATATAATGAAATAATTATACAACTCACCATAGGTTGGGGACCCCTGCTATAATGTAAATCATATATTCTCCACAATGTCTAGAAGGGTTTTACTTCTGGGAAGTTTTTGGCAACTAAGAGCATGTCAGTGCTTGTGTTGCTGAGTCTTGAGTAACTATTGGGTACTTATAGGGAAAGTGGGATCTTGGAGTTGGAAGGAGAACAGTGAGCAAAGGGGATGGTGAATGGGAGCAGATGGCTTGAGAATGCAGGGCAAGGGGTGCTGTAAAGGTCACCCGGGCCCCCCGGGGACATGTTGAATTGAAGAGTCTGGCTGCTATGGAATGAAGACTTCACAGGTGGAAGGCCAAGGCCATATAGCTCCATGAACTGGGGAGAAAGTAGAGGAATGTCCTCTCAAGTATGGTGAGAAAGTTAAATAAAGACCACCCCAAACTTGTTCCATCTGAAGGTTCAGAGTTTTTCTGCATGCTTGAGATCCCAAAGGGACCCAGTAGAGTGAGACAATATCTCAGAATCATAAAACTGACAGGCATAAACTTGGATTGAAAGATGGCTACAGAAAATAATAAGTACTTTATGGTGTAGGGTAGCAGCAATAGAGTTTAATTGATTTATAAGCCTTTCCTTAGAACTTCAGAGAAGGGAGAGGCTTTCTAGTGAAAACAGTGTAATTCTGATAACTGACAAAGACAGTATTACCAAAGAGTATGAGTTCTGCAAGATGTTAACAAGAATTATGTAAAATAGGGAATCTGTGGTGAATCATGTTGGGAAATGCTGGATAATACAAATTTAAACACAGCTGTCTCTCTCTCTGTCTCTCAACTCTAGCAGGTCTCAGAATATTTCAAATAAAAATGTACCTTGTGATTCTCCAAGAGGGATATGTAGTATTTTCCAAACTTTTCAACACAGAACTTTAGCTGCTTTTCCTTTCTTTTTATTTCCGTTTTCCTTTTATTGTCTTTTCTTCTCTTTCCATTTTTGGCAGCACAACTCATAGCAATAGTATTTCATAGAACACACTTTGGGACATGCTGCTATAAAGTAATCTCACGTGTAAAATCCTAAGTATAATATGAATAAATACAATTCAATAGTACATTTAAAAATTTCACCAGAAAATAACAGTTTTGATTCCAGAAATATAAAGATATTTTAGTATTAGGAAATTATGAGATAATACCTAACATCAACAGGTAAAATAAGAAAAAAAATTGATAATATAAACAGATAATGAAAAAGTATCTGATAAGTTTCAATATCCATTCATGATTTCAGAGTCTAAAAACTAAGATTAGAAATGCTCCTTAATGGGATAAGAATAATCTATAGTAATTTAAGATAAGATCACTGATATTACTGCTATTATTTAACATGTTCTTGAAGTTGTACAGTAACTCATGAAAAAGTTTTAGAATTATTCAAGGAGTAAGATAATGGCTAGATGTGGGATATGTTCTCCAAATCAATCGCTCAAATTCGAAGCACTTAGAGAAAAAAGATCCCAATTCTCAATAGATCAACAAAAAGTAAAAAATATATATAAAAACCTCAATAAAAACATATAGGACCCTTTTGAAGGAAACTTTTGAACTTTACTGAAAGATAGTAAAGAAGGTCTGACTAAATAAATCGCCATATATTATTTCTGGGTAGAAATTTTGAATATTGTAAAGATGCCAATTTTATCCAATTAATTAAATTTAATAAACTTGCAATCCAAAAATGGGCTCATGTAGTTATTTATCACAATGCATCTAAAATTCATTGGGAAAAAGAAGTAGTTGAGAATAATTTTTAAAATGTTGAAAAAAGTTGATGATGAAGGATTTGACCCATCAAGAATTGAAGCCTATTATAAAGCAACAATAATGTAAGCACTGTGGTATTGGGGCAAGAATTAGCAGGTACAGCAATGAAATAATGTAGCCTTAAAACAGATTTTAGACTACATATATATATATGTGCACACACACACACATATATAGTCTAGAGCACATATACACACTAAGACCAAGAACTGAACACATACACACGAGACACACACACTAAGACAAAGAACACAAAGAAAATACATTAAAGACTTAATGGAAGTTTGTCTGGGTGATGGGATTATGGATTCTGACTCTCTTCTTGGTATTTTTTGTACTTTTCAAATTTCCTGTGGTGGACATGTGTTAGCCATCTAATCAGAAAAATAGTGTGTGTGTGTGTGTGTGTGTGTGTGTGTATGTGTGCACATGTACTTAAAGAATGCGCTCCCTTAAATAGGAAAGTCCCTGGGAAAGGGTCCCCTTTACGCTGCTGTGCCATTCTCTGCCTTCCCCGGTGTAAGCTGCTGAGAGTGCAGGACCGGTGGCAACAAGGGCCCAGACAGTGGGGGTGACAGGGGTGCAGAGTAGAGCAGCATCAGGGGGTGGTAAGGAGGAATGTTGCCAGCTTTGCAATTTTGCCCTAAGCTGGGAATTATGAAGCCAAGAAAACAACAGAAAGTCAAGAGCTATTTTCCTTGGCAAAGGAGCTTTGTTCTGAGGTTCTAACGCTGCCCTGAGGGTTAAGTGATGGTGAGTGGAGAGAGATGGACAGATTATCAGACTCTATCTGCAAAGTTTGCCCCCTGTGACTTCAATAAAACCCCTAGTTGGCAGGATTTAGGGGATATTTGTAGAAATTGGCTCTAAACTTGGGTGTGAGCTGCAGTTGTTTGTAAACACCCTGTGGGCTGCTGCGGCTCCCTGTGTGAGGAATTGCTCCCAGAGCTGGTATGTTTTCTGAGGACCCAGAGCAAGCAGGATGGGCATGGAGAAAAGCTTCCAACTTCTCCAGGCCTCCGCATGTCCAGGCAGTGCTGTGCTGTGCTTAGGCATGTGGGCGGTGCAGGCAGAGGGCCCTGATGTCCCCCCTGACTTCCCCCCTTGCCAAGTGACCTTGTGCAAGTTACTTATTCTCTGCTAGCTGCAATGTCTTCCTCTGTGGAATGGAGCTAGTAAGCCCTGTTTCCTTTAGAAACTCCCCATGTCCCTTAATTGGGACTTTCTAAAACACTAGTGAGGAATTCAAGTTTAGGTTAGAGAAAAAGGGAGAAGAAAATGGAAAAACATAAGTTGCATTTGAGCGTAATTTTCCCTGTCAAACCCAAACAAGCTGGCCTGGTGCGGTGGCTCACGCCTGTAATCCTAGCACTCTGGGAGGCCGAGGCGGGCGGATTGTTTGAGCTCAGGAGTTCGAGACCAGCCTGAGCAAGATCGAGACCCCGTCTCTACTAAAAATAGAAAGAAATTATATGGACAGCTAAAAATATATAGAGAAAAATTAGCCGGGTATGGTGGCGCATGCTTGTAGTCCCAGCTACTCGGAAGGCTGAGGCAGGAGGATTGCTTGAGCTCAGGAGTTTGAGGTTGCTGTGAGCTAGGCTGACGCCATGGCACTCACTCTAGCCCGGGCAACAGAGCGAGACTCTGTCTCAAAAACAAAAAACAAAAAACAAAAAAAACCCAAACAGGCTTTGTCACGTTCTATAATTTCTGGAATGGCAGCCCTGGAAGTGGTGTCCAGGCCGGTCAGAGGGAAGCACTTGGGATCCTGCTTTAGCTCATAGGACACTGGGCTACACTGACCCTTGATTAGAGACTCACAGACTTCTAGAACTGGAGGCGGTCTCAAGTTAACATGGTTAACAGGGAGAGATGAGCTACACAGTTGGCACCCAAGATTGTGCAGTGATTTAACGGTGGGTTCCCAGATGAGGACCCAGCACAGGACACTTTTCCTGTCCCCCCGTGTGACTCTGGTTCGGCCTGGGGAGAGTCAGTTAACGCAGCTGTCATCACAGTGTGGCTTCCTATTTCTTTCTCTTGGTTCCTCAGCGCCATTATTTTAAGTGCCAAAGGAAACATTTCTCAGAACTTTCCATCTTCCTTGGTTTGAATTTTCTTTTAAAACACAATTGCAGAGAAATATCTAAGTCAAGATGGCTTAATAGAATGATGTTTTGGGGATCTTCTGTTCTCTAAATGCTGGGTAAAGAAAGATTAAAAATAAGGGAAAAAACAGAAAGACACAGGAACACTTAGATGGAAAACAAACATCTCAGTGTTCGATAAATAGCACAAGACACAGCCCCTTGAGTGGGGGAAGTTGAGGCTGGGGCTGCGTAGCTCTGGGTCTGGAAGCAGGCAGGGAAGACTGGCCATTTTGGCTCTTCTTGCCATAATGGGGAGTGACGCTACCCCCATGTCAAGGTGGGACAGGCCTCCCCTGCCCATGAAAGGAAATTGAAGGAAAGTAGAGACCGCTGCCTGCACTGGCATTTCCAAAAGGTGCATTCTGAGGGCGGCAGGAGGAAGCAGACACAGCCGTGCAGCCAGGTCCTGGCCAATGCTGGCCCCCGACTCTGGACATCACCAGAGTCAGCTGCAAGTACCCCAGGTAGAACCTTGAGCCACCAGTATGAGACTTGGTTGTGAACTGGGGTTGCTGGGTCAGAGGCAGGACAATAGGGAAGTTGCTAGAGAGGGAAGGAACAAAACACAGCAAGCTCTAGCTCCAGAGGCCCCTGCAAACCCAAATTCCAAACATGGGAGGAGAAGGGCTACTAAGAGAGACCAACAAAACCAGCAGGCAGGAGAATGCATTTCAAAGACATACAAGGAGAAATCAATCTAGGGGGAGAAATCTGAGAAATTTGTAAAACAAAAATTAGGCAGACGTGAAGCAAGATCAGATGGATACGATGAAGAAACAAATCCTAATAAAAAATTATTTGTTAAAAATTTTAAATGATTACTCAAAACATTAATCAAAAATGTAAATTATTTTTACCTGCTTTAAAGTTATGAGTTATGGAATAAACTCAACAATTGGGATAAGGTTTAGTTGGGCACAGCTGAAGAAAGAGTGAATGAGATGGAAGAGTGTTGAGGACTCCCCCAGAGCACGCACGCTCACACACACACACACACACACACACACACAAAGTTTCAAAAATGTGCTAGAGAACTTATGAGAAGAGCTTGATTGAGTGATTCTATATTTAGTTGAATGAGTGTTCCAGAAGATAAGGTTAGAGGGAATGGTGGAGACCTACTTTAAGAGATAATGGCTGAGATTTTTCTGGATTTGAAGTAAACACAAGTTGGGCAAAGCCAAACCGTCCTTCCCAGGTGGACCTGTGGGGAAACTCACCTTTTCCATCGGTGCCAGACACACAACAGGCTGCTGTTACCTGTGCTTTCTCATGTCATGGTTACAACCACCTTCTGGGATAGGTATGATAATGTGTTTTCAGATGAGGAGCCTGGGAAGCCTATGGGTGAAGAGGCTCACATACTGTCATGAGTGGTAGAGCTGAGCTTACATCTCAGGTAGAAATCTCCAAGTCAAAGATGGTGGCCAACTTATCCCTGTTTGCCTGAGACTTTCCTGATTTCAGCACTGAAAGTCCCATGTCTTGGCATCCCCTTAGTCCCTGGCAAACTGGGATAGTTGGCCACCCTAGGTCAGGTGCATGAACTTTAGAATTTGCCAGATCTCAGCTTGAATTCCATTTCTACACTTACTATGTGTGCCTTAATTTTCTTATCTGCAAAATGGCAATAACATAGCTAACATGCAGATTAAATGGCGATTCATTTAAAGCTCTCAGCCGAATAGCTGACGCCTGACATGCACTCAATAAATGTTAGCTGTTGTTTACATCATGACTACATAATTTGTGGGTTTCTCACTATGATGCTCCACCTGTATAGAGTAGGGCCTGCTTCCAGAGGCCTCCAGGATTAAGGGTACAGGTGTCATCCTTTAGGTCAGTAGTTCAAACAGCTACTGCACATCAAAATCACTGGGAGCTTTGTTTAAAACCTAGATTCCCAGAACACATCCTCTAAAAGTCTGATTCAGCTTGTCTGGAGTGGGGCCTGCTGGTCTGCAAAAAGAAGTCTCTGAAAATTGTTTAAATACCCCTGAAACTTTAGAAAACATTATAATCAGCGTGTTGAGCACTTTTGCTGTGTATGAATGTTTTGAGTTGTGGCAGGCTTAGCTGTGGTTAGATTGTCAAAGTTAATGCAAGGTTCGGCCTTCTAGTCACAAGAGGGAAAAAGTCTATTCTTTGTATTTTTCCTAGGACTTGAGCCTGCAGGAGGGTGAAATATGAAGCAATTTGTTGAGGCCCCCAAAGATTTCTAATCTACAAGGCAAATGCAGAACTCCTTTTTCTCTGCTCTTCCATCCTTCTGAGAGCCTGTGCCTCCCCCACCGTGCTCCTGGCTGCTGTCCCAGGCACCCATCTCTGCTGAAGAAGGCATTCTCTCCCCATGACCTCATCAGAAACTTCCCTTCCAGGACAGGACTTCCCACCGCAGATTCTTCATCGACAGAGGCCCCTCAAGCAAGCTGAGAGCAGAGCGTGTTGCAGGCGGTGTTCTCTGAGTCAACACGGAGGCCCTGCTTCGGGGTGTGAAGCAGCTCTGGAAGCAATCTGGCCCGGAGCAGGTTTCCTAAATGGTTAGAGATTGCAGAACAGCGGACAGCAATCAGTTAATTTTATCCAGAATATCTGTGAACATTTTCTTTTTCTTTTTCTTTTCTTTTCTTTTTTTTTTTTTTTTTAAGACGAGTCTCACTCTGTCACTTGGGCTCGAGTGCAGTGGCATCATCATAGCTCACTGCAACCTCAAACTCCTAGGCATGAGTGATCCTCCTGCCTCAGCCTCCCCAGTAGCTGGGACTACAGGCGTGTGCCACCATGCCCGGCTAAGTTTTTCTACTTTTAGTAGAGACGGTGACGAGGTCTCACTCTTGCTCAGGCTGGTCTCGAACTCCTGATGTTAAGCAATTCTCTAGTCTCGGCCTCCCAGAGTGTTAGGATTATAGGCATGAGTCACCACACCCAGCCTGTGAACATTTTCTTAAACCATCAGAGCAAAACAAAATAATTCTTGCTTCTACTCCTCCTTCCTTTTCAAACTGACACATCTAAACAAAAGCAAAAAGGAAGGCTTCACTGCAATGAAGGGAAAGTGTCTTGTTTTACTAAGAGGACATATGTAACTTTGAGTTATTGCTTCTCTCATGGCACATCTTTGTGTTGTTCAGGGGAACAGAATTTTGCTAAAAAATAATTTAGGAATGCCTCACGAACAAGAAAACTCTGAACCGGGGGACGGAGAGGAGCAGAGGAGCAGAGAGATCTGGGATATTGATGTGGCTTTGTCACACGTGGATCCAGTGGCCTCTGGAAAAGGCCATCTCTCTCAGTCTGGGTTCCTCCTCTGTGATGGGTGGTGGGAGGTGACCGGGGAGGGGGTGGGTGTGGGTAGGATTAGAGTTACATTGTCCAATGCAGTTGCCACAAGCCACAGGTGGCTATTTAAATTTAAATGCAAATTCATTAAAATCAAATAGCATAAAAAGTTCAAATTTTCAGTTGTACCAGCCCCATTTAAAGTATGCAAAAGCCATGTGTGGCTAATAACTACCATATTAGATAGCACAGATAAAACAATTCCATCGTTGTAGAAAGTTCTATTTGTAGCACTGGCCTAGATTGTTAAGGAGGGTATGTGATTCTATTCTACTTCTCCTCTCAATATTGTGCCTGTGACAGACATTGCTAATCAATTACAGTATTGTTTCCTGCTGTGCCTGATGTCGTTACCATCTTTCTCAGAGATCCAGCTGTGCTCAGTTCACTTGGAATCTGTGTGTAAGATAAGCCACGTGCTTCTAGGGACCAGTTCTGAGTTCTTAACCTTTTTTGTGCTGTGACCCCTTAGGCAGTCTGGTGAAACTTATGGATTCTCCTCCCAGAAAAATCTTTTCAAATGCAAAAGATAAAAAAGGAACCAATTATGTTGCAATATAGCTATCAAAATATTGAAAGAATAAATTCTTGACATAGTAGTAGATATGTTTTTTTATTAATGCATTAAATAATAATAGCTGGTGGCAGGTAATTGTTTACTTATAATTTTATAATTTTGCTGCAATTTTGAAGTGGTGTTGAAAGTAAATGATATGTTGAGAACTTTGCAACAGCTATAATGGGATATAAAAATGATTATGATTTCTTTGGCAAAAAAGTCATAGATAACGCCAACACTGTTGTGGTGTGTTGTTTCCACTCATAATTAAAGAAAATGCTAAATTTCCATTAGTAGTTAGTAGAAATAAAGATGCATTTTTTTCCATCCAAATTCATGGGCTCGTTGAGTTCTAATGACAGATCACTTGGAGTTCCATGGACCTTGGTGAGGGATCCCCGAACTAGGTGATCTGTGAAGTCCCTTCCAGATTTTCTATGTGGCCACATAAAATAAATTTCTCCAAATTGTGCATTTATGGAGTATCAGTGTGCCTGGCTGAGGTTCCTGACCTTCTTCAAGAGCGTCCCATGTAGCTGAGACCTGGTGGGACGACGGGGAGGGTGTGGGATGGGTAGGGGGGCAGAGGGAAGTGGAGAAGGAAGAAAGGGGCCCAAAGAAGACTGGAGAAATCTGTCACCCTGTCACTTGCTGTGGTGAAGATAGGGAGGAGCAGGGTGAGTTGTCACTGCTGACTGCCGCTGACCACACCGTCATTCCCTCCACAAAGAACTCAAAGTGACTGCCATGAACTCCGTGGATGGAGCTGGAAAACCAGCACCTGGAAATGACACCCCCTCGTCTCAACAGCCCCCAAACACCTTTTACGTTGTAGCCATCAGTGCTTTCTGAACAGTTTTATGTCTTTTTCAAAACAAATAGAATGCCCATTAGTGAAAAAGGACCTTCTACAAACACTGGTGACAGTGCAGGAATAAATATTTATAGCCTGGATTCTGAGACCAACAGATTCTCATTTCATACAGACCCTGGAGCCAGGCTTACGACAGTGAAAATTGATTTACACGAGAATTTCTTTTCTATTGATAAGAAACATGTGCCTGCCACTTTCTGCTGGGGCTCTTGGCGGATCACAGACTCAGTCAAACATATAAAAATCAGCTGGCTGCAGCAGCCATACCCAAATCAAACCTGATTTCCCATTAATCAACATTTCACGATCTTGAGCCAAGCAGCACACAGCCTCCCCCGTCTCCCTGGCAGAACGCTCTCCCTGCCAGCCATGGCGCTCGGTTCCTCCGACAAGGCCACGCTTGTGTAGTCACAATACAGCAATTCATTCTCTGAGTCCTTTGTCATTTACTTATTCATTCATTCACTCATTCTGCAAACAATTACTTAGCAGTTGCTATGTTTTCAGCCCAGGAGTAGATGTTGGGGGGATGGGAACTAGCATTTATTCGACACTTTCTATGTGCCTGGCACAGTACCGTGCACTTTCCCATCCCTTATCACATTTAATTCTCACCACCACCCTGTGATGTTGCAATTATTATTCCCCAGTCTTGTATAAAGAGCTTTAGGCTCAGAGAAGTAATTAGTTAATAACTAGCTTTTTATTTATTTTTTTTTGAGACAGGGTCTCACTGTGTCACTCAGGCTAGAGTGCAGTGGTGTCTTCATAGCTCACTGCAACCTCATACTCCTGGGCTCAAGTGATCCTCCTGCCTCAGCCTCCCGAGTAGCTGGAACTACAGGTATGCGTCACCATGCCTGCCTAATTTTTCTATTTTTTTGTAGAGACGGGGTCTCACTCTTGCTTGGGCTGGTCTTGAACTCCTAGGTTCAAGTGACCCTCCCACCTTGGCCTCCCAGAGTGCTAGGATTACGGGTGTGAGCCTCCATGCCCAGCAGATTATCTAGCTATTAACAAGTAATTAACTACTTAAGTAATTCCCTAGAAAGGGAAAAACGTATACTATGATTCTGATTCTCCAGGAGTTTGCAGTCTACATGGGGAGACGGTATTGCTGTAGCTGAGGAGGCTATAGCTAGAGCTACAGAGATGGGAAATAATTACACAGCAATGCAAGGTAGGGTGATTATATTTTCAAATGAAAGGAGAGGTAAGAAAGGTACAGGGATCATTGTGGACTGGGGTGGTCAGTGAAGGTGGGCTTACATCAAAGGATGAAGACCTGGACATTGGGAAGGGGATAAAAGAGGACATTCCGGGCAGCAGGGTGGTGGTGAGCGAAGGAGGAATCAGAAATCCAATGTACTTTGGGAGGGAGGGAGCACGCCATGAGGGTGCAGGCCTGTGGGAGCCAGGGTGTTCCTTTGCATACTGCCCTATGCGAGGGCACAACCAGACGCGTCAAAGAATGGAAGAGTGAGAGAATGGATGCCGTATGTAGGAGGGCATGAAGCTGGCTAGATGTGGTCAGACTGGGTTACAGAGGGTTTTGATTGTCAGGTTGAAGAATGGCAACCTCTGGAATCTAGACCACACACGACCATGGAGACTTGGTCTGCATAGAAGGGAATCAGATGATCATTCCTGATTATTTGTGAAGCAGACCTTAGAGTCAAATATATTAACATCACGAAATCAAAATCCAAGCTAACAAAGAATGCAAGTAACCAAATGTTTTTGAAAGTATAATGATGTACAAAATCTGTAAACATCGCATGGTACAAGAGAGGTTACGTGAGGTGTAAGGCAAGACTAGAGATGGGGAGACCAGTCAGGAGGCTCTTGAGGTCATGGTAGTGGAAGGCATTACAGCTCTGACAGTAGGAGTGGGGAGATGGATTCCAGAGATGCGGGAGAGGTAGAATCCATGGGACATGGTGACTGATGGAGGGAGAGACTGCAAGAGGTGGGTGTCAGGAACAATTAATGCCTGAGTTTCTGGCTTGGGCAACTGAGTAGGTAAAGGTGCCATTCCCTGAGATGGAAGAACACAGAGGAGGAGCCAGTGTGTGGGGAGACAATGGTAAATCTGGTTTTTCACAGGTTGAGTTTGGCATCTGACTGGAGATATTCACCGAACAGCTGACTGCGTGGGTGTGAAGCTCAGGAGACAGATCTGAGCTAGAATCAGATTTACAGAAAGCACCAGCTTATAGCTGGTAAATGAAGGCGTGGGGCGGACGGCATTGCCCTGGCAACACGTGTAGGGGGGGAAGTGGAGCTAGGACAGAGGCTGGAGGAACCCCAGCCTTTGAGGGGTGGCTAGAAGAATAGGAGCCCAGAATGGAGGCTGAGAAGGAGTGACCAGAGAAGCAAGAGAAAAACCAGGGAAGGGAGACTGTTGTCAACAGTGGCAGATGGCGCTAAGAGGTCAGGTAGGAAGAGGGCTTAATGGTGTCACTGGATTTAGCAACAAGAAGGTCCTTCATGACCTTGGTGGGAACAATTTCCATGGAATAGTGGGGACTGAAGCCAGATCAAGTGGCTTGAGGAGCAACTGCGAGGTGAGGTGTCTAGCCAAATCGTTGAAGAAGTTAGGCTGTCAAGGGCATTCGAGAGAGAAGAGAACAGCTGAAGGGGAACAGAGGGTTAGGAAAGAGTTTGTTAAGATGGGATAGACATAAACATCTTCAATGCTGCTACGAGAGGAGCCAGTGGAAAGGACATAAAAAAGACCTGGAAGGACATCAGCCCAAATGTTAACAGGGGTTACCTGTGGGTGGTGTAACCAAGAGGTCTCTGAATGTCCAAAAACAGGCTAAATGATGTTTGATGGAGTTCTAGTATTGTCTGCTATATTGATCTAAAATTCTCCAAAATGTGTCCATTTACATATAGCATCACTCAAATATGCAGATCTTTGACCAAAGGGAACATCCTACTTCCTGCCTATGTTGGACAGCAGACAGCTCAGCCTGAAGCATCACGATGATGCATCCTGGTGGCACCCAGCATCCAAGATAGTCCCCGGTGAGCCACGCTTCCTGGTGTTCAGCCTTCGTATAAAGCCCTTCCTACACTGAATCAAGGCCATCTGTGTGACCAACAAAATATGGTAGCAGTGACAATTAGGGCCGAGACTAGAATATAAAAGGCATCGCCACTGTAGCCTTGGCCTCCTGCATTGCTCGCTCTGGAGGAAGCCAGCACTGTATCTTAAAGACATTCAAGGAGCTCTGCAGAAAGACCCACGTGGAAAGACACTGAGGGCCCTGGCCAATACTCAGCATCGACTTGCCAATCATTTGCGTGAGCCGTCTCAGAAGTGGGTCCTCTAGCCCCAGCAAGCATTTAGATGCAGCCCCAGCAGACGCTGGACTGCAACTTCATAAGAGACCCTGAGCTGGAACCTCCAGCTAAGCTGCTCCCAAATTCCTGACCCACAGAAATCAAGAGAAATTTTGAATGATCATTACTGTTTTAAGCTGCTACATTTTGGGGTGGTCCATTATGCAGTGATAAACTATTGTGGGCACCCGACACATGTTGTGGGGCCCACAGGAGGCTTCATCCACTAGGCGACAGCCTGGGTACAGCAGCATCTAAAAATAGATGTGCCAATTGTGTGTTAGGTCTAAATAATGGGCCACGTGCCCAGGCACCCTTCTGTGTGAGGAGCACTACCTCCCCTACCCCATCACACACACACACACACACACACACACACACACAGATTGATAACACTAGTCATTTTGTGGAGAATATTTAGTATGTGAGTGTTGTGTGTGATTCAAATATGAGTCAAGTATGTGGAGGTTTTCTGATGCTATAGTTTCAGGATTTAATTTTGGTGGAAGTGACCTTGAACAGTTTCAAACTGCATAATTAATGGCATTCCATTTCCATGACAACTACTAATTAATCATGCCTGTTAGCATAAACTTTTAGCCTGTGGGAGGCGAAGTCCTCCTAGCTCACATGGGAGAGCAAATTATGTTAGACTTTCATTTTTTTTTTTAATTGTAAAATGACTGGGTTTGAAAGGAGGGAATGGGGTGGATGCTGTTCCCAGGGAACCACTGGAACATGAATTCAGTACCTGAGTGTATCAAACCACCTAAAGTCAGGGCTTAGCTCTTTCACACCTGTGGTCCTATTGCCAGGCGTGCAATGAAATATTTGTTGAATCAACAGCAATTGTTGAATAAATGGTAATTCCATTCCTCTTCCTCTTCCCTCACTCTGCTCTTGGAGTTTAATAAAAACCCTTTGGAAGGTTCAGCCTGGTTCACCTCTGCAGAGGGGAATTGAAGAAAAAGTGTTTCACGGCGGGTGGGGGCGTGGTTAAGCATTTCCAGGAAGCCAATATGACAGCAGCAATCTCCCTTCTACGCTCCCTGTCCCCATTCCCTGGGGAGGTGGACCTGGAGGATAGGGAATTTGGGCTCTACCCATAGAACCTCCTGCCCTCTGTGACCAACAATAGTGATGGTGGCAGAGACTTGGAGGTATCTGGAATATCTGAGGAAAGGTCTTGTGGGCAGAGTGAAGAGATGCAAGTGAGACCCATTCCCATCCAACTGGGCCCTTCTGGTTTCATTCTGTGGCCCAGGGGTAGGACCTGGCAGCTGGGAGACACATTGGTTTCCCAAACAAACTTGGCAGAGTGTCCCTCTGTCCTCTGAAGAGAGGAGAATCTCCCTTCAGGGCAGTCAACGGATTTGTGCCTGGCCTGGCTAATGTGGTCATTTCCAGGAGGAAACAAAAATAATTTTCCACCCCCATGTTCTGGCCACTGCAGGGCAGGGAAGCCACTTTCCAAGCCAGACAAAGACATTCCTGGCTCATCCTGGGGCATTCTGTGAGCTCATCATCGAGATCTGATGACAAGAGGCTGGAATTGTTGTTGTGGGACTCGTGGGCCAGGGAGCTTTGATGGGTCAGAGAGAGGATCGAGGTCATACGACCGGACAGGCTGCTATGGCCACCAATAGCTCTTAACTTCCATGATGATTTGTAGATAAGCCTGGAGAGACGGATGGCTGGAGACTGGCAGGAACACTTGTCCTAGAGTTGGGTAGAGCAGGGACATGAGGCTGCCTGTTGCTGGAAACTTGTAACAAGAACATTTGTTTCTGAAACCAGATATCCTATAATAACTAGCTCTTGCCTGTTCTTTATAAATGACTGAGGCAGCTAGACTTGGGAGAGGACAACACAACACAGAAATGAAAGGGATTTGCATGTCCAGACTAGCCCAAAGGCTGTGAGTGAGTTGGCATAGTGTGTTCCTGGAGCTCTCAGGTGACCCTCCGGGGAGCACATTTTGAGTCCACAGATGCCCCTGTGCTTACTCCCTCATCTGCTCTATCCAAATTTCTTTCAGTAAAGGATCTGCTATCAGTCATGCACACCATAGTGAGAATTAATGCCATTTAGATCTTTTCTCTGAGTGTGTCTCTAATGACTTGAAGGCAATCTACTTTGATTAATCAAAGACTACAGTACAAATCTTGCTTAATTAAAAGAAATTCTAGTCTTGGTACTGTAGAAAAAATGAATCAAGCAGTTTTTACTTTTTTAAAAAACTTTCAAAGTATGTTATCTTTTTCACCTTGTAACTTTGAGAAGTAAGCTGGATAAATATTTTTATCCCCATGCTGCAGGGAGGAAACTGAGGCAGAGAACATAAGGATGTGCACAAACTCCATGATGAATTAAGGAGCTGCCACTAGCATGAAGGGCTCTGGCTTAGGCACAAAGGGCTCTCCAGGGACCATACGTTCCAGCATAGGCCAAAGAGAGCCCCCCACACCTCTTCTCTGCCATGTGCCAAGCGATTCACGTCTGAATACCACTCAGCCCACACAACGGTCCTCGTAGCTAGGGGTGGCACCCCCACTCACAGAGGCAGGCGTGGGTGCTCAGAGACTTTAAGCAACTGTCCAATTTCTTGTCCAGTGCAGCCAGAAAGTAGCAGCACTGAGATTTTAAGCTATTAATAGGTCTCTCCAGCTCCTGACTGGTGCTCTTTGCTCTTAGTAGGTCATTTAGAGATTCCCGGGTCCCCTCTCAGCATCTGACCCGAGGGGAGTGGGATGGCACGTGGGGCCACAGCACCCAGGCCTCCAGCTCCGGGGGAACAGTTGATGGGGAGGTCATGGGGACTTTTCTCAGTCTCCATGGCACTGTGCGTTCCCACGACGTGAAGATTTGCTGAGTTGGTTGGAAAAAATGTAAATAATGCACCTTTGGCTTTTTAAAGCCACATTGCATTTTAGTGATTTATCATCCTATTAATATAAAGGCAGAGGAGGGCAAAAACAAAATATGGGAGCAAGTGATTTCCTACAGTGAGCAAGGGACTAGTCCCTGCTGTGTTGTTTATTTATATAGGATGGCAGATGGAATGCTTCTCCTGAATGCTTGGGCAAGAGTCTCTGATCCTCTGAATTCCTCCTCGGTGCTGTCACAAGATAGGGTGTCTTGTAAAATCAAGGAAGGGCCTCAGTGTCCACCGCTGACTCCCCATCCCCCAATCCTCTCCCTACTTCCGTGAGCCTGTTAATTAGGAAGGAAAGGTCGCAGTCTCTCCCGCAAACCTGCCAGCAATTCACTGAAATGGTTGAAGAATTTCTCCCAGCTCATCTACTTTCATTCATTCATTCATGAAACATTTACCAAGTGTCCATTTGTATGAGATGCCATGTTACATACACATGTATATTTATATATGCACACATGTGATATACATACACATTATATATATATGATATACAAATAATGATAATAGCTAATATTCAGCGACACCTTCTACATCCCCAGGCACTGTTCCCAGCAGTTGATGTTATAACTCACCTCATCCTTTTACTGTCCCTATGAGGTAGGTGTTTTATAATCCCGCATTTACAGATCAGGAAAATGAGTCACACAGAGAGAAATTAGCTTGGCCAAGGCTACACATAGGGTTGAACCCCATCTGCTGGAATGCAGTGGAGTACTTTCTCCCATCGTAGAATTTCATCTCCACAAAGACAAGGCAGCCTGACTTACAGAGGTATGGACAAATGCCCGGGTGTGCAGGGAAGGGCAGGGCCATCTGCCTGGAAGAGGCCAGTGGTGAGAGTTTGCCCTGAGAAGGTGGCTGTGAACTGAGAGCTCATCTCAGCCTTGAACATAACTGCTGTCCGACCAGTATGATCAATGGTTGCTCCCAAGTCTCTCCAGGAGAATAGAGCAACACTAATGATTGCGGTAATAACAGTAGCAGCAGCAGCAACGGTAGCGATAATAGCGATGCGGTGCTCAACGTGGCCAGCACTATGGCAGGGGCCAGAGCTTTAGATCTGCAAGTTACCCTGGTAACTGAAGCCCAAGCTTTTGAGGGCAACATCTGCGCTGGCTTCAGTGTATGTATTTTAAGCCACCCAGCAATTCTGTGAGGCAGTTTTTACTATTCCCACCGGGCACATAAGGAAACTGAGGCTCAGAGGTGCCGGGTAACCTGCACACTTCAATGGCAAGGTTAGAAGGGAGCTACATTTGAATCCAGGGCTGCATGACTGTCCCACTTCACCTTGCTCCCATTTTTAATTGATATCTTTCTAAGACATGCCTCTCCTATACCTTCTTCAGTCAACACAGCGCAGCACAATTTAACCTTTTCTTGTTGGCTCAAAGCCAGCACTGTGAACACAGCCATTGTCTGTGGGGTGCGCTTGAGCCTAAAAAAGGACCTGCTCATCACCTGAGCCGTCCTGGACGTGGCCCAGACTGCTCTGCTGTTCTCTACCTCCCCAGAGTTACTTGTAAGGATTATTAAGTTTTATGGGGTAATGGAGTTTTATAGTCCTATAAATAGTTCAGTCTGTCCCGTCCTTAGAGCTGTTGTTTTTTCAGATTCCCACCTTGTGACCTCCTTTGTTCTCTGTCATCACTTCTTTAAGACAGTGGCCTGTGCATCTATTTCCATGACCTCTCATTCCAAACCAGCGTTTCCCCACTCTCTGTTTGGCATTTAGGGTGGAACCAAATAAAGGTTGCCCAAGAACCAGGGATTGCTTTTAAAATGAAATCAGATATGATCTGTGCCCAAGAAAGAACAAAATGCAGAAGCTCTGAGACAGCTCTTCAGATTACGCTGCCTGGACAGCCTCCTGGTTTATGTCTCCCAGCAATACTGTGTTGTAGGTAGAGACAGTGACGTTTCCACGGTTCGTCTTGCTTAGACGCACCAAACTCCTGAGCTGGGATCTGAAATCAGACCTTTTTATTACCTAGCTTCCTGCCATTCTCACCGGGTCAGTTTGCAGCACTGTGACAATGGTCCAACACTTGCAGTCACTCACCTTGGCTTCAGTGGGATCTATCAGGCAAGACAGGGTTGAAAAGGTCCTTGGAACTAGGGTTCATAAATTTTAAGAGCCCCATTGACTGTCTCAGCTCAAAAGTGTTTCCATTAAGGATCCTGAGGCCACTCTGTGAGACACTGATGGTCACTGAAAATGTTTTTTTTAGACTCTAAACTACTATAGCCCATTAACATCTTAGCAGTAATCAATTTACCGTTCATTCATTTGTTTGTATGCAGGTATCAAATGCCCTGGCTATTAAAATTTGAATGAAATAGCCTTAACCCCATCCCAAGTGTGGTAGGAACCTCCTTCTCCCCTTCTCTTCCCACCTAATTTTCCCAGGGATTGGGGGTGGGGGAGGGTTAGTTTTTCCTTGTCACCTTGGGCTCTGAGCGCCAGCTTCTGCTGAATTAGTTCTGTGGATGGACCAACTCCCCACCCCTATTCTCTCTGGTGTCATTCCAGATGTACAACAGCTGCATTTCTTCAATTTCCTTCAGACAACATCACTCATGCAGGTATGTGAAGATGCCTGTAGACCTCACTGAAGATGGAGGATGACAGTGAGTGGTGGTTTCATCCTGTAAACATCCTGTAAACCACAGACTCAAATATTAACACACCCTCCTCATTCTTAAAAAGTCCCTTGGACACCTCTGCTCCTGCAGATTCCTGCCGTGTTGTTGGCTCTCCACCTTTCTCTTTTACTGCCTTCATTCCCAAATTCTAGTTCATGTCTTATGCTGAGCAAACAATTCTGTTCTCTCCAACCCTTACCTCTCAATATAACACTTTCTCCTTCCATTATGCATTCATTCATTCAACAAGGATTAATTAAGCAATATCCAGGAGGTACCATGCTGAGGATACATGATGAATTAGGCATGGATCCTGAGCCCAAGGAGCTGATGATCTAGTAGAGGAGATGAGATGTAGCAGATAACTAGAACATAAGGTAGAATGTGCTAAGAAATGTAAGCAGGTGGGAAGAGAGGCCATGCTGTAGGTGACCAGATGAACAGGGTACAGAAGGGCCTAGACCCTTCCTGGAAGGGACCATCCAGGCAGGGCAACCAGGGTGAAGTGCAACAGCTGGAACCTAGGGGAGCTAAGAGGGTGTCAGGAAGGACCTGAGTACCTGGGGGACAGTCCTGAAGGAGGGATTAGGGCACAGGACGTCCTTGGGATCAAGATTTCTCCCTCTCTTCCCCCACCTTCAAATCCCGGATCTCATATCAGGCTGGGCTAGGGCAGAGGTGAGAAGGGAAGAGGGCCCCCTCTCCTGGGCAGCATGGCCTCAACCTCTTGGACTCTTTGATAATGGCGATGGCCAAGGTCAATACCCCAACTCTCTCTGTGTAACTATTAGAGGAGGCACCTGCCGCATGGTGGGTGCTCAGTGTCCCTTTGCTAGATGAGTGAATGGGTGTTGAAGAGGACTGACAATGGGCTGCTGAATCATTTTGGTTTTGTGCAAGATACAAGTCATCTTAGTGAATGCATAGAAAGATATAAGAACTGGGCTGGGAGCATGAGATCTGAGTTTTGTTTTCTTTTACCTTCTAGCTCCGGCAGGAAGTCACTTACCCAGTAGTTCATTCATCCATTTGTTCAAGGAGCACTGAAAGTATTCACCCCGTGTCTGACTCTGGCAATGAAAGCTGAAGAATGAGCTCAAGTCTTGTGGGATAGACAGAACAAACCTGAATGATGAAATAATTTTATACAATTTAGATAATATAATTTAATAAATATTAGAATAGAGAGGTGCTCTGAGAGCCCTCATAAACTGTTTTGGGATCTGAGAGGATGGGACAACTGTCTCAACCTTCCTTTATCCAGTCTGTCTGGGCAGTTTAATTTAAAACAACATCCCTCTACAGCAACAGAATCCTTGAAAAAGAAAAAAATAAATAAAGAAAAAAGAAAATAGAAGTAAAAAAAAAATTAAAAAAAAAAAAAACCCCAAACAAAAAAACCACAATATCCCTGGAGTGCATTTAAATTGCTTATATTCTATGGCACTGGAAATAGTGAACTCTGCTTCATTCTGAAAAGCATCATCGCATCAAGGAGTAAGATGTAGGACACATGTGTCACATTTAATGAAAACACATAAGCTACATTTTCTTTGATCCCATCCACTTAATAGCCTCCAGGTGAGTTCAGGAGGTGCTCACACCTCTAAGTGGGAGGAAGGCTCCAGCCCTACTGCCGAGGAGGGACATGCAGTGTATGTGTGGGACTGAGGGTGCAGGAAGCAGGCTGAGCTCTGCTTCTACTTTCAGCTCTGCTGGGGCTGAAATAACAGCATTTACTCCTTATTCTAGTAGTGTCCTGGGCCTCAGCTTCCATTTTTATTATGTGTGTTATGCATTTGTAGAATGTACATTTGCATAGAGGAAAAGACTAAAAGGACACATGTCAAAATGTTAATAATAGCTGTCCACTGAGTTCTTACTATGGATCAAGTGCTTTATAAGTATTATTTCATTTAATCTTCATCAAATCTATGTGGTTAAGTATTCTCCCCATTTTACAGATGGACAAAATGAGGCATCATTATGTGGAGCTGCTTGCTTGAGATGGTGCAGTTGTAGGGAATGAGCTTGGCCGTTGACTCTGTTCTAGGCTGTCCTAGCCTCCTCCACGGTGCTAGGCTATCGGGTGACTTTTCCTCTCCGTTCCGACAAGAATTTGTGTGTAAAAAAATTACATACAATTATTCTTTCTTCAAAAAGAGTGGGAAAAGAGCTACTAGCTCTGAGAACACACTTCAACTTTTTTATTTTATCACTTCCAAATCCAGAGAGGAAATTAAAATGCAGAGAAGAAAATAAATACATTTATTACTTCCTAGAATGAATTACTCAGTAACTAAAAAAAAAAAAAAAATCCCAATAAACTAAAACACACACATGAAAGAAAGGGGAAATTTTTGGATTGTTTTCCCAAAGCTAGGCCTTGCCTGGGTAGAGGCTGCAACGGGACCGGCCACTGCTCGATAAGTACGACAGAGGGCACGTGAGGTGATGTCCGCACAGAATAAGAATCCTTAGCACAGAATCAAGTGCCAAGAAGTGCTGTTGTTGTGATCCCCATAAGCCCATTCACCTGGAATGAGCCGAAGTCATGAACGACAGTTGGGGTCTTCCTCTGCAGGGATGGTGGAGGCAGCTGACAATGGGGGACTCTGAGTCCCGGCTCCAGGACGGGAAACAAAGAACAGGAAACAGAACAGGGAGCAAACACCACCAAGCACAGGTGGGAGTTGGGGGGTGGTGCGTAGAAGAGTGTCAGGAAAACTCATTTTTAAAAATGAGAATCAGGCCACAAAAACTGTCACACATCCACGCGAGGCTCTTTCTCTGGGGATCCCATGCCTGATAAGCCAGCGGTGTGGGGGCTACTCAGGCAAGCCCAGCTCAGCGGTGCTCACAGTTGGCTCCATAGACCCCTGGGTGGCCCTGAGACTCCTGGAGGGGGCTGAGAGCTCAAATCTGTTTTCATAACAACACCGCGTCTGCGTGGATATTTGACTGCTGCTGCAAAAGCAAAAGTGGGTATAAAATGGATGGTACCTTCGGGCTTAGCACGGATCAAGGCGGGGCCCAAACGGTGCTAGCGGTGGGGAAGACTAGTCCTGGTCGTCTTTGCTGCTGTGCACTCACAAGACAAAAGAGAAAACGACAGGGGCAGCGTCAGGCAAGAATGCCCTTGATGAAACGGCAAAACGATTAATCATATCCGATCTCAGCCCGAGAGCAGGAGCCCTGTCACCATTCTGCGTGATGGCAGGGGCCCTCCGCACAAAGTCCTCTGGTTCCTGCTGAGTTGCAGCGATCATCTCAGCCAGTCATCTCGAAGAAGAGCACATGTGCAGTTGTTCAAGTTGTAAGCTGAACTAGCTGCTTTTGAGTGGAACGCCATTTTTAATCAAAAGAAAGACGTCCAAACTCTGGTTCTTTTGACTCGTATTTGGCAAACAATTTTCCAAATACGAATGAAGTGGATGTCCATTATTGGCCAAAGTGGAGCAACAGGAACTGAATTATTCTCCCACCTTAAGCAACTTAAAAAAAAAAAAAAGCCAGACAAAATACAGGAAACCATGGTCCTCAGACGTCGGACAACAGGCAGCTCAGAACAGTGATCCGAGAGAGAAGAGACAAACCAGCCATCCCAGCCTATGTCTCACGAGAGTGTTGGGGCTGCCGTGCAGGCAGGGGAGCCCAGACAGAGCCAGGGGACCCCCTGAGTTGAGAACACAGAAGGAGAATTCAGGGAGGCTAAGGTGGCTAGAATTCACAGGGCAGAGCTGCCCAGAGGGAGAAGACAGGACTGCTGTAGACATCTGCAGAGGGCTCTGCAGCGGACACTGGGAGGCCCTGGGGCCTGTGCAGAGAGCTCTGTCCTCACTAAAGATGTACGGCAGTGACTGTAGGCAGATGAGGTTTGGGGGGTGCACTTAGGGCCCCAGGACTCCCCATGGATTTTCGTGCTTCACCCCTGAACCTGTCACCTCCCAGAGCCCAAATTAACCAACTGGGCTGTGGCTCAGGAAAGGGTGAGAAGAGAGGGTTCTCTGGGGAAGGAGTCCTCTTAGCCCGCATCTTACACCCTGCAGCGGTGCCATCTGCAGAAGTGTCCTGAGAGTCACGCTGGGGTGCCCTCACTTACAGCCGGAGGGTGGATTCATGACACTCACGCTGTAGAGTCTCTCACTTTAAGTCCTGGGCGTGGCTTAGATATATGCTCCTATGTTGTGGGGTTTTGTAAAATTTATAGTATAATTATATTATATTTTTTTCTTCAAAGGGACCTCCAAGTTATATAAGCTTTGGGGTTCACAAAAACTGGCTCCTTCTCTGGGAAGGTGGTTTCCCACACCCAGAGCCCCGTCTGGGCCTGCGTGACCACACCCTTCATGTGGCACAAAAAAGACCGGCTGGTTTTCATTTGTTCATCCATCTCACAAATGTGCTCCAAGGGCTTCCCACGTGCCAGCCCTGCCAGCCCCAGAACGGGGTGAACACCACAGCTGTGGTCCTGCCTTTATGGGGGGGTGGCAGGAGTCACCCCAACAGTGATGTAACTAACAGGGTGGCAAGTGCACTGGAGGATGGGTGGGCACTGTGAGCAAAGACAGTAGAGTCCCCAATTCTGGGAAAGTGGGGAGCTTCCTTGGAGAAGTGGTATTTGAGAGGAACATGACCAGAAGCATGGCTGGCCCTGCGGACAGTGCGTGCTGGGAGGGCGGACTTCCAGGCAGCGTGAGCACCGTGTGCAGAGCTGGGACTAGACTGCACTGGCAGGGTTTCAGCCCAAATCATAGGCTCTTTTTATGTTCCTTTGTAATTCTGCTCACATCAAAGTCAAAATTGCCCGCATCTGGACAGCTGCTCTATCGGGGCCAATTATAGTCACTGTTCTTGGAATGTCCAACAGCAACTCACCACTTCCTCCCTACAACACCGACCCTGAGGGCTTGGCCAGAGCCGGTCCCGATGGGTAAGTCAGAGCAAGTCAAGGATGGGGGGTGGCTGAAGGATGGAGATCTACAGAGGTCACCGGAGTGACCACACCTCAGAGGGAGCGCCAGGCATCTGACCTTGCCAGGGAATGTTGGTGTGCAGAGTTTAGCGTGGCTCCTAAGCCTCTGCTGACATGGATGGGGGTGAGTGTACTCCCCAGGGCAGCACCCCCTGCAAAGCCATTTTCTAGGAGGAGGCAGCTGCCCACACACCTCCAGCAACTTCCAGGGCCTGAAATGTCCACTGTCAAAGTCACCCCTTAAAGAGACACGTCTCGTGGCATTCAGTTAGGCTACAGCCCTGCCCTCTGGGATCAGCTGTGGGAAGGGTGGACGTGGGAGGAGGTGGCTAGATCCTGCACTGAGCCGACACCTGCCATCTAGTGTCAGGCACTGTGCTGCCGGGCATGTGCAGATACGCCATCGATTCGAGCCTCACCCACACCTGGGTGATGGAGACTCTTGTGGTGGTAGATACACTAGGGCCTCCTGGTTTGAGCTTTAGCTTCCATCCGCAAGGCATTGCATCCAGAGGTAATACCAGTAATACCATCCAAACATGATTGAAAAGCAACCTAAATAGTTTCTGTTGTCCTTGAAAAACATCTAAGTGCATTATATTGTATATCCACCAAACATAGTAAAACATCTAGAATTCTGTGCCATGCAGCTTCCTCATCAGGGTGGGGCAGTGGCTCCAAGATCTCTCATTGCCTCCTCTCTGAATGCCCCCAAACTCTCCGGGAACTTCCCTTCTCTTCTCTTACCTTTCCCTTTTTGGTAGTTCTTTGCTCTTCCCACTGGTGATCAATCTAGCCTTCCCCATTCTGCTCAGTTCTTCAGGCACAGACCCCAACCTAGAGGGGGCCCAGAACCTCTCTCTGCCCCCAGAGCCACATGACTAGGTTTTGTGAAGCCTTTGATGTTTGGGAGGAAGGAAGCGGAGGAAGAGGCCTGGGTCTTATAAAACCAGAATCATCACCAGCCGCCACGTTCAGGCACCTGCTGGAGTCTGGCTCTTGTGCCTGCTTCATACCTGCAGGCTGAGGGACCGAGGGGAGGGGACAGAGCCCTCTACCAGGGGAGGGGAGGTGGGGGCAGCTGGCAGCCCTCCTCCGGTCAGGGTGCGCAGGCTTGCTGCAGCCCACAGGAGACAAACGTCCCCACCTCTGTGAGGCTCTGCCGAGAGACTCAAGGGCATCGGGCAGCATAAGAAAGGACTCCTTGGGCATAAAAATCCAAGTCAGTGGTTCTTTTTCCACTGGGAATGGGAAGAAACAACTATGACCTTCCATAACCTACAGACAACAAGGGAGGGTGGCTGCAGTTTGGTGTGGACTGTCTCCCCCCTGCCTGACTGCCCTGACTCCCTCAGTCCTCCCCTCAACCTGAGAACCCCTTGGTGCCAGTGGCTCTGGTTCTCTTCCTTCCTTCCCTCCCTCGCTCCACTTTCTTTCATCCTTTTCACCAAGCGGCCTGGGCTTAAAAAAACTCCTTGATCTCCTGGTCAATATCTGCACATAAGACTCACCTGGGAACTTCTATGAGATGAGTACCTCCTTCTCCAGACCAATTAAATCAGACTCTCTAGGGAAGGGCCGGGACATCAGCATTTTTGAAAAATCTCCCTCGAGGAGAATTTAAAAGGAAGCCAGGGCTGAGAGCCAAGTGACTTTGAGACTGCTGGAGCTGAGTGGCATCTTAGGGCTCCAGGCCCCAGGGGACACACTCACAGAGCAGGGGCCTGAGCCCCTGGACTGGGTGCTGTGCCTGGCTTAGCAATGGGGGCTGGCCGTGGCATGGGCAGCGGCTGCAGGGCCTTGAAGCCCAGAGAGTGGCTTTGAAGGCTGCGCTAATTGCAGCTTTACCACCCCCTCACCCTGCCCCCGTACCCCACCTCTTCCTGGAGGCCTGATCCCTTGGGACATGAGCAGACGGCCCCGAGGGCTGAGGCTCGGCTTGGCCATTACCTCTCCAGCTTTCAAAAGGAGCATTTCTGCTGCTCTGAGCTGGGTTCCCAAACCCAGGGGATTTTTGGTAAATTATTAATCCCTATTAAGCAAGCCATTAATCTCTATTAACTTGATTACTTAATTAGGCAATGCAAAAGAAGAAGGAAACCCATTAAAAGGAAAATTGCTCATGGGGCCCAGACAGGCTGTGTGGTCTTTGCAAACCAACAGGAGTCAGGGGGTCTGTCTGCCCTTTTGCCAAGACTTGTCAGGCACAAGATTTCACATCACTAAACCAGGGGTTGATGAATGGGCTGTTCCAGTTACAGGGCATTTGCTATGGATATGAGCAATTTTCAAAGAATTGGGAGAAAAATAAAATAGATCCAAACATAAAACCAGACCGAACAGTCTATAATTTTTCTTCACTGCAAATTGTATTTCAGATTTGTGCCCTGTCATTAGCATTGCATTATGGACACTGATTAGAATCACACGGCACTGTAAATGGGAATAGCAGCCACTCAATAAACAGTTATTAGGTAAATAAAATTGTGTCTAAGATTCTGAGCTTGGGTATCAGTGGTTTACTTTCTTGTTGCTTTATATTAATGCATGTTCATTGTGACAAGTTTGAGAGATGGAGGAAGACACAAGGAAGTCAACTTGAGATCACCATTATGAACAGTTTTGTGTTTATATTTCTAGTTCTCTTTATATATATATACATATATATATATATATATGCATAGCTTTCAAAGATAAATCTCTGCTATCAAAATAAGTGGAGCTGGGGCAGTTGGCCTGTGTGAGATTTAGGACTCTGTGTTAGACTCTGTTGGGGGCCTACTTGGATCCCCTACACTGTGGGGTACTCCAGCCCCCGCCAGCTGCTGTGAGTGTTGGATGCTGCTGGCTCACAGTTGTCGGCTTCTCTGGAGACCTGCCCTTTACCAAGTGCGAGCTGCCAACCCTGCAAATGCCTGGGAGGTTATCCAGGGAGCTGATGCCCCTCTCCCAAGGGCAGCTCACAGCCAATGACGGACTGATATTGGGTGCAAAAAGCCGGCCCCGTTCCCTCAGGGTGGAACAACTTTGTGGTGTCACTTATGTTCCAGAGCTCCCTGTGGATCAGGCTGAGGTTAGATTTCAGCCAAAACTGGCTCTTTGCTTAGCTGTATTTCTGCTTCATCCTACTTTCTTGGCTGTCTTACCAGTTTCTCTGGGGGCCGCTTCTACAGGCATTGCTGGCTCAAGCTCTGCTTCTAGAACACCTGACCTCTGCCAGCTCCTTTCAGTGCCAGCCCTTTAGGACCAAAGCGTGAGTCAAGAGCCTTGCTGCTCAGCATGGTCCACGGACCAGCCTCAGCCTCACCTGCAATCTAGCTAGCAGTGCAGGGTCTCAGGCCTCAAGCCAGACCAACCGAGTCTGCACCTGCAATTTAACAAGATCCCAGGGAGATTCACATGCACATTAAGGTTTGAGAGGACTGTCCTAGATCATCGGTACTGCAAGAGAGAGTGAGCTCTGAGGTAGGGCACAGTAGGGGAAGGTGATTCTTCTTTGGCCTAACTTCCACTGGAGCCCAGGGGGGTTGAGTAAAGAAGGAAGACTGTGTTAGGAGCTCTAGGGATTTGAGCTACGTCCCTGCAGACAGGGTGAAGAATACCTTTTTGAGGAGACTAGAGACAGTGGAAACATATGAGGAGCTGACAAAAATGGAGCATTCATCCTAGGCAAGGAGGACAAGTGGTTCTTGGATAAAGAGTGTCTGGGTGTGCCATGTGCAGCTTCTAATTCCGCCCTTTCCGTCAATTCAAGGGTTCGCCTTGAGTGAGTCTCCCAGCTCTCTGACTTTTCTGTCCTTCCATATATGACATACGGCATTTGGACAAGTTGATTTCAAAGACGCCCCACAGATTGTACCCTATATGGGTCTAAGAAGAAAACAAAAAACATGGCCCCTGTAATTCAATTGCAAACCTCAGGCAAAGAAGACACATACATCAGTGGAGAGAGGCCAGTGCTGGAATAATGGAATCCACAGGACAAAAGTTAGGGCCATTGCATTTCATTGCATTTAAACTTTTTTTAAAAAAGAGAGAAGGAAAGAAAGTAAGGAAGGAAGGAAGGTTGGTTGAAATCACAAAGCAAGTGCTCTCTGAAAGATACATGCAGGGACCAAGGGCAACAATGGAGAGGACAGCAATTCTCCCAGCTTATGGGACCAAATGGCATGGACAGAATGGGCCTGGTATTGAAGAATGCTCACTGTCCAGTCACAATGCCTCCTGTGCAAGACTGGGCCTCCCAGAGCTTGCATAAAGCTTCCAGGTCAGTCACATACCCTGCAGCCTCGTCTGCCTGGCCAAAACCCAGTTGCTAAATGAACAGGATGGTTTCTGGACACACTTGGGTTGGTGGAATTTTCCCTTCCTTGCCCCAGATGCCCAGAGCTATTTAGGGACCCCCTCAAGGCGGTGCCTGATCAAGGCTGACATCCTATAGACAGTGGCTTATGTTCTAGAACCTTCCCAACCTGTTTCCTTCCATCAAACTTTTAGGTTAGTTTCTTCTCCTGTGCCATCCAATATGGGAGCCAGTAGTCGTATGTGGTCATTTAAACTTTACATTTCAATTAATTAAAATGAAATAGAAAACCCAGTTCCTTGATCACACTGGCCACATTTCAAGCACTCGACACCTCTGTATGGTTAGTGTACACCACATTGGACTGCACAGATAAAGAGTGTTTCCATCACTGTGGAAAGTTCTATTGAAAAATGCTGTCTGCACAGCCCCTGTGCTCCACGCGGATGGCAATCCCTCTGGCGGGTGCCTGGGCGTGCTGGAGGGGACGCGCAGAATGCCTCCAGGTCCTCCCCCCATGTGTCTCCCCACCGACAAGCCCTCATTGCAGAGCAGCTTCATGGTCATTGCTTACATTAACCACAATAGTTATAGTTTTCGAAACATTGGAATTGAAAGTGAAGGTTTAAAGCCAGGGGCACGAGGTCCCTGGGTCATTTTCTGCTTGTCCTTCCTACATCCAGGGTTTTGATAAGGAGGCCTCAGAGTCTTGAAGTTGAGAGCTAAGTCGGTGAGATGAGGTTTCAGTTTCTCTGCCTCGTACCTGGCTGATGGTGCACCTCTCTGAGGCCCAGCCTAATTCTCCTGGAGTGAAAATAGTTGTCGTGATTGAACATCATGTGTGGGACAGGCACGCACATCGTCTTAGTTAAGATGATTGAAATGTTTTCTTAATTTGGGTATTGGGACAGTTTCTTTCATGAATAGCTCCTGTGATCTCCGTTGAGATTAATTTAGTTATTAAGGCAGGAATAGAGGAGCAGTTCGAGACCTTTGAAGACATCTCCTCATTTACTTACAGAAGTAAAGTAAATCTCCTCATCTTCTTCTTACAAAAGCCCTGGGGATAAGACCCCTCCTCCTGGTTAGTACTGTCAGCTGGGTCCCTGGATGGCAGTGACAGTAGCAATAAAGAATGGTATTTATAATAATGATGTTTCATAGTTGTTTACCGCTTTTCTCTAATTATGAATATTTTAAACATACACAAAAAAACCAACACCTACTATTCAGATTTAACTAATGTTAACATTTACCACATTAGTTGTAGATTAAAAAAATTATACAGACAGTTGTACTGTCCTTTGTACCTTCCCTGATTCTAATCCCTGTCCTCCTCCCCAGAGGTAAGGATTATTCTAACTTGGTGTATACACTTTTCATCCATGCTTAATACTTTTACTGGTATGTGTGTATCCAATAAACAATTCATAGCATTTCTGAGTGCTTAACATTTACCTCAATGACTTCGCACATTCCACAATTTTTTTCACTCAGCATTGTGTATTCAAGATTTAGCCATGTTGATACTTGTAAGATCCAGTTCATTCATTTTATCTGCTGTATAATATTCCATTGCATGATGAATCATGATTTATTTATCATTCTCCTACTGATGGACAGTTTTTCACTGTTACAAACAATGCTGCAATGAGGGTCCTTGCATGTCTCTTCATGCACATGCTCAGGAGTCCTGGGCTGTGTGCCTTTTCAACATGCACATATAATTCCACATGGTCTCACACTTAATTCTCATAAGACCTCAGTGCATTTCATTGACTAGGTATAATTGTCCTGTCATAGAGGTTGCAACTCACCCAAGGCAGGCCAACTGGTTTAATGAGGTGCTAACATGTGTTCCCTTAGTCCAGCATCAACTGCTATGGTTCAAGTGGTGGTTCTGGAACTTTCTGGTTGTATGATTTCGGGCAAGTTAGTTGTAACTGCTGAGCTTCAGCTTCCTGAGCACAGGGAATTATACCACTTATTTTGTAGTGGTGCTGTAAAGATTAAATTAATGTATATAAAAAGCATCCAGCCAAGAGTCTGGCATGTAGCAAGTGTTGAATCCGTATTACTTAAACTGAGAATGATAAATGCTCAAAAATATTTTTAATGAATATCATGGATCATATGGTCATCGAATTCTCCAAATGTGACATAATTTCTCCCACTTTTCCCACTGTTCTGAAGCAAGCATGATTATATATAGTTCCTCGGGATTGTACAGTACACCAGCTTCTGTGATTGATGAATACAAACCAGGAACGAAGCCCAGAAAGGCCACTAGGGCAGGGTCCATCTGACTGTCTCTTTTGTAAGAATATGCATTTTGCTAAGTAACATTCAAATGCCAGAGAAGGACCTCAGGTGCCACCAGAATACAAACACGTCTATCTAGTAAAAAGCTTACCTAGTTCTTTCTCCAACCATGTGAGCATCTCATCTGCACAGTGAGCGCATTGAACAGAGGTCTCTAGGGTTATTTCTAGATCTAAAATGAAATTGCTTATTATTCTACATAATGAGTATTTAGGCATAATTACTGTTTCCTTCCTGGATGGATGCCCCATGGGGCACTGAATTAAGTGTAGATTATTCACACTAATTTTATTCAATGACACTTGCTGTCAAGTTTCTTGTTGTTCTGATTTTGTTCAAATATAAGTGAAGACCTTTTCAAGCAAGGCTTGGGTTTCCCACTTTCCTGAAATGTGCTGGGGAGAACATGTAAAATAACAGGGAAAGGACAGATTTCGGAATTAGCCAGCTCGAGTCTGCCACGTGCAAGCTGTGAGACTGTGGGAAGCCACGTCGCTGCTCTGAGCTGCCTCCCTTGACAAAGGAGCGCAGAAATACCTGCTTCGGCAGGCTGTGGGAGAGATTCAGTGAGGGAACAGATGCAAAACGTCTGACACATAACACCAACCCAACAAATACCAACCTCCCTCCTCTTCCTCCTCTCCTGCTAAACCTAAGGCTGCCGCCCTCCGCGCCAAAAATCAGAATGGTGAATTATATTTTCTTCTTTCTCCGGAGGCTTTGAAGGCAGCCTCTTGCCATGTCTTCTTCACCCGCTGATAACTTGCAAAGAGGAGGTTTTATTATCGGCACTTCTCTTTTTTTCCTAACCGTGCCAATTTCTCTGTAAACCACCCACCCTTTATTTTGTGGCTGAGTTTTATAATTTACCCGTTGATGTGTGGCTTTTCCATCCTTGGAAACAGCCCAGGGATGATCTTCTCTGGGGGTTTATCAAAACTGCTGAATTCTACCTCTTTTTGCCAAAGCCCCTTGTATAGGATTTGGAGCGGGTTTTGTGGGCTGGCAGATGCTGTCCCAGCAGGAGACATCCGTCCATAAAATGACGACTCCACTGAACGTGCCAGCACGATGTACCCACGCGCCACAAGAGGGGACACCAGCAGAGACTGACAGGTTGGATTCAATAGCCCCTCCCCCTCCCATCAGCTGCGGCAGCTCCACAGACAATGGAACCCTTGTAATCAATCAAGGTGTCAATCCAGATGGCCTGTGACGGAGGGACGGGGGCCACAGGTGGACCGGTGGGTAATGAAGCTCCCTCAGCCCTCTCCTGTGCATGGTTAATGCATGAGGCGACATTCAATCACCTCCCAGTGCAGCAGTTGGGAGCAGAAGAGCAGCTAACTGTGCACCCAGCTACACCCTAAAG
Source organism: Varecia variegata (assembly GCA_028533085.1). Taxonomy (NCBI): domain Eukaryota; kingdom Metazoa; phylum Chordata; class Mammalia; order Primates; family Lemuridae; genus Varecia; species Varecia variegata. The sequence goes on along the minus strand of CM052442.1, from coordinate 83,258,615 downwards.
ACTGCTAGAGCCGGGCTGTAGCTGGACGGTGGCCCTGGACTGGTTCCCAGCACATTATTTCTGGCGGTGGCCAGAGAAGATTTCCCGCGGACTGGATTGAATTAGCCGGCATTCTTCCCTCACGCAGAGGACACTGAGGCCGGGACGCTGGGCTTCTGTCTTGTGCTGAGCGATGGCACAGGGGGTATCACTTTCAATCCCACAAGACACTGGAAAAGGCAGGCACACAGGAGGGAAGTCAGGCATGAGGATCAGGGTCGGGACAAGAACAAGACTGACAGGGCACAGTATCAGGCCAAGTGGGGACCAGAACCCGGGGAAGGTGGAGAGACAGTAGCCATGTCAGGGAGAGCTGTGTTTCACCAAGTAATATGCTAACGAGAGCTGACTGCAGTGACTGCCTTTGAACCGGGTGGCCACCTTGGCCCTGGCCGGAGGCTGTCCACGCACCCGTCCATCCACCCATGCAGGTATCCATCCAGGCCCGCCGGGGACCCAGCTGGCTCCCCTTCCCCAGCCCTGCAGACCTCTACACCCCCTGGGGGTGGGGGCGGGAGTGGTTCTGCCACCGGACAGGTGGGAACCGGAGAGAATGTCCCCTCCTCCCAGGATTCCTCTCTTCCTGGTTTGTTTTCTGAGGTCCAAGCTAGGCGTGGGGACAGAGAGGGAGGGAAAGCTATTCCAGGGTCAGGAGACGGTGTGTGCGAAACTTCAATGGTGAGGAAACATCATACACATGGGGAGTAACGTGTAGTTTAACAAGGAGCATGTTGAATGGCCATGTCAAAGTTCACATGTCCCAGACAAATTCCTCATTGCCACGAGCTCCCCAGGCCTGCTCCACCCCTCAGTCCTCCTCAAGTGGGGAGGAGTCAACGGCATGCCATCCTTCCGGTCTTCTGGTGACTCAAGCCAACCCTTTAACATCATGCTGGTTCCTCTGACTCCTCTCTACCCCCCACATCCAGTCTCTCAGCAAGTCTTGTTGCTCCTCCTTCGTGAATACCCCTCCTCTGGCCCTAAACCACCAGCCGGCCCCCCGTGGTCTCCCTGCGCCCAGTGGGGCTCCTTCCAACCCACCCTCCAACCTGCATGCTAAGTGATCTTCCAGAACATGTCATTCCCCTTTTAAGATCCCCCCACTCCTTCTCTGTACTTTATAGGATAAAATGAAACCTTCTCTATATGCCTTATAATGCCTTTTATAATATGACCCCTTCTTACTTTCCAGGCTCCTCCTTCCCCATTTTCCCCCACCCTCACCTCCATAAATGCGTACCATCCAGACCATTCGCTTATTCATTTTATCATTTAAATCGCTCATCAAATATTTATTGAATGCTATGTGCCAGCCTCTGTTCAGGCACAAGGAATACAGCAATGAACAACAACAAAAAAATCTGTCCTCAAAAAGCTTATATTCTATAGAGGGTGAGGGGGAGTAGAACAAAAATATGTAAACAGGCAAATACATGGCGTGTCAGATGAGGATATAAACAGAGGAGGAGGATGGTTGGAGGAGGCTTCTGGTGCTCACCCATATTCAGTTGTCCTCTCCTTCCAGTCTGTGACACAGGAGGGTCACACTTCCCCACCTTCCTCCCTCCTTGTTGACCAATGGGTTGTGAGCCATTGTGACATGAGTGTCAGTTTGGGGCTAGCACATTTGTTGGTGCAAGATCTTCCAGCACTCAGGTCCCCTGCACAACAACCAAAGAGGCCACGTGTTCCAGCTTTAGTAGCTATAAGACGGCAGCACCTCCTTCAGCTTGGATGGCAATTGCCACTTGGAGGATAGTTGTGTTGGCAAGTTGGCCAGACCTGCAGCAGAACTTAGGAGAGAGCTGATAAGGACCTGAACGGGGGCAGTGGCAGTGAGGATAGAGGGGGTGGGGACTGGGATCAGAAACTGCTTAGGAAATAGGACTCACAGCAGAATGAATTTAGGGGTTAAAGGTGAGAGAAGAGGCTGGGATGAGTCCCTGGATGGGTGCCTGGGTGACCCAGGGAACACAGGAGGTGAGACTGCAGGGCTGGGGGAGAGATGATGGATTCAGCATGGGGCATGTGGCATTTTTAGGGTCTGCTGGAGCCGTCCCATAGGTATTTGGATCTATGGGTCAAGCACCCAGAAGAGTGGTCCTTGTTGTAATACAGACTGGGGAGTCCATGACAGGCAGGTGGCATTTGAAGCAATGGGAGTACCTGAGATCGCCCAGGGAGAAGGGCAGAGGCAGAAGGAAGGGTCAGAGGGTCTCCAGCATTAACAGGGGTGATGAAGATAAAGGTGTCTGCAAGGAAGACCAAGAAAGAGTAGCCAGGGTGTCATGTGAAGAGCAGCAAAAAATGGTAAGGGATGGGCTTCTGAGACTTCACTGTTATAGTCAAGTCACCTGGGGGGTTGTGAAAATGCAGATTCTAGCTCAGTAGGTCTGGGATGCAGCACAGATTCTGCATTTCCATAAGGCTCCTGGGTGATGCTGATGCTACAGGTCCACACACCACACTTTGAATAGCAGGGGTGTAGGAGAAATCAAGGAAGAGAATTTGCAGAAGGATAAAGTGGTCGGCCATGAGATCCATCAGTCCATTTTCCTATTGGCACAGCTCCCCGCCCTTTGTCCAGCCCACATGGAGCAATCTCCTTACCAGGAAGTTTCCTTCAGGAGCATGCAGAGGCTACCTGGACCCCAGGTCAGAGGGTCACTACAAGGAGTAAGGGCCGCTTGCTCGTGCTGACTGGTGCTTGTAGATAGGGGAGGGTGAAGGAGGTGGGGAAGCAAATGGAGGCGAGTTGGCCTTTGAGGGCCCCGAGGCCCGGCTGCTTCTGGGGTCGTGAGCCCCCTGGGGAAGCTGCTCCTGAGCACCCACTCCTCTGAGCCTGGCCGGCTGGGTCTTGGCTTTCTGCCTTTGCTGCCTCCTCTGACACTTGCCTGGGACTGTACCTCTGGACGTCTTGGCCGGTCACCGGACTTCTTGAAGGTCTCTACTCTTCTGGCTCCCGCAACACCGCACACTCCGGGCACCCAGCACCCGTTCCCTCCCGGACCTCCCTGGGCTCTCCTGCTGCTGCCCACCCTGCACCCGACCCGGGATGCTGGCGGAGCCCTGGTGTCACCCTGTGGGCTCCCCTAGCTGGCCAATGGTGTGGCGTTTGTGGCCTCAGAGCTCTTCTGGCATTGGCCAATGTGTGAGTGCACACATCTAGGTGATTTTTCAAAATAGAAGTGGTATCCCATATACACACACACACACACACACACACACAATGGTTGTGTTCAGAAGTTGAGAATTAACCTTGACTCTAACTCTCACATTTTCCAACATAACCTTCTAAATATCTCTGGAATTGTCTTTCTTCTCGATTTCAACTACCTCTGTCCACCTGTCACCTCTCCCCTGGATTATGATAACCATTTCCTAGTTGGTCTTCCTCTCTTCAGGTTGGCCTCTTTTAAACCAATTTGCTCTACCATGAAAGACTTTTTGTTGAGATATAATTTATATGACCTAAGATTCACCATCTTAGCCATTTAACAGTGTACAAGTCAGTAATTTTTAGTGTGTTCATAATGTGCAGCCATCATCACTAACCCCTGAACATCATACCAGTATTTTTTGAACTATAAGCCGTGATCTATTGGTGGGTTGTGGAATTGTTTCATGAAACTTTTATTTTGGTTAGACTTTTATGTACATTTGTGTGTTCATCGTACGGGCACTAGAGCATGATTCAAATGAGTTTGTTACTGTGGATCATGATGAGAAAAGTGCAGTGGAATAACCATCGTGAGTCTACACTATTCAGCTAGAAAGATTTTAATTTGTAAATCTGGGTGTGTCGCTCTCCTACCTAATGCCTGTCAGTGGCTCCCTAGCTTAGTCATTCACTAGTTAGGGAATATTTGTTGAGCACCTACCATGTCCTAACCACCGCTCTAGGTGCTGGGAGTACAGCAGTGAACAAGGCAGACAAAAACACCTGCCCCGGTCGAGTTTATACTCCAGTTGGGTGAATATAAATATAGAAATAGATAAGAAAATATACAGTATGTTGAAAGGTGGTAAGTGCTCTCAAGATAAAAAAATGAACAGCTTAAGGAGATTTAGGAGTGTGGAATGAGGAAAGCAGGGTGCTGCAATTTTGAAAAGGATGGTCAGGGCAGGCCTCCTCAAGAAGTAATATTTCAACACGACCCTAAAGGGGGTAAGGGAGTGAGCCATGTAGATAGCTGGGAAAAAATTTGCATGGTAGAAGCAACAGGCAGTGCAAAGGTCCTGAGGCAGGTGTTGCCCGCCTTGTTTGAGGGGCAGGGGGAATGTTGTGAGCGTGTGCGCAGACATCGGAAGGAGATGAGATCAGAGAGTCACCTGGAAGCCAGGCAATGCTGTAAGGACTTTGGCTTTCACTGCAGGGACAATGGGAGCCCTGGCAGAGCTCTGAGTAGAGGAGTGACATGATCTGAGCTACATTTTTAAAAGGACCATCTATAGGACCATCAAACTCCTTAAATTGAGGTTTGAGGCCCTTTATATTTTGCTCCTGCCTACAGATCCTCTTTTCTTGCCATCCCCATCCCCAGCACCACAATGCTCTTACTTTCTCCGTGCACCATGCTGCTTCCTGCTGCTGGGCCTTTGCCTCCTCTGTCCCCTCTGCCAGAAGGCGACTCCTCCTGTCCCTCTCTCTGGCCCGGCTCACCTCTACTCACCCTTCAGCAGCCAGCTCAGATGCCACCTCCTATTACACCCCTCCCCCTGGGCTGGTGCCACCCCGCCCTGCACCATCTCTATCCCTCCATCCGTCGTGCGCTCTAGCGTGCTCTAATTCACGTGTCTGCTTTCACGTCTCTGATTCCTGGGATCACAAGACCTTGCCTTTTGCATCTTTTTACGCCCAGTTCCTACAACAGCGGTGCACGTAGGACAAGGGTGCAATATACAAATGGTTGCTGAGTGAACTGTCACTGATGAGGACTCAGTGAGGTCTTAGTCGAGGTCCCAAGGCCACATGGTCCAGCGCTCTCCATGCCTTGCTGGTGCTCCTTCCACTACACTGGATGTGCCTTCCTTGGGGTTCTCTGAGGCTCTCCTGGGGGAGGAGTGTGGTTCCCCACTGTCCCCGGAGGAATTTAATAGATGAGACCGACTGAGTAGTGGGAGGGTGGAGGTGGGGAGGATGCTCCGAGAGGAGGCAGCTTGCCTAAGGTTACACCGCGCTAACTGAACTTGGAGTCCACTTGCAGTGTCTGGCTCCGCACTGAGATAAGTGTACACTGATACCTCACCAGGTCCAGCTGTATCCCTTCCCTGGGGCAGATCCCCTTTCACCCAAAGTGCTTCATCAACAATACAACCAGAGAAGGGGGGCCCGGCCGGGCATCCCTGTGGCCTACGGTGCGACAGGGCTTTGGTTTAATTTGGAGCAAATGTGGGGACCCCCTCAGGCATCTGGGGGCATCCTGCCCCAGCTCCTTGCCAAAGCTTGGAGGGTAGGAAGGAAGACAGGCAGACTTCCCCTCTCCTGCAGTGAGAAAGACTCGCAGATATACACAAGGACATGCCACTGTCGAAAATGAAATAAAATTTTGCACACCGCTCCTGCCCTAATGGAATCTGCAGCTGTCCTTTCTCCCCTGTCTTCCTGTAGGCCACCAAGAATCAAACTTTCTGGACACACTGTGAAGCCCTTCTTCCGATAATCTTTGCAACCTAGACTTACAGTTCTTCCTTCCCAGGTCTGTTCCTTATAAATATTCCAAGTTGAGGCTGCCAGCAGGTGATCCATTTACAAGGGGTATCACTTCTTGCAGCTGTGCACAGTGTCCCAGCGAATGGCTGACTCCAACTCTCACCAAACCCAGTTATCTATTTTAAATGAGACCAAGGTGATTCACTCCATCTCCAGTTTCAATTCCTGCTCAGCTAAAATGATTTTGCCTTTAAAAATGTTCAGAATGTGAAAAAATGAAAAACTGTAGACGACAGCCTTGTTATTCAGATAGACAGAGAGAGACTGGGACGACTCATCGCCTCTGAATGCCATCACGGGAAAAGCACACGCTGAATGCCCCAACACTGAAGACTCCTAGAAGTTTTCCTACCCAAAAAGGGAAGCTTACAAAAGAAATAGAGGTGCGGTCGGGAGCAGTGGTTCACACCTGTAACCCCAGCACTTGGGGAGGCCAAGACAGGACAATTGCTTGAGGCCGGGAGTTCAAGACCAGCCTGAGCAACGTAGGGAGACCCTGTGGCTATAAAAAATAAAAGAGCTAGCCGAGTATGGTGGTGTGCGTCTGTAGTCTCAGCTACTCAGGAGGCTGAGGCAGAAGGATTGCTTTAGCTAGGAGTTCAAGGTTACTTTATGATCACACCACTGCACTCCAGCCTGGGCGACAGAGACAGACCTGTCGCTAAGAAAAAAAAAGAGAGAGAAATAGAGAAGAACCCAATCCGTACCCTGCTGGGCCCATCTTGCTAAAGGGCTGCTTCACTCCAAACCTTTTACACCTCCTCATTCCCTCCCGGTAGTTCTAAATCTCTTAGGGGTCAAGGACTCCTTTGGGATTTCCCAGAAAAACACGCCTGTGCCCACTGTCTGTGCCCACGTGTAGACTGTTCTTGCCTAGGGTTCCAGGGGATGCGGGAGAGTGAAGGGCAACAGGTGCTGGGGGCTGGAGGGGAAGACATGGGTAGACGTGATAACAGAGGGGAAATGAGGGGACTTCTAGGCAGCAGAGAGGCCTAAAGGTAAAGGAGGTCATAGGCAGGTGGCTGGCCTGCGGCGCCACCATGAAAGCTAACACCATTGAACACCTACTATGTTCCAGCCACTGAGATATGTGCCAAAGGCATGAAACAGGTATGGTCCCTCCCTAAGGGGACAGAGTCTAGCGGGCCAGGCAGCTGAGGGCTGGGGCACCAGTGACCATGACCCAGGCCAGAGGGAGCCTCCGGGAGCACCCATCCCCATGCACAGCCCTGAGGCTGCAGAGAGGCCAGAGGGATGGGAACCAGTGAGCCCTGCAAGTCCTCATCACCAGGCAGGGCTGGATGGCAAGGGCCGGCTGGGCCTCTCCATGTGTCCCAGTGTGAATGGGCTGGCTGCCCCCTCCAGTTAGGGGCTAGATGCTGGGCTCAAATGGGAGATGTTCCACTTAGGGCTCTCAGGGGTCCCAAGGTCCTAGCTGGTTCCAGCTCCTCAAAGCAGACAGAGGTGGGGTCATAGCTTGCTTTCTGGCTTGGTGACTCAGCTGACAAAAATAACTCATGCTAGCAGCAGCTCTTTCTGCATCTGTGGGCTGGGAATGGCTGCATCTGTGGGCTGGGAATGGCTGGGAAGGCCAAAAACTGCCAACCAGTGAAACATGAGGACTTCCTCATCTGACTCAGCCCCAGAGAGAGACAGAGAGACAGAGACAGACAGGCAGACACACGGACACACACACAGAGATGTGTTCTGAGAAACTGACTGGGGCTTCTTCTTGCCCTCGGGCCAGAGTACTCCCTTAGTTCTCGGCTCAGCAGCTGGGGAGGTCACAGGGCTCAACTACCAGGGAAAAAGGTTTATAGGTCTCAGGACTCAGAATGCCTTCCAAGGTATACAGAGCAACCTCCCAGGTGGTGCGACACCCTGCAATTGGCCCCTCCCAAAGCCAGTTCACGTGGCACAACTCTGCGTTGCAGATTCCTGAAGCTCTCCCTCTGCTCGGCTCCAGTGTGGCATTCTGTTCCAGGGTCCTCTTGTCTTGGCCCTTGGGCACAGGGTTCTACTGATGTGCAACTGACAGAACAACTTACCAGGTGCCCTCTCCAAGACTGCCCCATTCTGTGAGTTGGAATTTGCCATCATCTCTCCCACTTCTCCACATCCAATCCACACATTGAAGTTTATTTCTTCCCCTTTCTTTCATGTAGAGTCAGAAAAGGAAGCTCACATCTTCAGATGGCCCTGGCACCGTGCTGGGTGGAAGCAACATCCTTTCCTTCCATCTAGATAATCACCAAGACAGATGTTATTTAATTGGAGCTCAAAGAAGATAAATGATTCGCCCAAGACCACACCATTGGTTAGGGTGGAGCTGGAATTTGGACCCCAGGCCTTGTGTGGTATTGTCCCCATGCCATGTCTGTGTGCCTCTCTCAGGGTCTGGCCGTGCTCTTGGAGCCGGGACAGCTCATCTGGAAATGGAGATTATTTTCTATTACCCTGTATCAGTAGACGGCCTCTTTCCTACACAATTGGGACTGGTAGCTAATCAAACATTTCAGTCAAGGTGAGAAACCATAAAAAAGAACACATATAATCTTATTTTGATGAGAATGCAAGGCCATTCTTTCAAAAAGAGCCTTGTGATGAATGAAGAGTCTCCCTGTCTGTCCTGCATAAGCTATACTCACCATTTCCAGTTTCCGTCTTTATGACAAAGAGAAAGCCTAAGTTATCTGTGAAGCCATTTGAATGTAGAACCCTCTAGATTTATACAAAGCTGCTCCTGTTGTTTACAGTTCTCTCCTCTGCACCTCATTCAACAAGTTTTTTCAGTGATTCGCCTTCATCAAGTCATTCCAAAGCAACGCGTTTGACATACAACAGCAACAGTTTCCTTTTGTTCCACACGCTTCCCTCTCGGGTGTGTTACTTTTGGTTACATCACACAGTTACAGTGTCCCGTGTAGATGGCATGGCCTATATAGATTGGGGAACATGAATAACTGATTCTGGGGAAATGCTCCTCTCATCTGGGGAGAGCACAAGCGTGGAGCATGTTACAGGCAAGCTCCTAGCTGGGGGCAGCCACTGGTGCACACGGGACAGAGGGAGGTGGCTGGTTAACCTGACCGGTGAGTTGAGGGGAAGCAGTTAAGAGGCTTTGCACGGGACCTGGCAGAAGGGCTGGGGTGAAGATCAAATGCGGATAGCAGGTGCGGAAGGATGTAGTGCAGTGGTGTTCATACACGAGCTGTCGTCATGACTACTCAGCCTTCCCTGGTGCTGCAGCCCACACAGTCCTCTCCTCCCATGACATTAGGGAGCCCCTGACCAGCAGCCGGGAAACCCAGATCTAATCCCAGCTCTGTCACTAAGCACTGCTGTGGGTTTGGGCAGAAGACTTAATCTCATCGGCTAGGATTTCTCTCTCTAAATACTAAAGGCATTAGCTAAAATTGTCTTGAAAGGCTGTTCTGGCCCTGTTAGTTCTCACCATCTCAGAACAAGGTTTCTTACCCTGCTCTTCTCCTTGGGGTTCTCAGTCACGCCCAGGGTCCTAGAACATTCCCCACTTTAGACTGTGTCAGTAGTTCCACCTGTGTCGTGTGCGGAGGGTGGGAGAGCACCGAGTTTCCAGCTGTTTGCCCAGGTGCCTTACAGGTAGAATGACCTGACCTCTCGTGAAGGACCAGGTGAGACTTTTTAGACCCACCAAATACAAACACGTGTTACCAAACAATGATTGTTAAAACAGTGTGGCTCTGGAGCAAAACAGACCTTCTTATAAAAATATAATATATTAATAGATAAAGGAAGGGTCACAAAACAGTAGGGAAAGGAGGTAATGTTCGATATTGAAAAAGCTAAGTACAGTTTGGGAAAACAATAGTTTAGACCCACATCTCAAACTATACACTAAAATACATGATGGAGTGTTCTTCAATGTAGAACAAATTCTACTACAGAAAAACCAGGAGAAAGCTATAACTGAATATTATCAAAGCCTTGGAGAGGGATGCCTTTGAAAGTCTAGAAGCAATGGAAAATTCACAACGGAAAAGAGTAATCGATGTCATTATGGAAAAATACATAAAATAAGTTTGTAAAATAAATAAATAAATAGGCAAATGGGGGAGAGCTTGATATATTTATTAAAGAACTCACATATATTGGTGAGAAAATCATTAAGATACCAATAAACAAAAGGGCAGAAAACAGATAAATTACAAAAGATCAAAATCAACTGGTATGGAAAAAATCATAACCTTTCTAATAGTTAAATGAATGAAAATTAAAATAAGAATTAAGAGTCCAGTGATTTAAGCAGAACATCAGAAAACTTGGCAAAGTTAGTGGTAAGGACAGGACAAGATTGTTGGGTGGGGACATAAAACCCACCCCTTTGGAGACCAATTGCACTTCAAGGAATTTTAAAATTGCTTTGTTCCTTTTGACCTAGCTTCTAGGAAAGGATCCTAATACAAGAATATTAAATATGGATAAAGCTATTTCTAATGAAGATGTTCATCACATTTTTAATGGAAACATGCATGTTACAAACAAGGGAAGAGTTAAGCATTGTGAGATATGCTGACCTGATAAACTATTTTGCAGACATTAAAAGAATCAAGACTGCAGCAAGGTAGAAAATTAAGTTCACATAGTAAGTCAGTTAATCTCTCTGAGCTTCAGGTTTCTCATTAATAAAGTGTGGATAATAACAGTACCTTCCTCATAGGTTGTTGTGGGGACCAACTGAGACACTGCCTGGTGTGTGTGTAACCCAGCGCTTGCTCGGACTACGATAAGCATGCAATAATTGTTAGCTAACGTTATTATTTCCATAATTGTCAAATGCAGATAAATAACTAGAATGGAATATGAAAAAAATGATAAGAGCTGTGTTAGGGTGTTGGGATTATAAGTGATTTTTTTTCTTTCTTTTCCAAACTTTCCTTATCGCTGATATGGTTTATTTATAATCTTAACAGCTTTATTGATGTGTACTTTACACATCATAACATTTACCCGTTCTAAGTGTACAATTCAATAATGTTCAATGTATTTACAGAGTTGTACAACCATCACCACAATCCATCACCCTAAGAAGGTCCCGCATGCCCAGGGGTAATCTCTCCTTGTTGACACCCCAGTCTGAGGCAACAGCTAATCTGCTTGCTGTCTCTGTAGAGGGACTGTTTCTGGATATTTCCTGTCAATGGGATTCCAGGCTCTGTGGCCTTTTGTGTCTGGCTTATTTCAGCTTATCATTTTTAGGAGTTCAAAAACATAGTTTGCCCCATCCTTGGAAAACAAAAAGAAAACAAGAAGCAGTGCCTTAGCATGACTGTTCGTTCCATTCTCACCCAACTACAGGCATCAGCCAGGGTCCTGTCAGGGAGCGGGTGGCCCACTCTCCACAGTTGACTGAGGAGGTTCGTGAAGGGACCGTTTAATGAAGGTTAAAGCAGCTGATGGTGCAGTGAGAAACGCCTCCCACCCCAGGCCTAAGGAGGCAAGAGGGGAGGGCAGTGTTGCGGGCACCTGGGAGAGCTGTAGTCACTCAGGAGGGGCCTTCTGGTGGGTCCATGGCCTGGCCGAGAAGGCAGCCACGGCCAACACTGTCCCTGGGCAGGGAGGGCGCTGGGGGTGTTGAGAATGCACACCCCACCTCACTCTGCCCCCATCCGATCTGCTGCTGGTGCCTCCCGTTTGCTGAAGTTCACTGGAAGGCCACAGCATGGGAGCCCGGGTGACACAGTCCACAGGGGTCAGCCTCAGGCCGAGAGCAGGGCAGAGAAAGGCCTAGAACAGGTCTGGAGGAGCCAATGGAGACAAGCCACAAAACCGCTTCTCCCAACATGCCACCAGCCCTTCCCCCCACTCCTCTAGCTCTGTGCCCCTAATCACCACCAAGAACTCAGGGTCCTTTCCACACGCCAGGAACTTTGACATCCTCTTGCCTCTTTACCTGCTGGTACCCCAGTCTGGGATGCTTTTTCTGTCTTCCTGCCCTCAACCCTTGCTCAGACATCTCCAGGGTGGTGGCGGTGGGAGCTCTCACCTCTGCTCCCACAATAAGCGTTTCATCCTTCTGCTAGTTTTAAGCAGTTTCCATGGTTTCATTTCTCTATGGCGTCTAACCCACGTGAAGTCAACCTTGCTAACCTTTTTGCTCAGCTCTGAATGGGACTTGTCACTTCTGGTTAGGGAAACATTAACTACCATTAAAACAGACCTAACAGAGTACAGGTAAGATAAAGTGTGATACGGAGGGAACCTGAAGCATACACATACACTACAGCTAAGGAGAACTCAGGCAAGAGAAGAAACTTGCTTTTAGAACTACCAGACAATTCTCCCACTTAGCTGGTCCTCAAACTCCTGCAGAGATCTGCAAAGGAAAGAAAAGGAAACTCAACGATTTTTATACTCAGGCACCCTCCCAGCCAAAGTAGATGCTTCTGTGTGCAGCCCTGAGGCCAGTGGCATTTCCTGACTGGCCACTGCAACGAGCATTCCATCAGGGGCATTGTCCTCCAAATATTGTCCCTGGCAGGGCAGCTCCAGGCTGACGCCCAGCCTTCCTGTCTGATGGCTCAGAGGATGCTCAGGAGGCCCAGAATTGGGCTGAGTGCCACAAAGTAGGCTGGAGGAATTCCAGATGCTGGGCCATGGGGCAAAGTTAGTTCTCTGGGAAGAGGAGAAAGAATGAAGTTGGGAAGGGTGATTGCTGACTCCATGGAAAAATACAGGATGAGTGTAATGTCACTCAGATCGCCATGTAAATGCTCTTCCCAGGAATAGTCTGGAGAGGCAGAGTGGTACAGTGAGAAGATGATCCCTTGAGCAGATCGAAGTTCAAGTAGGCAGGCAATGAGGGGCTCTGCCACTTACTTCCTGGAGACGTGAGGATTCTTAGGAATCTATTAAAACAGTAATATCCTATTGGCTTCTTCCTAGGAAGGTGACATAATATAGTGCAAAGGGCATGGCTTTGGGATCATACAGACCTGAGTTCAAATGTGGGTCTTTTTCATTTATTAAAATGTGTGACGCCATTTTTTTTTTTTTGCATAGGATTTTTAGCTGGGCACAAAGCCACCAAGCTAAAAGCTACATTTTCCAGCCTACCTTACAGCTAGATATGACCATATGACTAAGTTGTGGGATTGTGAGTGGGAGTGAATGTGCAACTTTCTCTTGTGCCCTGACAGCTCAGGAGGGTGCCCTGCCCTTCTCTCTTTAGCTTGTCTGGAATGCGAACTCGGTGGGGAAATCATCTTGGATTGTACAAGTATCCCCAGGCGGCTGGCAGAATCAAACACAATTTGTCTCTGGAGCAATGCAATTTCAATCCAGGCCTTAAAGAATTTCACAGATAAAGTTCCAAGGCATATAAACTCATTGAAAAAGATAGAACACAGACTGGAAAAAATATTTGCAAATCATGGATGTGACAAAGAATTAGTACCCAGAATATACAAAGAACTCTCATAATGCAATAATAAGAAGGTAAACAGCTCAATTAAAAAATAAGTAAAAGATCTGAATAGACATTTCACCAAAGAAAATACCCAAATGGCTAATAAGCACATGAAAGATGCTCAAAATCATTCAGGAAATGCAAATTAAAACCACAGTGAGACACCATTTCACACCCACTACAATGGCTAGAATCAAAGGCAGACAGTAACTGCTGGCAGGATGTAGAGAAATTGAAATCCTCAAATATTACTACTGGTGGGAAGCTACTCTGGAAAATGGTTTGGCATTTTCTTAAACAGTTAAAAGTAAATTTAGGAAGGGTGACTAATGACCCAGCGATTCCACTCTTAAGTAGATACCAAGAGAAATGAAAACATATATCCACACAAAGACTTGCATACTGTTTATCATTAATCAAATTGCCCAAAAGTGGAAACAACCCAAATGCCTGTGAATTACTGAATGGATAAACAAAGGAAATATATTTATACAGTGGAATACTAAATGGAATGCTAAGTGAAAGGAGTCAGACACAAAAGGCCACATATTTAATTTCATTTATATGAAATGTCCAGAAAAGGAAAATTCTGGAGACAGAAAGTAGACTAGGGGTTGCCTAGGCCTGCAGGTGGGGATGGAATTAACTTTAAATGGGTACAAGAGATATTACTGGGATGATATAAAAGTTCTAAACCTGGATTGTGGTAAAATGGTTATGCAACTTGGCAAACTCACTAGAAATCATTGAATCACATACTTAAAATGGATGAATTTTATGATGTATAAATTATACCTCAATAAAGTTAAAAGACACAAGTTTACATCATTAAAACTTTCTTTCAGGAACAGAGCAAAATAAAGATATTTTCTGAAAAACAAAAATCAAGAGAGATTACCATCAATAGACTTTTTATTAAAGGAGCTTCTAAAGCTGTGGCCCCCAACTCCCAGGCTGGCTGTGGCCTGGCACCGGTTGGTGGCCTATTAGGAACAGGGCCTCCCATCACCACCTGAGCTCCACCCCCCAACCCTGCACAGCAGGAGGTGAGCAGCAGCGGGTGAGTGAGTGAAGCTTCATCTGTATTTACAGTTCCCCATTGCTGGCGTCACCACCTGAACTCCACCCACTCCGTCTCCACCCCAGTGGAAAAATTGTCATTGTCTTCCATGAAACTGGTCCCTGGTTCCAAAAAGGTTGGGGACCACTGTTCTAAAGAACATACTTTAGAAAGAAAAAAAATAATGTCAAAAGGAAGGTTGGAAATGTTAGAAGACATGAAGACCAAACAAACAAACAATCTAGAGAGAGAAGGAAATTTATTAATCTGATTCAAGGCAATTACAAAAGCCTACAGGAAGCATTAATTTAATGGCAAAATGTCAGATGTTTTCTCCTTACAGACAAGTTCAAGCAAGGATGTGGACTATAATCACTTCTTGTCAATTTTGTCCAAGCCAGTAGCAAAACAAGAAGAGATAGAGAGACTAAGGATTAGAAAGGAGGAAAGAACACTGTCATTGTCTGCAGGTTGCATGGTTATCTTTTCAGAAAATCCAGAAGAATTTCTAAATACATTATTAGAATTGATGACAGAGTTTAGCAAAGTTAATAAATAACAAAATTCAGTTGTATTTCCACATACCCCCAACAATCAGTTTGAAAATATAATTGAAATAACATTTATGAGAGAAACGAAAAGGGCAAAATACTTAGGTGTAAATCTAACCAAATATGTGCCAGCTCTTCATGGAGAAAATTGCAATATTTTACTGAAATGTATTAAAGAAAACTTAGATAAACTAAAGTTAAATCATGTTCTTGGACAGATTCACATTGTAAAGGTGTCAGTTTTCCACAATGTAGCTCAATACAGTTCCAATAAAATCCTAACAAGACTATTTGTGAAACTTGAAAAACTTATTCTAACATTTATACTGGAAAGGAAAAGACCAAGAGTAGCCAAGATACTCTTAAAGAAGAACAAAATCTTGGAAATTATTCTGCCATACAGCAAGACTTATTACTAATATAAAGTAATTAAGAATAGTGTGTTGGAGCAGGGATGGATAAATAGATCTACAGAGTAGAAGAGAGAGACCAGAAACAGGCCTACACATGTATGGAAATTCAGTTAATGTCGGAATAGGCACAGCACATCAGTGGGGAAAAGGATGGACTATTCAAAATATGATGCTAGAACAACTGGTTATTCATATGGGGAAAAAAATAAACTGAATCTCCACCTCACACCATGCACAGAAGCAACTCCATGTGGATTAAACACTGAACAATGAAAGGTATCAAATTGTGTAAAAACCACACCCACACACACACCCTCAATACACACAGACAGGAGTGCATGTAAAAACTGAACAATGTCTGTAGTGTAGCTAGCAATGCTTATCAATGTCAATTTCCAGCTTTTTCTATTGTTGCTACAGTTATATAAGATATCACCAGTGGGGAAAATTGGGGGGAAAAATTTGCCACTTTTTGTGAGTCTATAACTATTTCAAAATTAAAAGTTAAAAAAGTGAAAGAAAATCTAGAAAGTATCTAGAAGACAATATAGAATATGTTTATTACTTTGAGGTAGAGAAGATTTTCTTAACCTAGATCTAAGATGCAGAAATCATAAAGGAAAAGATTGGTAAACACGATTTTACTAAAGTTAAAATTTCTTCATCAAATGACATCATAAACAGGATGAAAATACATGACAAGACATGTGCCATATATATAGAATCACCAGTCCAGAATGCAAAAATAACTATGAATCATCAAGAAAAAGAAAAACACACCCCAATAGAAAAATGGACAATATGAACAACAGACATTTTCACAGAAGGAATCTAAAACAGCCCAGATAGTATATGAAAAAAAAAATCCCTGCTCAACCTAATTTAGGAATGTGTTAAATAGAATCCCAGTGAAATATTTTACACTCAACAGTTCAGCAATAATTTAAAAATCAGGCAGTATCAAATGTAGACAAAGATGTAGAGCAACAGGAACTGGCATATACTGGGGATGGAAGTGTGAAATTTGTACATCCACTATGGAAAGCTGTTTGGCAATAGCTACTAAAGCAGAACATAACACCTACCACACTGCCCAGCAATTCCAACTCCAGGTCTAGAGAAACTCACCCGCATGTACACCAGGATACTCAAACAAGAAGGTTCACAGCAACATTGCTCCTGATAGGCAAAAACTGCAAACAACAAAAATGCCCACCATTTAGTTGAACAGATACATTTTAGTATACTTATATAATGGAATAGGATGCTACAATTAAATGAACAAACCATAATTCTACAAAACAAAATGAGTGAATCTCACAAACGAAAGTTTGAATGAAAAAAGTCAGATGCTAAGGAATACTAGAGGATGATGCCAGAACAGGCAAAATTAATCTGTGTTCTTTAGGGATCACGTGTAGGAGGGAAAACAAAGGCAGGGGAGTGGTCACCATTGAGGGGGTGGGGTGAGATTTGCTTTTAATCAGGGAGGAGTAGATAAGGGACGTCTGGGAACTGGAAAATATTCTCAGTCTAGACCTCAGTCATGGTTTTATCAGTGCCCACTTTTTAATCAGTTGTTAGTTTGTACGTATGGTATATGGACTTTTCTAACTGTACATCTCCCAGTGATACAAATATCACTGGGAGTGATGTCACCCAAAGAAAGTACAGCATCTACTGCTCTACCTTTCTCTCATCACAGCATTTATCATCAGCTACAACTGCTTCTTGAGTGATCAGTTGATCCCATTACAATGCAAGATATTCGAGAGCCCAAGCTCTGTTTGATTTTATCCTCACAGCCTTTCCGAGCATTTAGTAGACTCTCAATAAACATTCAGTGAGAAACTAGCACACGGATACTATTTGAAGTCAAGCCTGGGCTTATGAAAGGCGTGTGATTTTACAGCCTAAGCTAACCTTTTGCCCAGAAATGACAGAGCAGGACTCAACCAGTTCCCCGCCCCTCTATGCAGGGGACTGTGACCACAGAGAAGAAAAGAATTGAGCAGAGACTGAGCACGGACACATCTGTCCAGTCAAATCTGTCTCGAATCTGTCAGACCTCACCTCAATGTGTTACATTAGACAACTTCATGGTGGGTAAGTGGCTCCACCAGTTAGAACCTTCAATGTACTGATCCTCAGGAGATGGCCTTTGGCAAGAGCTTTCAGGAAAATGTGCCCACCTGGAGCTAGCTCCTGTTTAGAGAGGTCCATGTAGAAACTTTAAACAATGACAACAGCCTGTTTACGACCCAACATCAGGCTGCTGACCCCAGCTGCCTACAGGTGATAGCAGCTTCTCTCTCCTACATGGGCTGCAGAGGACAGAGAGATAAGGAGCGAGGTCGGGGGGTTAGGCAGTCTTTCATTGCACCAGCAGGTTGTGGTCTAATGGTCCAGACAGAAATCTGGATTTCTGCCTTCCTGCCTCCACAGGTTTGGAATCTGGTCTCTGACTAAGCCTGGGTCTAGTTAATCCAGACATAGTCAAGCATGAAGAAAAGTCCAAGGAAGTTGGGACTCACACATGAAATAGTCTGTGTTGAGTCTCAGGGCTATTCACTTGGTGTTTGTTCATTCATTCAACAAGCATGCATTGAGCACCTATGCGGGCAGTCGCTGTGCCAGGCACCAGAGATATCGTCCAGCAGGGGAAAGTCACATCAGCTTTCAGACTAGACTGGTGTGGGTATTGTTCAAGAAGGAGTAGATGGGGTGGGATTGATCAGCAGTCTCAAGATATGGGTGCTAAAGGATTGTCTAAACGTTTGAAGTGGTAGCAGGAAGAGCAGTTGCTCTTTTCAGAGAGCTGTGCTTGGTGCTGCTCTTGGCAACAGCATGCTTGGCTGTAGAAACCTCAGCATAGCCCTATCCACAGTCCCAGTGCATTTATGGAACACCCCTACCCCCAAACCCCGTGCTTGGTTGGTGAGATCCAGACTGAGCCACTCATCACTGTGATACAATGTGTCCCATGCTGTGATGTGGCCACATGAAACACTGTGTCCTTTTTTTCAGAGTTCATCTGGGCACATTTTTTTATTTGATCACTCTTGCCAAGGAACACAAAACATTCAGTGGTCGTGTAAGGAGCACATCTATTCATTTACACATGTTGACACGGAGAGGTGACAGGCCAGTATGAAGCTGTTGATAAGAATTGGATGCATTTCTGATCATTTATGTAGTTAACCTTCTTGAATTTAAACTTAGAATTTCCACTCTGTGTGAAGTTTTTTGAACAGTGTATAAAAGTTTGTGAAATGTAGGCATTTCTGACTGCAAATTTACTTAATCAAAGAATTTTATGCATTCTGAGCTCTTATTTGTTTAATCATGGATTCGAAAGTTTTGAGAAGTGTAAAAATAGCTCAACTATGAGAAACTAAGAAATCACGGAGGAAACATGAGTTAGACTTTGGAGGGGGAAGGCAGATAGACTGCAAGACAGAGTTGAAACTGTGATAAAGAAGATGGACAAAGAACTTTGAAAACGGAGGATACTCATTAGCACTGAAAAGACTGAAATGCTACAGGACAAAAAGAAAAAAAAAGGAAAGAAAAAAATACTTGCTGCAAATATTGAAAAAGCAGTAAGCAATATGGAAAACTTTAACACAGGCCATTCTTGTTATGATGATGAGCCCTGCACTGGGGAGTACGCAGTGAATGCCTTGCTGAAGAGTTTGGACTTTGGTCATAGAAGATTTGAAAGCCAGAGTGGGTATTGTCAGACCTGGGATTTTATAAGTAACCATGGCAGCACTGTGATGCTGGGTTCAGGGAAGAGTGGGACAGAAGGCTGGAAAGCCAGGCTGGAGAAGATCCCAGCAGTCTGGGGAGGGATGCTGAATCTGCACCAAGGCAGGGATAATTGCGATGGTGAGAATGGCTAGTCTGAGAAGCATGTCAAGGGCATAGCCAGCAGATCTTGGCATCAGATGGTGATGGAGAAGAGCCACATGGGACCATGATTCCAGTAAGGGTGTGTCCAAGGCAGTAGACAGCTCAGGCTAACGGCAGGCCTGAGATGGATTCAATGTGGGGCATGTTGGGGTCCTTTTGGGAATGTCAAAGGGATCTCCCAGAGAGAAAGCCTAGGGCAAGAAGGAGCATTTAGGAGAGGGCAGAGGAAGAGGAAAACAGTAGAGGAGACTGTGAGAGGTAAGTTAGGTAGTAAGGTTGATATTTTTTATAATCTTAGCAATAAGACCAATTCATCTTTATTGGGGGCCTCCAGTGTCCTGATTCCTTCACCTATAGCACTTCTCATCCTTACCTCCTCCCTGAATTACTGACTTTTCTGGGTCCTTTCTCATATTGCCTTGGTGTTGATTGTGGAGTCCTGGTTCTGGTGGGGAGATTCGTTCTAGGGCTCCTTTCCTGGCTGCACATATAGCCCAGAGCCAGTGATTCTTGGCTCAAGGGGGGTGGACAGAACCAAATGACCTCAAGAATGGACCTTATACTACTCTAAAGTTGGAGTCTGAGATGGTGGACTAGAAGCAGTCTGCACATGCCATTTTCATGGAGAGGATCAAAGTGGCAAGTAGATATTCATCTTTGGATAGGTCATCCAAGAGAGAGCACTGGGAATCAACAAAGAGGAGATGGGAGGCACCTGAAGTGAAGGACAAGGAAGTGAGGCGACCCACTTGGCAGGATTGGAAGTGCCCGGGGAAGGTGCCATCACGTGGGGAAGGGACAGAGGAGAGAACCCCGGGGCTCCACACTTCCCCTCGCAGACATTGCAATCTGAGCTGTGGGAGGGCCCCTCCACTGCTGCAGACCTCTGGACTGACACAGGGAGCTGCCTGGAGATCGTGCAGTGGCATTGCTCTGGAGAGAAGACACAGCAGGGTCCTGCTAGCTTCTGAACCCTGGGCACTGCAGCTGGAACCATTCTGAGGTCCCAGCCGCAGAGCAGTATGTCTAGCTAGGGGTCAGCTCCATTGCTGCTGCCTCCCCATCACCCCTGCTGGGCCAGGGAGGAAGTAGGGAGGCCAGGCAGTCTGTGCCCTGTGACCAATGCCGCACAACACCACTGGAGCTGGGTGGAGCAAATGCCTATGCTGCCGTGCTCTGTCTACTACCATACGCTGTAACTGCTGCCTGAGCTGGGCAAAGCAGATGCCCACAGTCTTGGCACCCACTGCTGCTGCCCAGGTAGCCCCTCCCAGCCCCCACTGCCCGCACTGTTGGGGGATCTGGGTAGAGCAAATCCCCATGGCCACACACCTCCATAGAGAGGGACCTGCCCTGTCCCCACCTGAGCTTTCAGCAGTGGTCTGGGGATCAGCTCACCCCTCTACATGAATATCCTCCAGCACCTGCTTGGACTGTGACAACCACAGGGGAAATGCAGGAGAGCAGCAGTGTTACAGGCTCATAGTGCATCCACCCTTTCCTGCCTGGTCAGTCTTCTGGAGCAGGACTGAAGCACACCATCCAGGGACCTCTCCCTTTCTTCACGGAGCAACAGAGTTCCCAGCAGAGGAGAACAGGTGTACTGCAAAGCTATCTGTTTTGAGCTGAGAGAAGAGATTCCAGATGAGAAGAAACCAGCATTAGAACTCTGATGACATGAAAAAACAGGCTGTTTTGACACCCCCAAGGGATCACACTAGCTCTCCAGCAATGGGCTCCAACCAAAAAGAAATTGTTGAAATGTCAGATATGGAATTCAGAATATGGATTGTGAGTAAGATCAATGGGATTGATGAGAAAGTTGAAAACCAACACACAAAAAAACCCCTACAAATAACTCAGTACATGAACAAAAAATTTACTAAAGAGATAGATAATATAAGAAAAAATATAACAGAATTTCTGAAAATGAAAGAGTCATTTAGGGGATGTCAAAATACAGCAGAAAGCTTTAACAACAGACTAGATCAAGCAGAAGAAAGAATTTCAGAGCTTGAAGACAAGGCTTTTGAATCAACCTAGTCAGTCAAAAATAAAGAAAAAAGAATCAAGAAGAATGAACAATCTCTTCAAGAAATACGAGATTATGTAAAGTGAACAAATATAAGAATAATAGGTATCCCTGAGGGAGAAGAAAAAGCAGAAACATGGAAAACCTATTTGAAGGAATAGTAGAGGAAAACTTCCCTGGTATTACCAGAGATTTAAACATTCAGATACAAGAAGGTCATTGAACAGCTGGCAGATTCATGGAAAACAGGATATCACCAAAGCACATAGTCATCAGTCTGGCCAAAGTCAAAGTGAAGGAGAAAATCCTATGAGCTTGCAAGCTAAAAGCATTAAGTAACTTACAGAGAAAAACGCATCACACTAACAGCAGACTTCTCAGCAGAAATCTTATGAGCCAGAAGGGATTGGGGTCCCATTTTTAGCCTTCTTAAACGGAATAACTTCCAGCCAAGAATTTTGTGTCCTGCAAAACTGAATTTCATAAACAAAGAAGAAGCAAAGTCTTTACCAGACAAGCAAACACTAAGGGAATTTGTCGCCATAGGACCTGCCGCACAAGAAATACTTAAAAGTGCTCTATATATGGACAAGAACAATCAAAACCCACCAGTGTCAAAATACCCAAAATTTAAAACTCACAGCTCTCAAAAAACAGTAACACAAGGGAGAAAAAACAAAGCAACTGGGTAAAAATCAACATGATGACCAGAACAGTATCTCACATATCAATAGTAACATTGAATGTAAACAGTCTAAATGCCCCACTGTAAAAGATATAGAATTGGCAGAACCTGGCAAAAAACACTGTGTGCCAGGTTTTTTTATATAAAGTATTTCATTTGGTCCTTAAAACAGCTCTACAAAATAGGTCATGTTATCCCCTTTTGATGGGCAAGAAAATTGATGCTTGCCTGAAATTGCATGGGCAGTGCCCCCTTACCCCTGGGCAAGTGGGGCCCCTGACATGGGCCCCCTGCTTTAGGGGGCTTTGCTTTAGCCCTCCTCTGGCCATGCTGCTCCCCAAGAAGTAAAGAGTCCCAGGGACAAGGAGGGGTGCATGCCTGGAGCCTGTATACCCCTAACTAAACAATGCTTCAAGGTATCTGAAACCCTAGAATTCCCTGCCCAAACTTCTGCTCACATTCTGTTGGCCAGATCTAATTCACAAAAATGTGAAGATGTAGACAGTGACTTCCCAGCAACAATGCCTCACTGTGGAAGGCCAGTGTAAGTCTGGGGGTCATTTGACTGTCTTGGTCATTCATGGCCTCAAACTCCAGTGAATTCTATACCGTGGGGAATCTGTGTCCCACCAGATTGCACTTTATTGCCTGAATTTGGTCTCTCTACTTCTTGTGTGTGTGTAAATGTGCTTATCTGACCCAGGTTGCTCAACAAGGATGATGAAAATACTAAGGGACAGCTTGAACATAAGGAGAAGGAAAACTGAATACTCAAATAGATGCCAGCAAATTGGAGTTAGTAGACTTAACATGATTCCTCACCTGTAGTGATGTCTTTACACTGAGAGACAGGGAAGTTAGCTGTATACAGGGGCCATAGAAGTCATAGCTAGAACAAGACTTCTCACCCATTTTTACCAGATACCAACCCTAAAGTCCAAAATAATTGTGTAAAATTCTTCTGGTACCTGATACGACCAGAATACCATCTGCCACCACCATCATCAGCTCTTACTTGCCCTTTGCACCATGGTTACTGCCAAAAGGTTTAGGAGTAAGACAGTCTTCAGTTTAAATCCTGCCTGGCTCTGCCTTTTACTAGCTATAAGACCTTGAGCAACTCTCTTAACCTCAGTTTGTGCCTGTGTAAAATAGATCAGGTATAACCTACCTAACAGTGTTGTTGTGAGGATTAAATAAAAGAAAGCATTTGCTCTGGTGATGGGCACATGGTAGATGCTCAATAAATTATATGTTGAATTTAATTGAATTCCTTTTCTCCCATCTGACAGTAGAAGAGTTAGTTATATTTGAGCACTGATGCTCCTACCATCCATCTGATGATAGAAATATTCAATACAAATTCTTTCTCCAGTATTCAATGTTCATACTTGTATAGGAGTATGTATTTACACAAGATATTTTGACTGAATTTAGTTTTTTAAAGAAGAGCTTTATTGATATGTAATTCACATATTATAAAATTAACCTTTCAAAGTACAGATTTCAGTGGTTTTTAGTATATTTAATGGTGCATGCAACCATCACTGCTATTTATATTTTAGGACATTTTCGTCAGCCCCAAAAGAAACCTCAAACCCATTACCAATCTCTCCCCATTTTCTCCCAACCTCCTCCCAGCCCTAGGCAACCACTAGTCTACTTTCTGTCTACAGATCTGCCTATTCTGGACATTTTACTCAATATATAGTCTTTTATGTCTGGCTTTTTTCACTTAGCATGTTTTTAAGGTTCATCCATATTGTACATATTTCAGTACTTCATTTCTTTTTATTCCTGAATAATATTTTGTGTATGCATATAGCATGCTTTGTTCATTCATCAGTTGATGGACATTTGGGTTGTTTCTCCTTTTTGGTTTTTATGAATAATGCTGCTATGAATATTTGTGAACAAGTTTTTGTGTGGACGTATGTTTTAAATTCTCTTGGGTATATACCTAGGGATGGAATTGCTGGGTCGTATGGTAACTCCATGTTTAAAGTTTTATGGAACTGCCAGACTTTCCAAAGCAGCTGCACTGTTTACATTCCCACCAGATGTGTAAGAGAGTTCCAACTTCTCTACAGCACTTGTTATCTGGGTTTTTTTTATTACAGCCATCCTAATGGGTGAAGTGGTATCTCATTGTGGTTTTGATTTATATTTCCCTGATAGCTAATGATGTTGAGGATCTTTTCATGTGCTTATTGGCTATTTATAGATTTTCGTTGGGGAAATGTCAATTCAAATCCTTTGCTCATTTTTAATTATTTGTCCTTTTATTGTTGAGTTGTAAAAGTTTTTCAATACACTCTGGATATAAATATCTTATCAGACATATGATTTATAAATATTTTTCACATTCTGTGGGCTGTCTTTTCACTTTCTTGATGTTGTCTTTTGAAGAACAGAAGTTTTGCATTTTTGTGAAGTTCAATCTATTTTTTCTCTTGTTGCTCATGCTTTTGGTGTTATATCCAAGAAAGTATTGCCTGTTCTAGGGTAATGA
This sequence comes from Varecia variegata, assembly GCA_028533085.1. Taxonomy (NCBI): domain Eukaryota; kingdom Metazoa; phylum Chordata; class Mammalia; order Primates; family Lemuridae; genus Varecia; species Varecia variegata. Next base: position 83,234,248 of record CM052442.1, on the reverse strand, counting down.
AGATTTATTTCTGTTTTCTTCCAAGATTGTGTAGTTTTAGCTCTTACATTTAGGTTTCTGATCCATTTTGAGTTAATTTCTATACACAGTGTGAGACAGAGATTCCAACTGAACTCTTTTGCCTGTGGATGTCCAGTTGTCAAACACCATTTGTTAAAAAGTTTATTTTTTTCTCTGTTAACTTGTCTTGACACTCTTATCAAAAATCAGTTGACCATAAATGTAAGGGTTTATTTCTCAATTCTCAATCCTATTCCATTGATCCACGTTTCTATGCTCATCCCAATACCACATGGTCTCGATTACTGTAGCTGTGTAATAAGTTTTGAAATTGGGAAGTGTGCGTTTTCTAACTTTGTTATTCTTTTTTCAGGATTAGTTTGGCTACTCTGAGTCCTTTAGTTTTCCATAGGAATTTTAGGGTCAGCTTATCAATTTCCACAAAAAAAAAAGGCAGCTGAGCTTTTGGCAGGGATTGCATTGACTCTGTACACCAATTTGGAGAGTAATGCTATCTTAATATTAAGCCTTCCGATCCATAAGCATGGGACATCTTTCCATTTATTTAGGTCTTCTGTAAGTGTTAGGTAGTTTTCAGTGTGCAAGTCTTGTACTTTTTTGTTACATTTATTTCTTAGTTTCATTTTTATATTTATTGTTAGTGTATAGAAATACAACTGATTTTTGTATATGGTACAAATTTATAATATACAAATGTGTATTTGTATATTATCTTGTATCCTACAACCTTTTGAACTCATTTAATAATTCTAATAGTTTTTTAGTGGATTCCTAGGATTTTCTATATACAAGATCATGTTATCTATAAATAGGGTTAATTTTACTTCTTCCTTTCCAATCTGGGTGCCTTTTATTGCTTTTTCTTGCCTAATTGTCCTGGCTAGAACCTCCAGCACAATGTTGAACAGAAGTGGCAAAAAATGGGGCCGGGCGCGGTGGCTCACGCCTGTAATCCTAGCACTCTGGGAGGCTAAGGTGGGAGGATCGTTTGAGCTCAGGAGTTCGAGACCAGCCTGAGCAAGAGCAAGACCCCGTCTCTACTAAAAGTAGAAAGAAATGATCTGGAAAGCTAAAAATATATAGAAAAAGATTAGCCGGGCATGGTGGCACATGCCTGTAGTCCCAGCTACTCGGGAGGCTGAGGCAGTAGGATTGCTTGAGCCTAGGACTTTGAGGTTGCTGTGAGCTAGGCTGATGCCACGGCACTCTAGCCCAGGCAACAGAGCGAGACTCTGTCTCAAAAGAAAAAAAAAAAAAAAAAAGAAATGGCAAGAATGGACATCCTTGTCTTGTTATTGATTTTAAGGGGACAGTAACCAGTCTTTCACCATTAAGCATGATGTTAA
>CM052442.1:83205119-83232381 GCA_028533085.1 Varecia variegata | reverse complement strand
ATCAATGTTGTTGATCTTTTCAAAGAGAAGTTGTCTTTTAACCACAGCTTAACTGAGCCTATTCTTAGTAAATACTTGAGGAGAGAACATATATGATTTTCCACTCTTCTTTCAAAGTCATTCCACACACGGTTTCAGTGCTCTCCTATGTGGAAGCACCATTTGGCACGCAGTGGACCTCCAAAATGAGGAAGATGTATTGGGTGGTCCCTGTGCTCAGTGGTAGAGTCTTGGGTGGCGTCGGGGGATGGGAGCTGGGGTCAGGCTAGGATAACAGCCAGACAGTACAATGAGATAAGACTGCAGCCACCAAGTATGGCTGTGTAGGCTGTCCCCACCACAGCTCCAGGTTCCAGTCACCTAGACTACTGGCCGTGTGAATGGTATATCCTGAAGTCAGGCTCTGTAGTAACCCTGGATAAGTGCTGAGACTGACATATGCATAAAGGGATCTGGGGACATAAGTGAGCGGGTCATTATTTCTGTCTGTGCATGTGTGTGTGGCAGGGGGGAGATCAATATCAATATTTATTCCATGAATCCCTCCTCTATACATTCATTTTGCACTTCCCTCCTCTTTCTCTTTGCCAAAAATTCCCACTTTTTGACACAGCATCATAATTTCTAGACTGATTCCTGGCCCCACAATTCTTTGACACGCGTAAGACTTGGCAGACTCCCAGGAAAATGAGGTCATTTTACAAAAACCTCGTAATGATTGAAACCTGTGCAAGGAAGGGGTGGTAGGGGGGTAGTAACCTGGGATATAATCAGTCCAAAGATCCAAGCTAGGGACCTCTCTTCCCTTGGGGAGGTATAACAGACAAGGGACCCTGTGAGTGGGTTTCACACCATTAATGGCAACACTTTTCACCTCCATACTGGGAGGATGGCTGGGCTGCCTGCTCTTCTCAGCTGCTTTGCACATAAAAATTGAGTGATCTTATTTTTAGAAAGGCATTTAACGCTGATGCTGGAGGACTGCTCCACGGTGGCTCACACAGACCTGGGACCAGGGCCGGGGGCTGGTCCGCCACAGGCAAAAGGGCAATCAAAGTTGTCCTAGGTAACATTAACTGCCTGGGGAATAAACTTGAGAGACAACCGTTCTCATCCTGACCTCTAGAGTTGCCAACTCACATTCTAGCAGGGCACCAGCGGATTAACAGCTGCAGGTTTCCTCCCCACCTCGACGCCGAGATCTGCTGGCCGCCTTCTGCCAGGAATGCCTTGGAGAAGCAGGTTTGCTCAGCACTGCAGAGTAGTCTGTGCATGCACAATATACTGCTTCTTGACTGTAATAAGAAAAGAAAGAAAAAGAAAAGGAAATTTCCTTGGCGTTCTAATCCTTCTCTATGCGAAGCCTGTCTTTCTGGTGCTGTTTGTAAAAGCAGCTTCTAAGTGTCTGTAAAAGTGTGTGGAGTGTTTAGGTGGATGTTTGTTGTGCGGATGAAAATTGAGATATCTTTTTGGTCTGTTCAAAGCTTTTCTATTGTAGGAGTACAGGAGTCTGCGGACCAAATGCAAATGGAGACATGAGAGTGGGGAGCCACGTGGGGGCTGCCGGGAAGGATCCACGACGCCAGTGTCTGGTTGTAGCTCTGCCTCTGCTGGGTAACAGCTCCCAGGTCCTTGGTCAGATCATAGAACTCCTCTGCTTTAGCTTTTCTGTCTGTTGACATGGGAGTGATGTCTACCTACCCCCTGGGGCCAAGATAAGTAAGATAAAGTACTTGTGGGTGGCCAGGCCTGGTGGCTCACGCCTGTAATCCTAGCACTCTGGGAGGCCGAGGCAGGTGGATCGCTCGAGGTCAGGAGTTCAAGACCAGCCTGAGCAAGAGCGAGACCCCCGTCTCTACTAAAAATAGAAAGAAATTATATGGCCAACTAAAAATATATATAGAAAAAATTAGCCGGGCATGGTGGCGCATGCCTGTAGTCCCAGCTACTTGGGAGGCTGAGGCAGTAGGATCGCTTGAGCCTAGGAGTTTGAGGTTGCTGTGAGCTAGGCTGACGCCACGGCACTCACTCTAGCCCGGGCAACAGAGTGAGACTCTGTCTCAAAAAAAAAAAAAAAAAAAAAGTACTTGTGGGTACTTTGAAAGCTGAGAATGCAATAGCAGTGTGAAGGACTGTGGTTATTTTGCCATATACTCGAAGTTGGATTAGTTTTTCTTATGAGCACGAATACCGTTCAACAAGTCCAATAAATTCATCCAACTTATGTTTATTAAGACCCTACTATGTGCTGGGAATTGGATTAGCCACTGAGAATATAAAGAGAATATTACATGATTCTATTTTCAAATGTACTGAATTTTAAGGGCTTTGTACACACTTCCAGACTGTATAGACATAAGCCTGGATTCCAAAGGCAGATGACAATGAAATGTCCATTAGTTTGTTAATTTGACATATGAAACCACACACACACTCTTGTCCTCATTCCTTTCCAGAACTGTGAGTCTATAGTTATTGCTCTTCCACCTGCAGCTGTGGTGCCCTGGGACAGGGCACAGAGAGCACGTCACACTGCACAGCTGGCACCACAAGCAGACCGCTGCCTTGCAGGTAAGAGAGGGTTTGGTGCTGTCAGCACGTGCACCTGCAAGGGCCTTGGAGGATTATTGGTGTGGCTCCGTGGGGAAAGGAGAGAGCCTAGAGTTGGTCAGAACTGAGTCTGAGTCCCAGCCCTGTCAGTTATTCATTTTTTAGTTGTATTACCCTCAGCAAGACTGAGCCTCGGATTCTCCACCCCTGATGCTTCTCCCACCTCAGAGTGCTCTTGTGAGGGTTGCACGAGATCACAGTGGTGGGGTCCCCAACAGAGAAGGAGCTTGCTCCACGCAGAGCCCCTCTCCGCCTGCCTGGACAGCTTAGCAATCTTGCTGAGAAGTGGTGGAAGTCGAGCATTGATTGACTCCGCAAATATGTATAGAGCACCTACTGTGTCCCAGCACTCTGCTAGATATGGGAACAAGCAGTGAGCGAGGCCAGCAAGGCCCCTGCTCTCCTGGAGCCCACGTGCCAGCCCGGGGCTTCTTATCACGAGCATTCTTTCCAAGGACACAAAGGACCTTGAGATACCAAACAAGCATATTGCCTTGGCTCTGCTCTTCTGACACAGAATAGCTGGTTGGGTTTTATTTTACAGACACCGCCTTATTTTAACTGCTGTCTGACATCTGGGAAAGAATTAAGTCATGACTTAGATCTTAATCTGTTCCCAGCGTCTGCCTTTCAAATGAAATGGTTGCTCTCACGTTGCCCCAAATAGAAAGCTCGTGAGGGTCGGGCAGGGAACTGAGAAGTGCACGGCCCACAGGGACTTGGCCGTACACTTTGCCGGGAACCGAGCGGCAGCACTGGACCCGGCGGTGGGGCAGAGATGGGGCTGGGCCACGCGCTGGGCTCCGTCGTGTTTCTGTTGTGTGACAGACGGGTGACCTCGGGCAGCGCCAGCTCTCTGTACCTCAGTGGCCTCATCTCCCAGGGAGACTGTCATTGGCCCCACCAACCTCAGGCTTTTTATAAGGACCAAATAAACTAACAAGAGGGTTCTTTGAAACACACACACACTGCAACCTTTAACAATAACAACAATGGTATATTGTTTAAGGACCATCTCACTGTCTATATTCCACCATCACCATTATCCTCTTGATGCTCATTTTCACCTGAGCCATTGGTTTTCCTTGGCAGAGAAAGTGGAACCTACTGCCAGGTACAAAGCTGTGTCTCTGCCCCAGAATTTCGCTGGCTGCCTTTGGGACTACAGAGACAAGCAGAGTAGGAGGAGACAAAGCAAACGTGCGGGGAGGAGAAGGCAGACATGTAGGTTTTGCTCCCTATTACAGACAAACCAGACTTCCTCACACAGAAATGGGGCGAGGCCAGCTACCCAGAAGTCAGTCCCACCTGCCAGGGTGAGTCCCTGTGTTTGCACCCAGCCAGCAAGGCCTGGAGGTCAGGTGTTGTGGTACTATCAGCTGTGCCCTTCGTAGTCCAAGACGGCCACCAGGGCTGGCTCTCCTTAGACACAGCCTGTGGGAGGGGAGGGGGTTAGGGGATCTGTCCTTCTCCAGGGCTCCTGGTGCCCTAAAGAGAGGGCTGATCCTGTAGCATTTAGCTTTAAGACAGTTCAGCCAAAACCTTCCACGTGGCTTCCACGCTCTGAGTGCAAGTCTGGAGCCCCTGCCCCACCCTCTATCTGCCTCTTCTGTTAGGGACCCACAGGGGAGGACTGTGATCTGAGGGCACCAGAGGTAGAGCCTGCTGAGTGGCAAGGGAGGCGACCAGCCCAGAACAGCAGTGAGTGTGTCATGGGTAGTAGGAATAAAAAAGAAAGGAGCTAACATTTACTGAGTGACATCGTATCAGGCACCTATGCTGGGGGCAGGCTAGGGTGGGGGCTCTGCATCCCTAGATCAGCTGGGTGCACCTGCTGTCTCTGCCACTCACTTGCTGTGAAATTACTTACCTCTCTGGGCTTGGTTTCCTCATCTGAAAGCTGAGGACGATCAGAGGGGATTTGGGGTTACAGGTATCAGAAACGGACTGGTTCACTTAAATGAAGGGGGACTTATGGGCTGAATATAGGAGCTCACACAATGGAGGGAACTGCTGCAGAAAGGGGGCTCGGAAACATCAAGCCCCAGAGTTATTCGAGGGATCCCCAAGGCTGGCACTGCACCAAGGTCACTAGGAGCCCTGGGCAAGGGGCAGGGATGAATCCGATCTTCTCAGGAATTCAAATAATCCTGGGGGACAGAGCCTGACTGGACTTTCAAGTTCACATGGCCATTCCTCGGCTAAGCGAGGATAGGAGACAGTCCCACCAAGACCACACGTAGCAGGGCAGAAATCATTCCCCAGAGCAGAGCTGGGATGCAGTACCCAGAGAAAGTGTCAGTGGCTGCAGGAGGCTGGAAATCTCACAGGAATCCACTGAAGTGGACAGTAATTCCCACTGCATAGGCTTGTTGTGAGGAGAAAATGAGATCAGGCAGTGAAGTCCTTCACACGGCACCCTGAGCGATCGGCAGTGTTTCGCTGCCCTCACTGGTACTCACCTTAACCCTCTCCAACCCTGTGAAGTGGTATCTCATTTTCCACATGGGAAGCTGGGAGTCCAGCTGGTGAAAAGAGTTGCCCAAGGTTGCCCAGGTGCCGAGCAAGACTCTGACTCCAGCATTGCCTTCGGAGCTACATAAATTGCGGAGGCTTGTACAAAATGCAAATGAAGGACCTCTTGTTCAAAAAGCAGGAAGGAAATACTGTTAACTAAAACATAAAGCTTTTTCCTTTCTTCCAGTGTCTCTCAACTGTCTTGGTGTTTTTAATTTGCTACTTAATGTCATGCTAAGGAAAGAAAAATTAAAATTTTAAACGATTAGCATTCATTTTACTGTCTTTTATATTATGCAATGCCAGTTTTAGGTGCAAGTAAGAGCATTTAACTTGTACCCGGAATCATTAAATCATCAAATCATTTTCAGCGTAAGTGCTTGGTTCACAGAGAAGCAAGACAAGTCAGAAAGGCTATGACAGGGTTCCTTGGATGTTCATGCTTCTTAGAACATCATAGCCTGCCTTCTGCCTTTAAGGCAAGTTCTGATTCAACCGGAAAGTGTGACTTCTTGGGGTTTTCAGTGTCACGGACATGACATGCTTACCTTGCATTCTCTTTGAGTCTTGCTGAACTCCCATGCATCATGTGTCTTGATATTTCTGGAGGAGGGAAAGAGAGAAGTAAAATTTGGAGACTAACGGTGTAACGACCATTGAGAGGTCAATGTCACTGGCTCAATGTCAATGTCGTGGCTGGCCCTGCAGCCTACCATCTACACAACCTTGTGGGAGCCCTACACGGTCCTCCACTCCTGCGTCTGTGAAATGGGAGTCCCTGCAGGCTCTCCTGAGGATTAAGACCCCATAGGTTGTGCAGAGCCAAGGCAGACCCTCGCACATAGAGGTATCACATTGTTGCTATTGTCATAAAGGGGTTTCAAAAACTGCTGAAAAGATATTTGCTTCCTTTTAAGCAAACAAATTGACAGAGACAATAATCTTTGTCTTCACCAGTTTCAGTATTTTCACTTTAAAGAAAGAGCCATTGTGTTAGAGAACAGGAAATAGGGTTTGACCCACAAATATTTCATTTTACCAACTCTGCCTCTGTGAAATTTCTTGGTCAACACCCTCCTCCTTTAAGAGCTTGTGGGAGTTGGAGATCTTCTTCCTCAATAGCTGGAGAGCCTTTGCCTGGCAGACATAGAACCTCTCCAAGTCTGCAGGAAATCTTTGCTGGTCAAGGACCCCAGTGGGAGGTAGGTGGCTTACGGATTGGGGACAGCTGAGAAGTCATCTGGTGCATTGCCTTTTAGGATTGGAGGCACTTGATAAACATCCTCTTCTCTGCCCACACAGAAATACCATATATGTTGCAATTAAAGGCATACTCCCCTGCTCTTTTCCTTTTGTTCTAAAGTGTGTGCTGGAGCCCAGAATGCCCTGAATTCTCCAACAGGTAGACCCGTCTGAGTAATGTTCCAGGGCCAGGTCTGTGCAGTCCTGGTGCAGTAGCGGAATAAATATTTTGAGAGCTCCAATTTGGAATCATCTGCAGTGAAATTGCCTCTCTCTGGCTTGAGTCAGAAAGTAAGAGTAGAAAAAACCCACCTTTGTGACCCCTTGTCCATACCTGTTGCTCAGATGGTGGAAGTGTGTGTGCCCTTGGTGGGCTGCTGGCCGGACCAAGTGCAGTGCATTGTCTGTTTGATAAAGCAGTTAAGTCCCGCCCGCTCCACTCTGCCCCTTGGGGCCCAGCAGCGCACAGAGCACTCTCCTTAAGCTGCTGTGGCAGGAGCTGGTGCCTGTCAAGTGGAAAGTGGTGGCTGCATTCTGAGCACAGGTGCCACTAGCAGAAGTCCCTTCCCTTTCAGTTGCTGGGCCACTCTAGGTCAGGGAAAGACCCAGGCTGCTGAGGCCCACTCATTACCCCTAAAACAAAGGCACGAGAAGGCACCATCCACGGTGCCTGTATCCTGTCCTCTCCTGTCCCCACCTACAGCCACGGCAGAGGACAGTGGATGTGGCACATCTTTGTTACAGGGTGTCTGGCTCACACTCCAACTCTTCTAGAAAGCCTTCCTTGATCTCTCCAGACAAGATAGGTTGCTTCCTTCTTGGACACTTATTCAGATCTGGAAGATCCAGGCCCTAGATGGATCTTCCTTCCTCCATGGTTGGGAACACACTATACCCAGCCTCAAATCCCAGCTCTCCCATTCACTACGTATGTGACTTTTGGCAAGTTACTTAACTTCTTCATACCTCATTCTTTTACTTAAAAATGAGAATAGTGCAAATGTCAATTGCATGCAACTGTTATGGGGAAGTGCATGATTTAATACACATACAGTGCTTAGAGCAGTGCCTGGCATGGAACAAACCTTCGACAAGAGACTGCTATTATAATCATACAACTTTTTGTGGTAAAATATACATAACATAAAATTTACCATTTTAACCATTTTTGAGTATACAATTCAGTGGTATTAAGTACATTCACACCGTTGTGCACCCGTCACCAACATCCATCTCCAGAACTTTTCCATCACCCTCACCTGAAACTCTGTGCCCACTAAACAGTAACTCCCCGTTTTCTCCTCCTCCCAGGCCCTGGTAACCACTGTTCCACTTTCTGTCTTTTGATTATATAAATTTTGGTTAGATAATATCTTACATATTTTTTATTCAACAAATATTTATTGAACACCTACTTTGCACCAGGAACTGAAGTAGAACCTGGGGCTGCAGTTGTCATCAAGATAGAGTTTATGAGCCCGGCGTGGTGGCTCACACCTGTAATCCTAGCACTCTGGGAGGCCGAGGCGGGTGGATCGCTAGAGGTCAGGAGTTCGAGACCAGCCTGAGCAAGAGCGAGACCCCATCTCTACTAAAAATAGAAAGAAATTATATGGCCAACTAAAAATATATATAGAAAAAATTAGCCGGGCATGGTGGCGCATGCCTGTAGTCCCAGCTACTCGGGAGGCTGAGGCAGAAGGATCGCTTAAGCCCAGGAGTGTGAGGTTGCTGTGAGCTAGGCTGATGCCACGGCACTCACTCTAGCCTGGGCAACAGAGCGAGACTCTGTCTCAAAAAAAAAAAAAAAAAAAAGAGTTTATGTCTTCGTGGAGACTTTATTATAATAGTTTGAGACTAACTATAAAATATACAAGACAATCTCAGACAGTGATGCATGCTTTTGTTGACAAAACCATCCAGAACAACGACAAAAGATATAGTATGTCCTTTCAAAGTCACATGAAGGCTTTGTTTAACAGGACCCCCCTCCCCATAGATTATTTAATTCTTTAGGATATTTGATTTTCCTATTTACTATTTGATTAGAGTCCAGACAGTGGGGAGTTACATGTTAACTTATAGATTTCTTGCCCATAGAACAGATAATCGAAAAGGTTATGGTTTTATTAACCTGTAGGACAGTAAGCTCTTTTAGATCTAACCTAGCAAACTTACAACACGTTTTTCTTTTAATTTCCATAAACACCCAGTTCCCCAAATGCTTATGGAACCAGCATTGAGTAATCTTACTAGTTCCTTTATTAATGAGTTAGCAAATCTTTGACATGTGTTTATTCTATTTTTATATAAGAGTCATGTTTTCAACTTTTGAAAATTACACTTTGGCACTTTGAAGAACATAAATCAGGACAAGGGGATAGAGTGGCTGGAGCTGGCAGTATTTGAGACAGGTGTTGAGGGAGTGAAATCTGAGCAGGAACTTGGGTGATGAAGGAAGCAGGCACCCCAACTTCGGGGAGAAGAGCCTTTCTGGCAGAGGGGATGGCCAGAGAGGCCAAAGGAGACCAGGGCAGTGGGCATGGAGAGTGGTGGATGAGGTCCGGAAGGTTCTAGGTCAGACCCTGAAGAGTCCTGCAGGCCGTGCTGGGAGGATCAGGTCCAACTTCAAACCTGTTGAAGAATATGTTCCATGCTCACCACAAGCAAGTAAGCATCCTCAGGTTGAGGCCACACTTCCCCCCTCACTGGATCCCCCACCTTTAGCTCAATGAGGCCACTGCTACTGGTGCATCTTGCCCGTGTACCCTAAACTGCTCCAAGCCTGAAGCCAATTGTTTCTTCACCACTAGGACTTGGTCTCAGCCCGGCCAGGGAGACTTCGGGGATGGAGAAGGGGAAGCCCTCAGGGCAGGTACAGAGACAGAGGAGCCAGCACTGACTGGCTGGTCAGAAATCCAAGCGGGGAGTCGGGTCCCTGCCCGTGAAGTTCCTCCCAGGGCCCAGCAGTTGGCTGTGGCCACACGTGTGTTGGACCCCGTCAGGGCACCTGGTTCTGGTGCCTGCTCAGAGGAACTGGACAAGGACTTCTCTGCTAGAATTCGAGTGATTCCTTCCAGTTCTAAAACTCTCTAGGATTCCCTGAACATCCCCAAGACTGTGCTCCAAATCTCCCCTCTTGCACAACAGTGAGTTCTCGGGGCAGCCCTACTGAGCAGCGCCCTCTAGCGAAACTTTGTGTTCCTGCCGTAATCCCTGGGGGATGGGACTGCTGGGGCCGCCCAGGATGGGGGCTTTTCTGCAGAAGACAGAGCCCACGCTGTTTCTCAGAGCTCTGTTGAGCTCCTACTGTGTGCCAGGCACTGTCAGCCGCTGTGAAGTGCCGGCGGCGACGTGAGAGCAGGGCCCGTGTCTGTCTTGGTCACCATTGCCTCCCAGCACATAATATTGCCCAGCATACACTAGATATTAGGCGAGTATTTTTCTAGTGAATGAATAAAGAAACAAAGATAAATACTATGCAGTCTCTGGCCCTTGTGAAATCAGTGTGGGAACTGTCCTGTGTAACTTCAGAGCACTCCCATGAGCAGGAGTTAACTTACGTCTTTTTAATTAAGCTCAACCCAACAGGCAGCTGTGTATAGTGTTATGAGCAAGAATTCTGGAGTCAGACCGCCTGGGTTCAATTCCTGGCTCTGCCACTTATTAACTCTGTGACCTCGTGCAAGTTACTTAATCTCCCTGTGCATTATTTCCTACTCTGTAAAATAGGGAAACCTCATAGTGTTGTTATGAGGGTTCAAATAATTAAAATTTGTAAAGCCCTTAAGAAAGTGTCAGAATTTGTTAAATAAATAAGGGAAAATTTGCTAAAAATAGGAGTGACGTCCAAAAATAAACTGGCTACCTAATGAGGTACTCAGCTGCCCATAACCAGAGCTATTGGAGGATGCATTAGCTCTTTCAGATAATTGGTATTAATAATATCTATTATCTATTGATTACTTAATATTATCCAGCACTGTGCAAGCACTTTACATTTATTATCCGATTTTGTCTTTACAATAACTGTATTATTATCACCACTTGACACAGGAGACAGAGGCTTTGTGATGACCTGAGATCTCTCAGTTTGGAGTGACAGATCTGGGATTCAGCGGACTCCAGCACACTGTAGATTCTGAAGTGAGTTGTGCTCAGACTTCAGAGAACACTTGGGCGTCTGAGGTCACGCAGGGCATGGGAACCGCGGAGAAAGGGCAGGTGAGCAGTCTGTGGACTGGCGGGAAGAGGCTCCAGGGGCGGCCAGAGCCCAGGGCTCAGCGATAAGGAGCCCTTTGTGCTGCGGCTCCAAGGCAGAGTGAGGGTGGGTGGGGGCAGGAAGGTAGAGGCAGCTTTTGCAGCAATCAATCAACCAACCCACCCACTACGCCAGAGACACCCTGTAGCCAATGGAAGGGAGGTGTTGGGAGGTGGCTCCATGGGCCCAGGTGCAAGGCAATGTTACAGCCGGCCAGAGGAGCCCTCAGAAGCAGGACAGTGTTTCTGGACAGAGAAAAGATGGAAAGTCCCAGGGAAGGAGGGAACAGCAGGTGGATGGCATGGAAGATACAGGCATGGAAGATTCCTTGGAAAAGTGGGACAAGTCTTCTATGGTAGTAGCAGGTCAGAGAAGATGAATGTAGAGACATATTTAGGAGCAAAGAGGAAATCTGAGGGGTTTCTGCCTTTGTCTTTACAATAAAAAAGGAGCTGAGATCATCCGTTCAGGGGGTGAGGGAGTGAGTTTAGGGTCTTGAGAAGGGCAGAGTTTGGAATAAGCCTGAGCAGGTGTGCTAGGACAGCAGGTGGCGCAGACAAGGCTTACTGGGTTGCAGAAGGCCCTGCTGGAGACTGAGGGCAGGACATTGGGCTGAGCCAGGGTCACACAGGCAGTGATACCTGGAGGACAGTTACTAGTATGTAGAGGAGGCAACTGCTGGGCCACACTCACTGCTACTAAGCCCCCTGGGCCCAAGTTCTGGGGCCACCAGAGCTGTTCTGTCCACCTAAGAGTAACCCCTCTTCTTGTCCAGTCTCCCAGAAACTCTCAGGGGCCATGACAGCTACCTCCCAAGAGCACATGGAGCCCTCCTGCTGGCCCCAAAGGCTCCTGTGGCTTAAACATTTACAACACCCAATCTTTCATATACCGATCCTTCTCCACACTGACTCCGCAAAACATCAGTGACCACAGAGGAACATGGCTGAAAACTCCAGACTGCCTTTTTTAAAGATCCATGTGACACCTGGCTTCTAAAGCATTTCCCACAATCCTTTCACAGGCATCCAAGTGGGCACCGGATGAGCAGTGTGACTTCATCTTCCAGGTGGGGAAGCTGTGCCTATCAGCTTCTGCATTGCCTGCAGGCTTTCTGAGCAGCTGTCTGCGGTCAAGGCAAGGAGTGTCTGGTGTTGTGGGCTGTACGCCCCCCCCCATCCCCCACAGGCCACTCCCATCATTACCCTTGCTGTGGGGTACCAGGTGGTAGGGGGCAGGGATGGCAAACACTTGACACACACGTCTCGTCATGCCCGGATCTGGCACCAAGGGCAGACCTCAATAATCTATCACACCTTGTTGCTCAACACTGCTCCAGGCAGCGTCAGAGAACAGCTGTGGGTGAAACTTCAGGTGAATCCTATGGCCACCCCAAATGTAGGATGTGTAGCCCTAGCACCTACTGTCTGTGAAGCAGATGGCCCCAGGTAAAACTATGAAGGAGTGAGGCTGTCTTCGGCCTCTAAACAGTACACCCCCCCCCGCCAGAGATCTCCAGAGGGGGGGCTCTGTTCCAAGCCGTCCAGGTTCTGTCCCGCTCTCCTCCTCAGGGTCCCAGGAGCCAAGCAGCTCATCTGATCCCGACGGGCAGTGATGGGCGAGTGAGGGCTTCTCACCACTGCCGCGCCTCTGCCACTAACTTGCTCCGAGGTTGTTTCATCGACTGTGAGAAATACTAATTAAAACTATCTGTGGATCCTCAGCCGCAAGAATAAGGATCAGAATGGAAGTGAGGCCCTGTATTTACAAGGTTTTTAAATTGCAAAGATCTCTGCCAATGTATGAAAGTCTCACTTCTAACCACCAGCACCAACCTTTCCAGATATTTTCACAGGGAACTTTTGGGGGACACCATTTTTCAGTCTGAAGGGAAGAATTCTAATGGTGGGTTGTGCAATTTGCAGAGTGTTTGGGGGTAAGCCAGGCCTTGTGGCACCTTTCAAATTCTACCCCGTGCTGCAGCAGAACTTGTATTTGTATGGTGCTTAATAGTTGATAAAGGGGCTGTCACTTTAGTCAAGATTGCTCCCTTGCTATTTTAGCAGCATCGACTTGTTATGCCGGTGAGCTTTGGTAACTTTCCTACATATTGAGAATCTTTCCTTTCTCTTTGTCTTTCCCTTTCCTTTCTCCTCTCCCCTCCTCTCCTCTCCTTCCCTTCTCTCCCCACCTCTCCCTTCCCCTCCCATCTCATCTCCTCCTCTCCTCTCCTCTTCTTTTTAATCCAGGCATCAGGATGAGGGTGGCAAGCTGAGCAGGGGAATCTGGTGGATTAAAATGCAGTCCAGGCTGAAAATCCCCCAAGCCTGGGAGTATCACCCCCATCTCTGTCACCAGGGCAGAGGGAGAGCAGCCAAGCTGAATCCAGGGTTATTTTTAATCCCAAAGATGCAGCCTTTGAGAACAAACAGCCCCCGCCTGGAAGGACTTGCCAAATGAGTGTGGACTGGAGGAGGTGTCAGAATGCAGCTGCCTCTCCTTGCCCCAGACCCCTCCGGAAACCAGAGCTGGGTGGCAGTGTGTATTTTTACACAAGCTGCCTTGCTGTGTGCCCCGTGTGCCACAGGGTCCTGTGAGGACGGGGTGGGAGCCCCACGCACCATGACCTTTAAAAACTAACCTTAGATGGAGCGGGCTGTCGCCTGGTGGCCAGAGGAGCTGGCTTTGCAAGGGCCCTGCCCAGCTCATGTTGCCCCAGGCCCCGCCGCCTGCCCTCAGCGCCACCCCAGCCCCAAGCTACTGAGGAGCACTTTGGAGTAGCATTTTCTTCTTCCTTTCTCTTTTCCTCTCCTACCTTTACTCTCTGGAACACAGGTAATCCATATTTATTGTAGAAAAAGGTAAAAATTGAGATAAGCCCCCCAAAAAGAAACATTCTGATGACTGCCCCCACACCCCCTCCCACTACAGATGGGTTAATATTTGGTGGATATTTTTCCAGACTTTTTCTATGCATAATTACATACAAGGCATTATATTTTTTTTAGAATACAGAACCCTACTCAGGGCGTGGCACTAAGGAACCAGGACACTCATTTGGGAAGGGCCTCCGCCAGTCTGGATGATGCTTGTTATCTCCACTTGAGGTTCTACAGCTCTGTGGCAGGGGGTTGTTAGGACAGGACATTTCAAAACTTGGCTACGAAGATTGATAACAAGGGTGATGCCAGTCAGAGATTGGGTAGGCAGTTGCTGGGCCGATGTCCTTGAAAAAGTATTTTTTGTGTAAAAAAAAGTTGAGATGGCCTTTGTGCAGGGTTGTGGTTTTTGCATTTAACACAGTGCCCGGTCTCTGTGTATTGCACAGCGGTGTTCAATAAAAGCAACCTTCGGCCAGGCACGGTGGCTCACACCTGTAATCCTAGCACTCTAGGAGGCCGAAGCCGGAGGATCCCTTGAGGTCAAGAGTTCAAGACCAGCCTGAGCAAAAGCGAGACCCCCATCTCTACTAAAAATAGAAAAAATTAGCCGAGCATGGTGGTGTGCATCTGTACTCCCAGCTCCTCGGGAGGCTGAGGCAGGAAGGAGGATTGCTTGAGCCCAGGAGTTTGAGGTTGCTGTGAGCTAGGCTGACACCATGGCACTCTAGCCCAGGTGACAGAGCAAGACTTGGTCTCAAAAAAATAAATAAATAAAATAAAAGCAACTTTCTTCTCCATCCTTGCCTGTCCCAGCAGGAATCACTTTGCCCACATCAGGCTTTGTTTCAGGGCTTACCTGATTCAGAAAACCCCCAGTGTACTGGTTAAAAAGATAGGCTCTGGAGTCAGGAAGTCTGGGTTCAAATCCTTGCTCTGCCTCTAAATAACTGTGAACTTGGATAAGTAGTTTAACTTGTTTGTGTCAAATGTCCTCATTAGGATGAAGATAGAATACACAGCACAGGCTTGGTGTGAAAATTCAGTGAGATAATACAGGTAGAACACTTAGAAAAGTGCCTAGCACATAGTAAGTGCTTGATAATCATTAGTTCTTCTGCTATTATTATTTTTTCAACTCTTTTGGAACATCTCCTGTGTTTCAGGCACTTGCCTAGCTTTCTGTATGATTTAGGGCAAATTCATTCATATCTTTCTCACTTCATTTAGATAGGTGCTCAAGGCAGTTGGGGAATGAGATGGGGAATAATTTCAGGTGCTTGGATATCAGGAGACTTAATACATTGGCATTACAGAGGCACTGGAGCTCATTAACATATTAGAAAACTGTTAAAAGCCATGTTGCTTTAACTGGGACTCTCATGAACACACCACTCTGGTTGTTGAAGGTGGATCTTGAGTACAATGGGGGTTCACCATGCCGTTCATGCTACTTTTGTGTATGTTTGAAAACCTCCATCATAAAAAGTTTATGTACACGGGTATGTGTGTGTGTCCTGAAAAAATCCACACTCTATTTTACTTTTGTACTTTTTCTGAATTGTTTTAATATATATTTTATAAAGCATTCATGAATCTTTTTTGTTAATCAAGACAATAAAACCACTAAAAATACATTCCCCTTGGATATAGTGGTGTTGAGAGAAGCCATGGCTAGTCTGTAACTAGGTTTTCACTCTGGTGGTCATAGTCTATTGCACTGACGACATGCAGAATTCCCAGCTGACAGGTGGTAGGGACAAAGAGCAGATACGCTCATTGGCACCTGGTACCAGGCTGCCCCCTCCCTCTGCTCTCCCTCCCAATATTGGCTTCCAGCCCTAATTTTGGGTCATACTTGTCCTGTCTATGTCAGTGCCCAGCACTTTGTGTGCCCCATGAAAACTCTGAGAACAGAAGAGGCAGAGGTTAGAGGCATCCATTCGCATCAATCACAGAACTTGCCGCCTCAAGGTAGGGGTCCCCGATGTCTGTCTCCTCCCTCTCTGAGGCCAGCCAGCTGGGTGCTCACCACCTCTTCCTCTCTGGTCCTGGCGACCCGTCCAGACTTTTGGCAACAACATAGACATCACATCTTTGTTGCTACAGAGTACCCAGTTCACCTTGCTTTTTGTGATCCATCATCTAGATATGTGGGCTGGTTTTGTTGCTACCACAATTATTGTTATGAATAATTATAGCTTCCAATTATTGAGTGATTATTGGGTGCCAAATGCTGTACATCCATAGGCACTGTCTCATATAATCTACACAACAGCCAATGAGGTAAGTACTACTATTATCCTACTTTACAGGGGAGGAAACTGAAGCTTACAGAGTTTGAGTGTTACTCAGTCACAGGGCTAATAAATGGACATTTAAATTCCAGGCTTTCTGATTCCAAAGCTCATGCTCTTAACATTGCTAATGAGAAATTCTTTTCCCACCCCTGGAAAGAGGAGAGAGGTGTAAAAGAATGGCTTTTCCTAGACCTACAGTTCTGTTGGTTTTTTGTGTGTATCATGTGTCATAAACAGAGACTACCATAATGTGGACACCCTTGCTGCCTGGGCTATCGTGTGCCATAAAAGGGTTCTCAGGTGTGTGTGTGTGTAAGTGTGCTTCTAAATGTAAAGCGAGGGCAACCCAGAGGTAGAGGACTGTCAGGTAAGACAACGATTCTGGATTCAGCAAACCTGGGCTCTGCCTCGGCTCTGCCATTCATCAGCTCGTTATCTTGAGCCACTCACTTTCCCTCTCTGAGCCTCAGTTTCCTCATCTGTAAGAGGGATAACCTGTCACAGTTAAGCACATTAAGTGAGATCGAGAGGCGTGCCTACCCAAAGCAGGCACTCGAAAATAAGTGTGCTCTTTATCCGCATCCCATGGCGCAGGGAGAGTTTCTCCAAGCAAGATTGGGAAGAAGAAAGTGAGCGTGCAGTACCTTTGCTTAGGCGCATGCGCAAACACGGGCGGGGCGTCCAGGACCCTCACAACACTTAGTCTGGAAACCGTCACGTTGTGTGTTGAGAGCTTTGGGGCGCAGTTTGGCCTCCGCCGCTCCTCGCCCTCCCCAGCCCCTCGAGGAGGTTGCAGGCTTGCTCCCCACACACTCTCCTCCCTGCTCCTTTCTTCCCAACCCTCTCAGACTAACCAAAGTTCACGTCCAGCCCGTCCAGCCCATGCTTCCTTCCCGGCCCACCACTCAGGCCACAGCCACGCGGGCGGGGCTGCACGTGGGCTGCAGGTCCGGAGGGGGCTTCCGCACTGCGGCGTTGGCCCCCGCTGCTGTGAACCGCCTGCTCTTAGCACACCAGGACTCCAGACGCATGCCTGCCCTCCCTCCCCGCCGCAGACACACAGAGACTCAGATGCACAGCCACACACACAGACACGCAGGTACATAGACGCACAGAGACCCACAAAGACATGCAGACACATAAGAAACACATACACACAGACACAGGCTTCCTCCCTCCCCGCGGGCCCTGCCTTCTGCCCAGCGGCCCCCTCCCCTGCGGCTCTGCCTCTTTGGTCTAATAAGGGTAGGTGAGAAAGTGCTGTGAGATTCCAGAGATACCTCCCAGAGCTCCTCCTGAGGCACTTCCAGCTGGACATTCAGCTCAGGGCAACTGTCCAGGGCCCCCGGGCCCCAGGGCTGAGTCATGCAGATGAAAGTTCTGAGGCCCTAAATTGCATTTCTAGATCCCCAGCCTTTAAAAAGCACCGCAGGCTGCCCTAGGAGGCAGTGAAGTTTCCCACAGAAACTCCATTTGGGGCGGATTTAATCGCGGGGCATTTTAAAAGCCCCATCTGGAGGTAATTTGAAGTTTAAATTACCAGGATAGAGGATTTTTTTTTTTTTTAAACCAAAAGCAGGGCTTGGAATAGTTACATTGTGTCAGTTATTGATCAACCATTTCCAAGGGCTTAAAAAAATGTTAAGACCTGTTTTACCCAATATGTTAGAAAAATTTACGTCAGGACTTGGTCATGTTTAGTGTAACTGGTATTAATAGTTCAACAACACTTGGGGCAAGAAATGATACATTTCGTGAATTTTCTAAATCAAATCATACTTAGACCCCACCTACCAGGACCTCAGAAAACCCCATTTCCAGCCATTTTCAAGGCCCCTCCCTCTCCTTCCATGCACAACTCCGATGCCTTAGGATCCAGAAACTTGGGGAAGGGCTTCGGCTCTGTGACGGTCACTGCTAAGTCGCTCATTGTCCAAGCCCGGGTGGACCCGTGTAGGCTGTTGCTGCTGCTCACAGCATCCTCTCCAAATTCACGGCGACATTGCAAGTGTTCAGTCCTCAGGAGCACCTCCCCTTAGCCACCCCACAAAGGCCCTGCTCCTTCAGGGTGCTGGGTAGGAGGCCCAGCACTCGAGGTCCTGCCACCTTTGAATGATCTCCAGACCCTGCACTCCTCCCCAGACCTCTCCATCGCTAACATTAGTGTTAGGTCTCCAGACCCTTAGAAAATCAAAGAAAGGCCTTTAACTTTTTCCCTGGAGCAAGAAAAACCCAGTTCCCAAGACACAAGACCTCAGGAGAAGAGGGGAAAATACCTCACATTCTTTTCCAGTGAGCCTACAGAAGAAAACCAGACATGGTTAATTTCTCAATCACAGTAGCCAGTCACTTAGTCAATAATTACCTGATTTACTTAGTAGTCCACACTCTTTGGGGAGTAGATAGAGTCATGGTCCAAAAAACCCCAAACAAACAAACAAAGAAACCTTTCTTTAAATGAAGATTACGAAATCTCTTGGCTTCTGTAATTTTCAGAGAGTGTCTCTAGAATACTCCTGTTTGGACAGAGATGGGTTCAATCCCATACAGAGGTCATTTAGTAGCTTGGTGTCTAGTAGTTTGGTCTTATTGTGCCTCTTTATGAAAGAGCTGCACCCCTATTTGAGGACTGAGGAGGTTGAGGTAAGAAGTGACACTGTGACTCAAGGAAACATAGGCTGGCTCTGACTCACACGCAACACCCTACAGGGGGTAGAGCTTAAGAGCAGAAGGAACAGCTGCAGAATCAAATAAACGAGAGTTGGAGCTCTGGCTCCATGACTGTTTAGCTGTGTGACTTCAGGCAAGTTACTTCCCCTCTCTGAGCCTCAGTTGCTTCATTTCTAAAATGGGGATGATAAAGTCTCTCCTAGAATTATGTGAAAGTTAAATGACAGACAGCCAGGAAGTGGTGTAAATTCATGCTGTGAGGAATACCCTGTGCTGTAAACACAACAATGATATACGGTATAGAAAGAGCACATTAAAATGACATGGCCACATTCAGAGAACATCAGCATCTCTGAGGACAGAGCTGAGGTGCATTCTATACACCTCCTCCAAGGGTCCCTAGTGGGACTGAGCTCTATGTGCCCATGTAGCATGCTTTTCCTTCATCCCTTTTTCATTCTTCCCAACCCCCTGACCCACTCCTGTTCCTTGAATCATTTCCTAAAATAAACAGGCTCAGACAAGCCCTTATCTGAGTCTGCTTTTTTTCTGGTGGTTGGGGTGAAGGAGGGGAGTTTAGGCTTAGACAGATGGGAGGAGGAAAACCAAAGCAAAGCAAAGGGCTGGTAAATATTAATAGAAAACAAAATATGGCAGAGATAAGTTAAAATATAGGTCATTATAATACATGTAAACAGATTACCTATCAAAAGAAAGACTATCAGATTAGATAAAACAAAATGAGCAAAGTTTGCAAGAGATATACCTAAAACAAAACCACAAAGAAAAACTGCAAATAAAAAGTTAGGAAAAAATATACCAGTCCACTGCTAACCAAAATGAAACAATTGTTATGGGTTGAACTGTGTGCCCATGTTGAAGTACCTCACAATGTGACCTTATTTGGAAACACAGTCATTGCAGATGTAATCAGTTAAGATGAGGACATACCAGATTAAGCCAGGCCCTTATGCCAGTATGACCAGTGTCCTTATGAGAAGATGAGAGAGACACACAGACCCACAGGAAGACAGTCATGAGATGGCAGAGGCAAAGATTGGTGTTATGCTGCCACAAGCCAAGGAGTGCTTAGGGCTCCCCAAAGCTGGAAGAGACAAGGAAGGATCCAAGAGTATTTGGAGGGAACATGGCTCTGCCAATTTCAGGCTTTGATTTCACTTTGATTTCAGACTTCTAGCATCCAGAACTATGAATGAATAAATTTCTATTGGTTTAAGCTGCCAGTTTGTGGTAATTTCTTATGGTGGCCCTAGGAAATTAATATACATGTCTAATAATATTTATATCAGACCCAATAAAATTTAAGACCAAAACACTATTAAAAATAATCAAGGATAACATAAAATTATAAAAGCAACATCCCATCAAGAATATATAACAATTGTGAATCTGTATGCACTTAACATGGCTAAATTATATAGAGAAGTTAATTCATATACATAGTGGAAGATTCTTAATATACTTTTATCAGGACCTGCTAGATCAAGCAGATAAAGAACAGAGCAAGGCTATATAAGATATGAAGAGCTCATAAAGTAAACCTGATCCAATATAGACATATAGAAGCCTGCACTGAAATGGAGAATATATATGTTTTTCAATCACGTGGACAATTTTAGCAAAGAAAGTCTTGAGATATTTCAAACAATTTATAGCATACAAATAATATTTTTGTGCACAATGATATTAAATTAGAAACAAACATACCCCTAAGTTTATTGTGCAGCCAAATGCTCTTCCCCTGAGACTAAGTTTATTGTGTATTAAAGACAGTCTTAATAAAAATTACAAAATGTTTAGGCTTGAACAACTATGAGAAAACTACATAACAAAACTTGTGGGGTGCAAATAAAGCAGTACCTAGAGGCAAATTTATAGCTTTAAAATACATTACTGGAAGAATAAGATTGAAATTAAATGAATTAAAAGTTTAATACCGGCCGGGCGCGGTGGCTCACGCCTATAATCCTAGCACTTGGGAGGCCGAGGCGGGCGGATCGTTCAAGCTCAGGAGTTCGAGACCAGCCTGAACAACAGCGAGACCCCGTCTCTACTAAAAGTAGAAAGAGATTATCTGGCCAACTAAAAATATATATAGAAAAAATTAGCTGGGCATGGTGGCGCATGCCTGTAGTCCCAGCTACTCGGGAGGCTGAGGCAGAAGGATCGCTTGAGCCCAGGAGTTTGAGGTTGCTGTGAGCTAGGCTGATGCCACAGCACTCACTCTAGCCCGGGCAACAGAGTGAGACTCTGTCTCAAAAAAAAAAAAAGTTTAATACCAAAAGCTAGAAAAAAATGAGATAATGCATTTAAAGTCCTGTGCATAATGCTTGCCACAAAATAAATATTTAATAAAAAGGAGTACTTAATAAATGGAAATTGTTGTTATTGCATCCATAACCTTCCAATTAAAAGAACTTTTCTTTCCAGGATTAAGTTAAAACTTCATAAGCAACTATGGTACACCAAGACAGAGATATCTCTGTGCCCAGGACTTTAGAAATTAATTTTTATGCAATTTTGTATAGTACAATAAAATCTGAGAAAGATATATTCTCTAGTCCAGGTTGGTCTCCTCTGCCTCTATTAAATATAAACGCATTCTTTACCCATTGAATAGACTGAACCCACAGCTCAGCAGTATTGTGATATGTATCAGAAGCTAGGCCCCTAGAAGGAAGCTCCCCTCTCAGAGCCCTTATTAGCATCCAGGAAATTCCATTATCAGTCCTCCTTTTGGAAGGAAGCAAAGAGTTAAATAATTAGGGAGCATCACCTTTCCTAAAGGTACTGTTGATATGCCACTTCCCTAAAATTATTCTTCAGAAAAGGGTGAATAGCCTTAGGCAGACTCCAAATTACAGGGTGTTGTTTCAATAACTATAATTTTGAATAACAAAATACTATTTAGGAAATGTACAAAACCCTCAAAGGAACTTAATAAATTTTTAGATTGGGAAGATCATCACTTGACATAATTTGTTAAAAAAGAAGCCAAGAAATCATTAGCAGTATTTCATTAGTAGTATTTGACTTTTGCATCTATATTATTAAAAGTTTATATGTTTGAGTTGGCCCCATAAGTTTTTTTGTTTAATCCTTTCATTTGGAAACAGAAAAGAATAAAGCTCCATTTTCAGGATTGACTTTTATTCAGGCATATGCATTAACCTATAGAAAGAAAGCAGGTGATGAGAGCCCCTCTCCCTGATGTTCCTGGTCAAACAATCGCACTGTGTAGAAGGAGCAGCTTACACTTAAACTTGCTTCAGTTTGTGCCTCTTTGGATGGGCGTGTTCTCAGTGTCCAGGAGTCTGAGCACACTGGGGGAAATGTGGTAGGCGGGAGCTACTGCCTTCACTGATATATGAGCAGTTAATTTTCTGGACTCTTCCCAAGAAAATTTCCTAAGGATGCTGGGCAGCTCCTGGGCCCTAGTTCTTGGGAGGGGTTGGTCCTGTCATCAGAATCAAGCCCAGCATCTGTGTGGCAACTTGTCCTTGTCATTTATCTCCCCAACACCCCTTGGGGTAAGGAGGGAATATTCTGTTGCACCCTTTAGACAAGTGAGGAAACTATACAGTCCCAGACTAATGACAGGACAGGAAATGCATCCTTTGGACTCCTGCTCACTGATGAGGGAGGAAGACTATGGGAGAGGATGCTTGGCTCTCAGGGCCCTTACCTCCGCCTTCTTCTGTACCCCCCCTCTTTGTGCAAACCTGCTTCTCTGTGGGATACATAAACATAACACATCCCAGTCCCCCTTGCTCCCAGATACATGCAATACCCACTGCACCTTCTTGGCAGCCATGCAACTAACATACATAGCACAGAACATCCATCTGCATCCCATGTAGTGCTTGAGTGTCCACTGTGGACTCGGTACCATCTTTGGTACTGCGGATGCTGTGATAAATGAGACAGACACAAATCATTGCTGAAAGCCAAGATAGGGCCCACCATTGTTGTAGAAGGACACACATCTCTATAGAGAATGGGGCCATGTAAACAGCGAGGAAAGTAATGACCTTCTGTCTGGCTTCCCCTCTGGAGTAGCAGCTGAACTGATTTCCTCTGGCCGTGGCTTCAAAAGACAAAGCCTGGCACAGCAGAGAGCTACTAAAACCATGGGTCTGAGAGGTGTACCATGCCACAAAGAAGCATGCGGTTTCCCCCTCATTCAGGAGGTCCCTAGGCATCAAGACAGGCAGTGAGGGGGAATCCCAGACATCATTCTCCTCTGTGAGACACTCGCAGTCTGCACAGCTTCCACTGGGACCTCCGGGGGCAGCTCCCCACTCCACATCCCTTCCAGCTGCCAACTCCCTCTGCACTGTAGATAATGCAGCAATTGTAACTGAGATGAGAGAGTATAAAACATCCAGGTTGCTTCCAGTTAGGTTTTTTTAAGCAGTCCTGCAAATTTTTCAAGTGCTACTTTGCACATTAGGTCATCATCACTCCCAGCCTCTCTGAGATGAATGTCCAGACCACATTCTCTTGGGTCCCGGGGGCAGAAATGCAGAAATCTCCATTTGGGGTAATCTCAAACCACTCGCCTCCCTTGTTCATTTTGCTGGTAGAAGTTGTACAGATTGTACAGCTAGATCTCAGGGTAACTGAACATCACAGCAGACTTTTATGATTTCTACTAAAAAGATGCCTTATAAACTCATGTGCATGTCAAAGCAAGCTCTTCCTGGTGAAATGCTTTCCCTTCACCAGCTCCGTCTCTAAGAATGCTGCCCCACGTGATTTGTGCAGAGGCCTGGCAAGGCAATGAGGTAACAGGAACTCATCAGTTTGTTCGTTTTGGGTGCAGGAAGGTTGTTTCAGTTGAGTTTAGAAGCTTATCATAAAGAAGCCGGTTAAGTCCATTGGAAATCTGCCCTGATGAGCAGGAGTGAGACCATCATGGTTAGAACTTGTTCGTGTTGATGCTGACAATCATATCACAAACTTCCCTTCCCTCAATAGTTCATGAAATCCTGACACACGCAAGTGGAAGGCCTCAGGGTTACTACAAACCCCTGGCTGGACCTCTGAAGCTGTAGATAAAAGACCTCTTCACAAGATGCTCAGAAAACCCAAGCAGGATGAAGTTCTGGATATGTAAGTAAGAATACAGTGACTTCAAGCTCTGTGCCTCCTCCAAGCCTCTCCTCATGCTGTTCCCATATTCTAGGACACTACCCTTCCCCTCCTCCCCCTTGGCCAACACATAGTCATTCTCAAAGGCCAGCAAATGTCCAGAAAATTCATATTAGGATCAGTATCGAGAAAGACCTTAAATGCCACCTAGTCTGATGATCTACTCCCTTCTAAAATTGAGTTCCTTCTGTAATTTCTAGCCAGAGTTCAAATACTATTGGTGACTGAGGACTCATAGCCTCCTTGAGATAACCCATTCTACCTCCATATAGCTTTATTTTTATTAATAATAACGACTAGTATTTATTGCATGTCAACTTATGCCTGAAAAATGTTACATGAATGTAATTCTTACAACAGCCCTATGAATATCATTATTATCTTCTCATTCCATTTTACAGAAGAGAAGATCAAGTCTGAGGGAGGCTCAATGACCTGCCCAAGATCACAGAGCCAGGAAGTGACAGAGCCTGCAGGTCTCTAACCCCAAAGACCGTGTGCCCTTCACCACTGTACTGCACCCTCCAGGACTTCCTGACATACAGAAACCTCTCCCTGTCATAGCTACACTCACGGTACAGTGGTAGAGTTATGTGCAATTGTCAAATGTCCTCTTAGAATTCTCAGTGCTTGGAGTCTGTCTTGCACATAACACAGTGTTAATGGCCTGGACTTGCAATATTTCATTGGCTGTCATTTCGAGAATTTCGTTTCAGTCTCCAATGAAACTGTAAGTTCTTGGAATGTGGGGTCACGCTCTATGCTTATGTTTTGTATTTAATTTTTGTGTATTTAATTTTCAAGACTTTTCATGTCCATTTCAGAATCTAGTACAGATAGCACTGAGCACGTGCCAAGTGCTGAGCCCACCCTCTGATCGACTGAGCAGTGCTGGAGAGAGTATCAGATAAAGAGGCAGGAGCCCTGGATTCTGGTCCCAGCTCTGTCACTACCAAATCAGTGCTCCTTCCTGCCTCAGTTTCCCCATGTGAACTGGATGATGTGTGCCACGACCACCCTTTGATGCTGGCATCATTAGCTGGCCAGCTAAATGCTGGAGCTATGCCAAGCCACAGAACTGTTGGTAAGGCCAGGGAGAATTAGCCCATTACTCAGACTAAATCAGCCCTCAGACAGGAAGCAGCGATATCCCCCAGGACATACAGCTGGGACAGACAGCTGGATATCAATCATGGGCCTGAACTAACTTCTGCAGGCACCCCTGGTCTACTTATCCCTTATGATCCTAGGCCAGAAACAAGCAGAAATCCTGCTCAATTCACAGTCTTCCAGCCTCTAACATTTTAGGAAGCTTCTCAGTGTTTAGCAGAAGGTTTTCATACAATGTCAGTGAGAAACAACAGAATCTCCAGAAATTTTCTTGGGTAGTTCACCAAGAAAGTAAGGAAGCCAATCTGGGTTCAGTCTTCACCACTGCACTGAGCAATTTTTCATTTATTTGTTCATTTATTTCACAAACATTTTTCTTTTTTTTGTGCCCATCATGTCCTAGGCACTGTGCTGGGTCATGCAGATACAATGATGAACAAGACTGGATGCAGGCCTTCCAGTCTTGCTGGAGAGATATTAAGCAAATAATCATACAAACCTCTGATTAAAATTTATGACAAGTGCCATAAAGAAAAAGTACATAGACTGCTCACAGGAGGGCCCAACTTAACCTGAGGATGGGTGGATCTGAGAGGGCTCCCTGGAGGAAGTGGCATTTAAACTATGACCTGAATTAAAGACGTAAATGGAAGAATGGGAACCATAAATGTTCTAGAAAAAAATTTAGGAAAAAATCTTCTGGACATTGGCCTAGGCAAAGAATTTATGACTAAGACCCCAAGAACAAATACAGCAACAATAAAAATAAATAAAATAAAATAAAATAAATAACTAAATAAAAATAAATAAATGGGACTCAAACTAAAAAGTTTTTGCACAGCAAAGGAAATAATCAACAGAGTAAACAGACAACCTACAGAATGGGAGAAAATATTTGCAAACTATACATCAACAAACAGCTAATATCCAGATTCTACAGAGAACTCAAATCAGGAAGAAAAAAGCAATCCCATCAAAAAGTGGATAAAAGGCATGAACAGATTTTTTTCAAAAGAAGATAGACAAATGGCCAACAAACAGATGAAAAAATGCTCAACTTCACTAATCATCACAGACATGCAAATTAAAATCACAGTGAGATACTACCTTACCCCTGTCGGAATGGCCATTACTAAAAAGTCAAAAAAACAATAGATGTTGGCGTGGATATGGTGAAAAGGGAACACTTATACACTGCTGGTGGCAATGTTAACTAGTACGACTGCTATGGAAAACAGTATGGAGATTCCTCAAAGAACTAAAAGTTGACCCATCATTCAATCCAGCAATCCCACTACTGGGTATCTACCCAAAGGAAAAAAGGTCATTTTATAAAAAAGATACTTGCACCCAAACGTATATTGCAGCACAATTTACAATTGCAAGAATATGGAATCAACCTAAGTGCCCACCAACTGATGAGTGGATAAAGAAAATGTGGTATATACACACCATGGAGTACTACACAACCATAAAAAGGAACGAAATAATGTCTTTTCCAGCAACTTGGATGGAACAGGAGAATATTGGCCCAAATGAAGTATCTCAGGAATGGAAAAACAAATGTCACATGTTCTCACTTATAAGTGGGAGCTAAATGAGGGATATATATGGTCTCAAAGTGGTGTAATGGACATCAAAAAACACTTGTACCCCCTAATTTGTTTTGAAATAAAAAATAAAATAAGACCTGAGACATCCAGAGAAGAAGACGTGATGGGATTTGGGGAAGGGTCTGATCTATAATACATTGTGGTGGGCAGGGATCAGATTTCTAGTCCCTGCCACTTGACTGTGAAACTGTGTAAGTCACCTACTCCCTCTGGCCCTCAGGTGTGGTTTTGTTTTGGTTTTGCTTTGTTCATTATTTTTGTTGTTGTTGTTGTTATTTGTTTCCCTCCTCTGTGAAATGAAGACATGTTACTTCAAGCACATGTTGTGATGTTCAGATGAAAGCAGTGGTATCACCTTGAAGACTGTCATTCTGCACAAATAACCATAAGGGACCCTTAGCATCAGCTCCTCTCCTTGGTATGCACTGCATCTGTGAAAGTGAGAGTGTCCAAGGGAGAACTTCATTTGCCATGTAGAAAAATGAGAGTGAAATGAGTTTTCCTTATTTGGATTCTCCACTTTATATGCAATATACCCAGATCATGTGCAGACACATGAGAGGGATATGGAGGGATTGGAAAACCTGGTCCCAGACGACCTTTAGAGGGGAAAGCCAACAGACGTGTGAGGGGAGAAAGGGGCTTATTAAACAAACCTGATGGCAGTCCTTCTCCCTGCTTTTCCAGATGCACCTCGAAATGCTTTGCCAAGAATTCTAATGAGAAACAGATTCTCTCTTGCTCGTTCCATCCTTCACCTGCAGGTTTCTAAGCAGAGATACTGCTGTCCACTCTGCTGAGAGTCCAAGGCTGGTTTGTTTGCAATTCTCTTCTGTAGGAATAGAGATTTTTGAATGTCAGAGAAAACATTTCAGATTTTTCTTT
>CM052442.1:83169272-83205019 GCA_028533085.1 Varecia variegata | reverse complement strand
CCTCCCCACCCACCCACAGACTCCAGCCTGGGTCAACGAATCTATTGTGAAACAAAGAAAGCCAAGGCAAGACCTTGGCCAGAAAAATGTGAACGTGGGTTTTGTCCTTTTAACCTGAAACAGAGGTTATAAAAGAGATTTGCCAACTTCTATCTCAGCTCAGGAAATGTCATAAATTTTCATAGCTGCGTAGAGTTCTAAGACAAACACAGTCTGGGCTCTTGCCCTTGTGGCCAGAAACCTAGGCCTGCCTCGCTTCCCCACAGCCCTGCCATTGTCTTCCTCGGGCCTGTCCCTGTCTGTCTTGTTTGTTTGCTCTGCTTCCCACAGTCTTGGCCTGCTCAGCCTGAGGGGCTCGGGGGCGGGGGTTGTCCAAAGAGCTCCCAGCAGCAACCCAGCACAGACCCTCAGCTCCCTCTGGGTTTACATATAACTGTGGAAAGATCATTCTTTTCTATTTCCCATGTCATCCTGTCTCAAAAAAAAAAAAAAAAAAAAAAAACACCCTTATTTCTTAAAAGCTTCCCTTCTTATGAGCAGTCAGGATGAAGGGTTTGCTTAAAAATAAAAACATTTTGCAGCAGGATGTTTGGCCATGGAAGTCGGAATCTGCTAGGGTGTGTGCAACAAGTCACCTGCCAAATCCACTAGCCCCCAAATTAATTAATTAATTAAATTTAATTAAAAAATCATTTTGGACTATATCAGCTTGTGTGGTGGGAAAAGACAGTTCTTACACACCCTCTGACAAGAGTGATTTGCTTTTTTTTTTTTTTTTGCCATACAGACACAAACTGCACATTTATTTTACTTTACATATTTTTCTCATTTCCACTTTTATCACGAACATTGTTCCATACTGGTGCATAAAGATGTATCTTTGTTCTTTTTAACAATTGCACATTATTTATCTGAATTGATGCACCTTGGTTTATTTAGACAATCCCATGCCACTGAGAATTTTAGCCATTACCAAGCTTTTGCTTATTACACACAATTCCAGGATGCACTTTAGGTTAATCTGCAAAACATTTTTAGTTATCACATGTATCCCTGCTGTTCCAGCCTTTTTCAATTTTTGTGGTTAACACTCTGCATATAAAAGATTCAGGCTGTCATTCTCAGACCCATGAAAATCGATGTCAAACACAACAGCAGATAATAATGCCAACAAAGACTCCTCTGTAAGTAGATGTAATTCATTAATTAATAAGGGGCTAAGTCACTAAACTAGAGCTTTCCCATTATGCCCACCATCCGTTGGAGAAATTTAAAAATGCTCAAAACTGACCATGATGTTCACTTAATTTAGTAGCTTAAAAAAAAAAAAGTAGCGCAGTATCATAGAAATGAGAACCATTCCAGGAAGCGATCAACATCTTCAAGCATAAAGTATAAGGAAAATTATATTGGCTTTATATAAGGAGTGAATGACTAGTAACAAAGAAAACAGGAGTATATTCCATTTGAGAAGTCTGAAAATGAGGTTGCTAGAAAAGGCTCTGGGTCAAGAAAAGTCCTTCTGCAAGTAGAGAGAATTGTACTTTCTGAAGACAGCAAGAAAAACACCCACATTTTTGCCTTGATATTCTCAGACACCTACTAAGAATGAGAGAAAGTGAGGTACTTACTGTCTACATCATACTGTAGTGAAAACACAGCTTACAGAGCTAGAGAACCCTGGGTTCAAGTTCATTAGATTCTCCATGGACCTCTAACAGATAACCAGCGTTGAAATCAGAGAATGCATCTGGGACTCCAAGAGTTCTATCACAGGTGAATTGAATGGCTCAAGATTAACACTGGAAGGTAACAGTTTATTTTATTGTTTAAAATTAGCAGCTTAATATCTTGAAGTCAATCTCATAGACACAAACATATTGACTTTACAAATTCTTTAAACAAAAGATCTTATATATTCATCTTAAAGTATTCTGTAACAGACTACAGTGAGAAGAAAATAATTCTGAGGGGGAAAAAAGATCTCTCTGTGATAGAAAACTTAAGAAAACAAAAAGCATTCCTATAAAGTTAACAATAAAAACCAGAGTGTAAAAAAGCACTCTTCCATTTTCTTATTAAGAAAGAAAAATCAACTCATGTAAAATAATTCATCAACTTAACTAATAAAAAGCATAGATGAAGTCAAACATTAATTTTTAAAATATCTTACAGCATAATGTCTTTTAAATAGTTTAACTTTTAGACTACAGTATTAAACACCTAACTTTTCTCAGAAAGCTGTTGCAAAGCCCAAGTATTGTTTTGACTGTATAGAAATCAACATTTTTTTAACAGAATAAAGATGTAACACCCTTAAACAACACTCACCACCTTAATATTACCACCTTAAATTTCACTTCAATACCAGAAACAGTGTTTTCAATAGTAAGATTATATATATTTCTTTCTAGTCTTTTGTACATTTTCACAGCATTTTAAAATGAAACCATTACTGTAAAATGCTTACATATCCCTTTTTTCATTTCATATTATAGAGTAACCATTTCTCTAGGACATTGAAATATTATGTGAAAAGGATTTTCAGTTGGCTGATCACAATCTAATTATAACCAAAATCACCTCCAATTGTTGAGTATTCAGATTATTTTAAATATTCGATATTATAATACCATTATCCATTCCTTTTTATACAAAATCCTTTGTATCTGATAATTTTTTAAAGAGAAATTCCTAGGAGTACACAGCACAAAGTACATAAGTATTTTTAAGCTATTTGATGCATTTTACCACACTGCCCTCCAGCAATATGGTACCAATTTACAGTCGTACCAATAAATAACCAAAGTCCCATTTCTTCCTCATATTCTTTGGCAACACAGGAAACTGGATATTACCCATAACCGTTTATTGTTGCAAATTTAATAACGGAGAAAAATGGTATCTTCTTGGTTTTTTTCCTAAAATGTAAATTTTTTCCCCACATGTTTGGTGGTCATTTGCTCTTCTTGTGTTCCGAAGCAGTTCAAGTCTTTTAGAAGTGTCTCATACATACAATGTCTTGTCTTACCACCCGTTCTTCCACAGGCAAGGATGTAACAGCTGCATGTTCTTTTCAAGTTAAGCAAGAATTCTCAAAGCAACTGGAGTTAGTAAGTCTTCTTTTCTTCTGCGCAGCCATGCTATTTTAACGTCTTGGTAATAAAACAGAAAACTGGGCCATATTCTTCATGTTATGGAGGGTTTCTGACCATTCCATGGACCCTATCTGGGGTATGGTAGTCAGAAGTAAACTTTTGGCTTTATTGGCATTTTCTTTCAGGGTCCTTAAGACCCGGTCCAGTGAAACTGCTTCCTCGTGCTCCTTCCAGCAATCATAATCTGTTGCCATGGCGATACTTGCATAGCAGATTCCTGCCTCCTTGGCAAGAACCACCTCTGGAACTGTGGTCATGTTGATGACATCTGCCCCCCAGGTGCGGAACATGAGGCTTTCTGACCGTGAGCTAAAACGAGGTCCTTCGATTGTGACCATTGTCCCCTTTGAGTGGCACCGGAGTCCCAGCTTCTTAGCAGTCTCTATGAGAACCTCTCTCGTTTTGGGGCAAAACGGGTCAGCCATGGGAATATGGCACACTCCTCTGGCACAGGAATGACTTCCATCATAGAAGGTCTGAGGCCTCATGGTGGTCCTGTCGATGAACTGATCGATAACAACTATATCACCGGGCTGAATCTCCTCCCTCAGGGAGCCACATGCTGTGGTCACTATGACATGTGTACAGCCCTCTTCCTTCAAAGCCCAGATGTTCGCCTGGTAGTTGATTTTTGAAGGCACAATGGTGTGCTGCCTCCCGTGCCTTGCAAGGAGGATGCAATCAATGTTTTTTATCTTCCCCAAAATTAAGGCATCAGATGGCTTGCCAAATGGAGTATCCACATATTTTTCTGTTCTTCCTTCTAAAATTTCTGGATCATCCAGGCCTGTTCCACCTATTATTCCAATCTTCACAGCGGTGGTGGCAGCGGTCGAGGCCATGTCTGCGCGGGGGAGACTGCAGTGGGCCAGTGCGCGAGGCCACAGGGACTGAGTTGACCACAGAGCTGCAGCAGGGGCAGCTACACGGCATGGGAGTGAGCCATGCTGCGTGATTTGCTCTTTGAACCAAGTTTCATCAACAGCCAGGTTTGCCAAGATAAACTCTTCACCTGGGAGGAAAGCCCCTAAAAGCCTGGTCTTCAAATAGTGTGTCATCTGCCAAATGAACACTCAAAGGCTAAGCACTAACTGGAAACTCTTTCGATTGTAAAGTTTGTCAGCCTAATAACAGAGAGAGATTCTCTAAAAGAAAGTGATATTTATTCGGGAATGGGCATTGCAATGGGAGCATGCATGCCAAGCAAACTATATGTGGGTTTAGGATGGTAAAGGAAGACAAAGGTTTTTAAAGGAAAAAGGAGGAGGATTAAATAATTGGGGTTTTGTTTTGTTTTGTTTTGAGACAGGGTCTTGCTTGGTCCCCAGGGCTACAGTGCAGTGCCATCATCATAGCTCACTCCTCCAACTCCTAGGCTCTAGCGATCCTCCATCAACCTCCAACTCTTAGGCTCTAGCGATCCTCCTGCCTCAGCCTCCTGAGTAGCTGGGACTACAGGCACATGCCACCATGCCTGGCTAATTTTTCTGTTTTTCATAGAGACAGTTTCTCACTCTTGCTCAGGCTTGTCTTAAACTCTTGGCCTCACATGATCCTCCCACCTTGGCCTCCCAGAGTGCTAGGATTATAGGTGTGAACCACCTCGCCCAGCCAATTGTTTTAAGATAATTATTGTTAACCTCAAGTATCAGTAACAAGGGTGGTGCCAGTCTGACATTGGTCAGGCAGTAGCTGACCAACTACTGGGTAAATGTCCTCAATGAAGTATTTTTTACGTAAGGTTGCAATGGCCTTTGTGCAAGATTGTGGTTTTTGCTAAGTCTTTTGTGATAGTTCTTGTTATCAGACATTTGTGCATGAGAACCCTCCCTTCTTGGTCTTCCCTGGCTCTATTTGTCAGGTTTTGGGTTTTTTTTTTTTTTTTTAACACAAGTGACTCCATTCTGATCCTGATAACTTTCACAAATCACCTGAAAAACAAAAAAGCTGGAAGCAAAACTGGATTTTTTTATATATTCAAAAATATGGAACCCAAACACCACATCAAAAATAAAATTGCTTGCTTAACAAAAGAAGTAACTATTCCAAAATGTCCTATGGCTATGAGGTGTAATGAGGGGAGAATGAGTTTTGGGGCCAGACCACCTGCCTCCATGGGAGTTTTGAGAAAATCATTGTAATGTCCTCAGGCCTCAATGTCCTCATCTGAAAATAGGAATAATGCTTTTCCCCTCTGAGAGTTCTTGCAATGATTAAATGAGGTGATGTATATGAAGGTTCTAGCATGATCCTAGTCATGCAAAAACTTTCCTTAGCTTTACTTCGGGCTACTGTTCTGCATTTTCTAAATTTCCATGATGTGCATTTTACCCTTATAATGGGAAACACTAGGGTTAAAATAATGACAACAACAGGATGGTCCATGTTATAGACACATTTCAAACCAGGTAACGTTACCCAGATCAGATGTCACATCTGGGGTGGGAAAACCTCTAAAGGTATCCTAAAGCTTTAGTAATAACTAGCCTAAAAATGCAATCATTTTATCCTGCCAATAATTCAGGTTCAGACCTCAATGCGCGATGTTAGGGAGAAAGTTCCCTGTCTCAGTAACTAGACTACTCCAGGCTGCATATTTCGGAGATGCTATTGCCTCCCACAGTGATGCAAGGAGCTTTGCTGTCTGCTTTGAAAGAGGCTCCAGCAAGCCAAATCCCTCTGAGAAATGAGAGTCCCACCATATCCTGTAAAACAGCAACATTCCTCTCTCATCAACTTCATTTATTAGCATCCTTTTGTAACCCATTAAGTTCTTAGCAGCAGCTTTGAGGAGTCCCACCTGTTTTCCATCAGGATTTCATCTGTAAGCCAGCACAAACATGTGTGATAAGTTGATGCTAAAATACCATGACACACTCCTTGGATTTACTAGCATTTAATAAATGAAGGAGAAAGCTTTGCCTTTTATAGCCCTGAGCCTCCCAGGCCTAAAGCAGATGTAGCAGTTGCCTCTTGCTAAGCATTCACTATCCATTGCTTCCAAATCCAAGGAACAGGCACCTTGGATCAGCAGAAGGACCCCTCTTTTTAGGAGCAACAAGTCCAGTGTTCTCAGCCCTGACTGTAGCTCAGTATCAAATGCAGAACTTTAAAAAAATACCCAGGCCCTAGTCTCAGAGATTCAGATGCAGTTGATCTGGGGGGAACCCAGGTAGCTATAATTTTTAACAGCTTCCCCAGGGGTCTCTCATCTGTAGACAAGACTGGTATCTGCTAAACATGATTTGGACCTTAAGCAGTATAAGGTAGTGGGAAGGACATGGACTTTGGAGATAAGAAATAATGGATTTAAATTCACTGTCTGGAAAGCATAAGCTGTGTTATCTTAGACAAATTTCTTAAATTCTTTGAGTCTTAGTTTCTTCACTTGGAAAATGAGGTTAATAATATCTATCTCATAAGACAAGTAAATGGGAATTTATGTAGATTCCTCTTGTGCCATCTCCAGACTGGTAAGGATTTAAAGTTGTCTTCAGTGATCAATCAACCTTTATCTTTCTTGGTAGAGAGAAGAGAAGGGACACTTTCTAAATTTATGACCTGCTTTTAGGCAAATGGGAGAGGGAAAACAGATTTTCTTGTATCTGCTTCTTGTCCATTGCTTTCAGCTCAAAATAATCTTTATGCCATAGTGGCATATGTTGGGGTGGCATGTTCTGGTGTCCTATACTAGAGTAATTGAGATAAAGCAGTATTGGGGAATGGAATGAGAACATAGCCTAGACGTAGACCCACGCGATATGGTCAACTGATTTTTGACAAAAGTGTAATAGCAATTCCCTGGAGAATGATAATCTTTTCAACAAACTGTGCTGGAATGAACAACTGGATAGCCATATGCAAGAGTAACAACAACCAAAAAAATCCTTGACCCATATCTCATACCTTGTACAAACATTCACTAAAAATATATCATAGACCTAAATGTAGGAACCTAAAACTATAAAACTGCTAGAAGAAAACATAGGAAAAATTCTTTGTGATGGTGGATTATGCAAAAAAAGGCTTAGATATTACAATATCAAAATCAGAATCTATAAAAGAAAAATTAATAAATCGGACTTCATCAAAATTAAAGCCACCTGCTCTGCAAATGATACTGCTTATAAAATGAAAAGACAAGCCACAGAGGAGAACATATTTGCAAAATACATATTTGGCAAATGATTTACATTCAGAATATATGAAGAACTCTCAAAACTCAATAACAAACCACCCACGTAAAAGAAAACAGGCAAAGATTTGAACAAGCATCTCACCAAAGAACATATATAGATGGCAAATAAGTATATGGAAATATGCTCAGCATCATTAGTTATTAGGAAACTGCAAAATAAAATCACTATACTCCTATTAGAATGGCTAAAATGTTAAAAAATTACCATATAAAGTCCTGGTGAGGATGGGGAGAAACTACAACTCTCATACATTATTGATGGGAGGCAAAATGGTACAGCTATTTTGGAACACAATTTGGTAGTCTTTCAGAAAGTTATATATGCACTTATCACATGACCCAGAAATTCCATTCACAGATATTTATCCAAGAGAAATGGAAAGTTATTTTCATACAAAAACCTGTACATAAATATTTATAGTGCTTTTAGTCAAAATCATCAAATGCAAAACAATCCGAATGTCCATCAACTGGTAAACAAATAAACTGTAGTATGTCCAGGCAATGAAGTATTACTCAGTAATAAAAAGGAAAAATAAACTGATACATGCATCAACATAGAAAAATCTCAGATGCCTCTTACTAAGTGAAAGAAGCCAGACACAAAAGGCCACCATCTGTATGATTCTACTTATGTGACATTCTGTAAAAGGGAGAACTTTAGGGACAGAGACTAGATTAGTGGTTGCCAAGGGGTGGAAGTAGAGGGAAAAGATGCCTACCTTGCAGCACAGGGAAGTTTTTGGGGCAGTGGAAATGTTCCGTATTTTGATTGTGGTGGTAATTACACAAATGTATATTTGTCAAAACTCACAGAATTTTTGCATTGAAAGTATGAATTTTGCTGTATGTAAATTATACCTCAATGAAAAAAAATTGATAGGACATCTCTGAATTAAAGAATTATGGTATCTGGTTTTCGGTGTAGATTGGCTTGATCCAAAGGTAGGAGCAGAAAGGGAGTGGTGATTGGCCCCAGGTCAACCACAAAGTTAAGTGAACTGTGTTGAGTAAATCAGACCAGCGGTTTCAAATCCAGGTCACTGGGGCCTGGTGGGATTTATCTGAAAAGGTAGTGAGTGGAACCATGGAGTTATTTTTCACACTTCAAGAAAAAGCCTAAGGAAAGACATGTTTTACCTGAGATAAGGTTGCCCAGACAGGCTGAGTAAACTCTCAAGCTCTTTTCCTTTTGACTGGAATTCTCTTTCCTGCTGATTATATCTCATTCATAGAGAGTTTAAAAAGCCAACATGCAGCTTGGTAGATAAAAGTTCTTTATAAGAAGAGGCCCCGGGGGAAAAATTATAGAATGGCCTTTTGGTGGTGAAAACTTTGCAAATGGCCAGACTAAGCCATGCATTTCAAGGTGATGAAGGAACACTCTCCTTTGGGAAGGTCTGAAAAAAATCCCAAACAAGTTTTTACTTGCCCAAGATGGCTTAGGGGTGATTGTGTCTAATGTTAGGGAATGGCCCCTCCCACCTCCACCCCATGTCTCTGCAGGCCTGTGGGAGCTCCAAACACACCTGTGTGTGAACTGGAAACTGGTAAAAATATGAACCCCTGAGTTCTGATCAATACCATGCATCAGCGCCCTAGTTGGGGCACCTTTTCCTTCTAGGCTAGGGCACTCTTGATGAAAAGAAGTACATTTCCAGGGCCAAAACTGAGCCTCTTTGTTGACACATCAGTTAGCACATCAGTTTTATGATTGTTCATTATAACAAAAAAAGTTATGGTTTTGCACCAACACTAGAAAAGGAGACACCAAGCGCTGGCTAAGGTGGGAAGACGTGGGAGGTTATGACAGCAACCTTAGACCCACCTATGCTCGGGCCAATTAACGTGCCTCCCCTGCTCAGCTTGCACAGAGCTCAAGGGAGCTTAACAGGATTAGGACTAAATACCTTGTTGTTATTTTTAACATAGCTCAAGTCTCTTGTAAATCTCTCCATTGTCCCTGCCAATAACCTCTTCATAAAGGGAGGCATCCAACCTTAGAGACATAACAGGTAGGACTAGGCAATAATTTATCTTATTCACTAGTGGCCCATGGAGTTTGGTACCTAAAAAAGAGATTCATGGAATGGTAGAAAGTTTATGGGCTTTGAAGTTAGATAGACCTGGATTTGAATTCTCATCCTGCCACGTATGAGTCTTGGTCAAGTTCTCTTGCCTCTTTGAACGTCAGTTTCCTTTAAAATGCGGATATTACCTACCTCATAAAATAACTATAAAGATTAGAGATAATGAATGGAAAGTCCCTGGAATAATTTCCATGGAATCATGGAACTTATCACCTGGTAGATGCTCAATAAATGTTGACTACACACACATACACACACAAATATTTAAAATTTAATTAATAGATAACTGGAGGAAAAATAAGATGCACACTCTTTGACTTTTTAATATTTTCGAGATTAGGTTGTGTCTTTTAATTGATGTCAACCAAAAATTGCTAGCAGCACACAGAAGAGCATGGGTGACACAGTTTTCATTACTGGGCTGTGCACACTTAGCTAAATCTTCCCGAGTAGATTGCAGAATTGAGAGCTGCGAAAGGCTACTGTGGCTAATTTGTGTACTGTGAAAGATTATCACTAGACACTAGACATCCATCTGTCAAAAGTATCTGGCTTACTTTCAAATTTCCAGTGATATGTAATTCAATTGCAGAGAAAAATGAAACCATGAGTTTAACCAAATAGGAAATGCACACAAAACTTGGCATATTAACAGTCTTCAGTAAGTATGCTCAGAAGGTCAAGTTCATGGGCATAGACTCCATAAATCTACATTTCTCTGACAGTATTTGCTTTACCTGGGAAGAATCTTTAGACCCTGAATAAAGAGAAAACTTAGAATTGATTTTAGATGGTGATATTAAAGAAGGAAATGGTATCTGATTGTGTAAATAAATATACACCATTATTAGTTTTTAAAAATTCTATAATTTGATTAACATTTCTTTTTAAAAAAATCTGTATTAAATTAATGGTGCATCTTATAACTGATGGCATCTTATATTAAATATGGTCATAGTAAACCACCTCTTCAATCCCCGGCTAGTACCTCATATGCTCATATTGATGTTTTCTGTAATGTTTGCTGACCAGGCTGATTCAAAATTAGCAGTGGCAGGCAACATATGTGGGCAATGAACATTTACCCTCATTAATGATTAGGAAAATAAAAACCAAGACTGCAATGAAAGATCATTTTATAATCATTCATTTGGGCAAAAAAATGCAGAAGTCTGATAATACCAAGTGTTAGAATGTGAATTCACAAGATCTTGTATACATTCCTTGTAGGAATGTCATTTAGTACAACTACTTTGGAAAACAGTTTGATATTTTCTCATAAAGTTGAACATGCACATACCCTATGATCTAGAAGTTCTATTCCTAGTCCAAGAGTCTCTGCACATGTGCACCAAGAACCACGTACAAGGAAGTGGCTAGTTCAGTTTGCAACTCAAACAATCACACAAATGCTTTTCTCAAGATATCCACTGTGCTTCAGTGTGTAGCAGAAGTGCTTTATGTATATTTCCTCTTTTTTCCCATAGAATATTTAAAAGACATGCACTCAACCGTTTAGACTTACTAAGATTAATAACTTTTACTGTTTCAAGATACAATCTTACGTGAAACTGGCAGATTCGTCCTGAGAGTGTATGGCAATGAAGAATACAATGACTACTAGTACAGTTTAGTGCTATTGCCTTGATTTATGTTAAGTCACTTGCAGTTTTACCTACCACTGCTTTTGCATCATCAATGGAAAACAGGAAAGGAAAACAGGAACAAGAAAGTCATATCTTAGAATAATTATGAAGATAGTAGTAGTAGTTGTTGTTGTTTAGAGACAGGGCCTTGCTCTCTCCCCCAGGCTGGAATGCAGTGATGTGACCACAGCTCACTGTAACCTCGAACTCTTGGGCTCAAGTGATCCTCCTGCCTCAGACTAAAAAATGGTTTTGACCTTGCAGATTCCCTGAAAGAATCACAGGGACCCCCAGGGGGAGACTACATACTGTAAATGCTGCTGAATGATATTCCAATAAATATACTACAATTTATTTATTCTAATATTGGTGGAAATTTGGATAGTTTCTAGTTTGAAGTTATTACTTATAGTGTATAGAAAGCTTTTAAAATAAATTTTCCTCTCTGCCACATAAAAAATGTGCTTGACATTCAGAAGGCATTTAATAATTTCAATCATGAAAATTCCTTCACAGAGGAGTTCTCATTATGTGCTGTTTAGGATTCCCTTACCCCTGTCTC
Organism: Varecia variegata; assembly: GCA_028533085.1. NCBI lineage: Eukaryota > Metazoa > Chordata > Mammalia > Primates > Lemuridae > Varecia > Varecia variegata. The sequence goes on along the minus strand of CM052442.1, from coordinate 83,193,365 downwards.
ATATAGTACACAGTAGGAGCTCTCTGCTACAGATAATGATACATTTTCTCAAAAAGCCATAAAAAGAGATGAATTCCTCATAGTGGGAGAGGCAGAAACTAGAAAACTAACCTCTGGGGACGGCTCCCACCCCAGGCTGTTACTGAACTATTCCACAGCTTAGGGGCAGGAGTAGAATCCCTGTGGGAACTGACGGTTCCCCCTGGCAACTGCTGCCCAATCCCCGTAGGAAGCAGCTCTCGGGCCACGGCCAGGATGCAGGGAGAAAAGCTGAATGTCTGTCCTTTGAGGCCTCCAGGCCTCTCTTCCCCAGACCCCAGGAGCCAGAGGGCCCTGCTCCCTGCCCTCTGGCAGTCAGATGTGGGGATGGGATCCACATCTTTGCCATTTGGGACTTAGACCCTTGAAGGAAAGATGCCAAGATGCAGAGACAATTGAGAGATTGATTATTCCTGACAACGGTGTTTCTGTCACATGCCCTTGAGCTGTTGGCTGCTGGCCTGCCTCTCTTGGTTCCTATGTATTTTCTAAGCCCGATTTCTCCCAAAAGTCCTGCTGACTCTGTGAACACCCCAATATCTTCCCTGTAGATTTCTTCCTTGCTTTAGTCGGCTCATTGGTTTCTGTCACTTGCATCCAATGACGCTGACTCATCCCACCCCTTCATGAGAATCCCATCCTAAGAATTGTCTCAGGAGCAGGTAGAAGCCAGGCCTGCGACCGAGGGAACCAGCACGCTGGGGTCAGCCCTTTGAGCCACCGTCTTCCCATTAGCCTCTCCGGGCTTCCCCGGGCATGCCACCAGCCTTCTCATCAGGCAGTGCCTGTGGCAGACCATGGTGGCATTGTGCCCTCAAAGCCTCTTTTGCTCCCACAGGCATTAGTCATGCCCACCTCCACTCTCCCAGCACCTTGTCCTCACCCCCACGCAGGACAAGTCACGTTCTCTTGCAGCTGTTTGTTCACCTGTCTGCTGTCCCCCCTGCTTTAGATCTCCTCAGGCCCGTGAGCTGTCAGTGCCCGATTCATGGCGACCCAGGAAGCAGTTTACACCTTCCTGACCCCAGCACCAAAATGGCCAAGAGTGAAGGACAAAATGTGCTCTTCTCCCACGCCCATGGGATCCTGAGGGCTGAATAACACAGGTCTACAAAGAGGAACCGCCGTAAAGGGGAAGGTTGGCCTTCCCAGCACAGACTCTAGGTGTCTGCTTGGTAGAGGGTCTCTCCTTAAATTCCTGGGGACTTTTCCCAGCAGGGGACTGGGAGGAGCTGGCCTTCCCCTGGCAGGTGGGAGTCATCCTCCAGCTCTCTGTCCAGCCCAAGACAGCGGCCCCAGGGGGTCTTTAGTGGAAACTCTTGGGACACAGGAAGCAGCCGGGTAGACTGAGATACATTTCACCAGAAGCAAGAAGCTCCGAGTGCTACGTGAGTGCACCTCCACCCCACAGTCTGTGTCAGAGTCCTGTCACTGCTGGGGAGAGCCAGGGAGCCCAGAGAGGCGTGGTAATGACTTTGGCTCAAGGGTCCTCTCTGCTGCTCCACGGCACACTGTCGGGTCTTCCCTGACAGCTCAGACTTCACGTCGAGTCCACGTCCTGAGCCAGGCTGCAGGTGGGTCTCCCTTGCACGCTGCTCCTCTGAGTAAGGCGTCAGAGGTGGCAGCACCTGGACCAAACTGGGCCCTGCACCTGAGGCCTCAGGTGGCTCCCTCGGGCAGCCTGGCTGGCCCCTGCCACCTGCCCTGGGCACCATTTGCCCAAAACAGCTGAAAGGCCTGTTAAGCACAAAGGCTCAGGGTAGTCCCAGGCTTGCCTCCCACAGCTGCAGAATTGAAAGGGGCCCCTGGAGGTCACCCAGGCCTGTGGCCGGCAGGACCACCCCAAAGTTAACCATCTGGTCTGGGCAAACAGGTGTTTCCCAGAAGTGGCTTGACCAAGGAACGCATTTCCCTCAGGTCCCAAAAGTGGGGTTAGCCCCTTTTCTCGTCATGGCCCACGCCCAGGAAGGCAGGACGCAGGCCTATTATGTCATGGCTGAAACGCTGGAGGGGTCTCCTCCTCCCGGGGCCCCTCGTTCAGTAATCTGCCAAGTGGCCACGACCACATCACAACAAGGATTTCAGAGTCGCCACGCCCTACCAATGCTCCTGGGATTACCGAAGGCAGGCTCTGGACCCCCGAAACTAGGGGGTACTGGGCATAGAGGAGCTGTTTAAATTGAAACAGAAATGTAAATATTAAATTTAAATCTCTCCATTTAAGTTTAAATTTAATAATTAAATTTAAGTTGAGGAGAGAGAATTAAAATGAACAGACTGCTCAGCTGATTGAAACTGCTGATTCGTATGTTTCTTAGCTCAAAGAATGATTCCTGGAGGACTCAGGGCTGGTGGGCCACCAGTGCTGAGACAAAGGTGGGCAGGGGCCCTGGGCTCACATGACCCTGGCTCCAATGCTGTGTGTCCTTCCCGCTCTGCAGCTCACCCCGAAACACCTCACGGCAGAGCCCTGGGCTGCGATGGAGAGACCTGGGACCTAGTGCCAGCTCTCCCATGGAGTGACCTCAGACACCACCTTACCCCCCAAGCCTCAGCTTCCTCATCTATAAAGAGGACAGGGGCTGTCACCTGAAGACCTCATAAGGTTTTAATAAAGCTCCAGCGAGACTGGACATGTAGAGTACAAAGAGCTGCACAATGAGAGCCATTGTTAGTGTTGTTTTTGTTGCCGAGTGTGGCCATCTCTGCCCAGGAGGCAGCACACAGGGTATGCCTGGCTGGCCGGGAATGTGGGCCACAGGGCACCTGGCAGTGGGCTGTGATTCCAGTGTGCCCAAGAGCTAGGTGTCTGAATAACTCAATGCAGGCATGCCCGAGGGCGTGGACAGTCACACACTCCACAAAAAGGTCTGAGTGGGTAGCTATGGGCACCCCCAATTTCAGGGCCAGATGTTCCTCCAGCCCATCTTGAAGCTGGAAAGCAGAACAGAGACCAGAGTCTGGGGTCGGGGCTGGAATGGGGGCTCCTGAAGCTGCCTTGAGCATTGGCCATGGGAATGCTGGTGGCCACATGCCGTCTCCCATTGCCTGCCTGGCTGGGTAAGACTGAGCCTCTGTGCCTTTAAAATTGTTTGACATCTCCGAGATTGGAAACAGAGCTCCCCAGCAGAAGGCCAGCAGTAGCTATGGAATGCTGTTCTAATATAAAACTTGCTCTCGGTGGATTTAAACTGATACTCCCACTGGCAGGCTTTGGAGCGAAATCACCTATTATGGTCCTGGAAAAGGCCCCAGATTCTCTGGCTTGATCCTTCACCCATGCGGGTTAGTGAGAATAGAGCTATTTTCCTTCTCAGGCTATGTAGCCCTGTCTCCCAACCTCAGCTGACCAGGTGACCCTGAGATTCTGGTCCAGATGCAGGACTGCGAGCTCAGAGTTGGGGAGGGGATCCCTGAGGCGTTTTACCATAAGGCGCCCTCCAGCCTAGCCCCGCAGGGGTGCCTGGTCCAACATCAACACATGGCAAAGCCCACGCTGGCAGCAGGTCTCCACTCTGCTACTCTTGATACCGCTCCAGGCTGCCTCCCTCCCCTAGACCACAACGTCAGGGGTTTGTGCCCATTCTGCATGTTTGCAGATGAGAGCTGAGCTTGGGTGCTCCAGTTCCCCTTGTGGCCAGTCAGCTCCCTGATGGGAAGGTCCCTTCTTCCCACTACAGCCTGAGGAGTCTCCAGCTACTCTCCTCCCGGGCCCCGCCCTCCCATGGCCAAGTCCTCTGCTCAAATGCAGGCTCTAGAGGCAGAGCAGTGCTGAATCCAGCTCTGCTGTCTGGTAACTGGGTCACCTCAGCCAAGTTACCAGGTCTTTCTGGTCCTCAGTTTCTTCCTCTGTAAAATGGAAGTAGTAATTACACACATTTCAGGATGTTAAGAGAATTAAGTGGGCTGGATTATGCACAACAGCCTAGCACAGTAGCTCTCTAAGTGTGGTCCAGGAGTCCCCAAGACTCTTTCAGGGTAGCTGCGAGGTCAAAAGTATTTTCATGAAAATATCAAGGTGTTATTTGCCCTTTTCACTCTCATTTTCTCACGAGGGTATAGTGCAGTTTTCCAAAAGCCACTGGCTCTGAAAGCTACTGGAATGTGTGCTGTGTGTTCTTGTTTTTAAAATGTTCTCAGTTTCGATTTGTAAAATGGTAAATGTCAATAGATACAAACAAAAGTTCTCTCCGGCCCTCAATAATTTTTAAGCGTGAAAAGGGGTCCCTGGGCCAAAAAAGTTTGAGAACCACTGGCCTAGCACAACCCTGGGTGCATAGTAGGTTTTCGTCTCATTGCCTCTGAGCTGTCCTCCTGCCCCATGTCCCCATCACTGGATTCAGTGGGTCCCATTCTTTGCACCAAAAGGATGCATTTCATTGTTCATTTCTTCCCAGTCCCCACTTGCTGTACCTTCACCTGTTGAAAGACTCTGACTCCCTGACCTGATGCCTTGGTAATGGCCCCACTTCTCATGTTGCGTAACATTGTTACATGTAGGCAGGCCAGCGGTATTACTACATTACCTCACTATGCTGATTTCATCTCTGCCAAGAACAAACAGGTTGGACTGTTTATGAAGACTGAGCAGTCTCACTGGAGATAAAGTCAGACTAAGACCTGTGGGTGCACTGGCTGGGCAGTCATAGGCATGCACAGGAATGTGGCTTTGGCCTTGAGTTTTAGCCAAGATCTACTTGACTTTGTCTTCCACCTTCGGGAGGCCAAATACCAAATGCCTACTTCAAGACACTGTGTCGTCCCTGAACTTGAGTAGGATCAATGAGCTTTGACCGACTGTGCACACGTCTGTATCAGTCAGGGTTTGGTCAGAGGAACAGAAGCCACTCTAGGTATTGAGAGGAGGAAGAGGCTGAATGCAGGAAATTCGAGGCATTCACAACCTTGCAAGAGCAGGAAGGATCAGAAAGGCCTCTGTCAAACCTGGAAGTTCAGAGATCCCAGGGAAGTGGCCAGGAGTGGCCTCAGGTTCCGGTAGCACCAGAGTGGCTGATTCTCCAAACCCCATGCAAAGCTTCCCAGGAGCTGCCCCTGCTGCTGCGGGTCTGCCTGACCTGCCTCGGAAACGGTGGCTTCTCCTTCTCTTCTGCATCCTTAGCACAAGTGATCGCCCCACGTGGGTAGGGTCTGACCTGAAGCCTGCTAGCCAGGGGGTCTGGGAAGCGCTTCCAGGCTTCTTGCCCCTGTGGTCTGGGCGATCACTTAGGTCAGGGAATCAACAGACAACACCTCTCCTGGTTGCGTGTCCCAGCTGATCAGTGAAACAATGTTTAGTATGAATTGTGTGCCATTCAGATGTGTTATTGATATTTGAATGTTTCCTCTCAAAATTTCAGGTTTATTTTTGTATCGCAGTAGTTTGTCTATGGCCATGAAATCTGGCTTTTGTTCAATGTTTATTTTAATACTTTGGCTTTCAGGTTTAGACTAAACTATCTATGTGTTACAGTCTTGCTAGGCCTTTCCAAAGTGATACAGAGTAGGAGTGGAGAGATACTATTCACCTTTTAATAAAACATTTAATAAAACATAACTTTTCTTTATGCTCAAAATAACAGATCACTGTGTGCACTATATATACTACATTTAAACTTATTTGAAAATGTCTTTCATTGCACATTTTTCTGTCATTTGTACATGGACAGCATGGGTCTCACCTGGGACAGAGTTACTAACATGGTAGTAGTTACAAAGTCTATTTGTACAGTTTTAAAAGTTCTCTCTTTTTATACACTTTCACAATTTTAGTTTTTTTTGGCATGTTCTGTGATTTTCTGAGCTGATAATAACCTCCTGGGAGGCAGGATGTAAAACTTGGATAATGACATTCTGAGAATGGCACTATGACAGGAGTTCTTCATTTTCCCATGTTCCCTTGACTGACACCAGCCCGCCAGGTCCCTGCTGCTGTTCCCGGTGAGTGCCCAGGGTGTGTTCCTCACGTGGGCGACCGAGAGGTTCGGGAGAGCCGTGTCAGAGCAGGAAGGACTTTCCTTTCTCATGTCTTTCATTGAATGCTGTTGATTTCATTTTACTTTCAACCAAGGAAATAAGGAGTTGGAGGCTGGAGCTAAGTGGCTTTGAATTTCTGACTTAGTTCAGTATGTTTTGGTGCTTTTGTAGATTGGCAACCTGGACAGCTGCTTGGCTAGCCCAGTACTTAATTCAGTTCCATTAGGAGTACTTGAAACGCTGACGATGGCTTCTGGACGTTTCCTCTCCTCTGTTCTTACCAGCTGGGAACGACTTCCTACCAGCTTCTCCACCACCTTCATCTTCTCTCAAGAAACTTGAGGCCTAGTGTGGGGCTAGATGTGGACCCTGTTGGGATACTCCCTAGGGGTTTCCAGAAGACTTTCTGGTCCCATGACCCAGAGCAGACAGGGCAGACAAGAGACAATCTGGATCCATTTTTAAAAATTCCAGGGACCCGTCACCATGTCGGGTCCAGGAAATGTTGTGCAGTAGGCGTGGCCTTAGCTGTTCACTCGTGCAGAGTGGAGAGTGAGGACTCCGCTGGGGACAGGATGAATGACGCAGTGTAATCCAAGGATGAAATCCAGGTGTAGGGCAAGGGCATAGGGATTGGAAATAAGTGCAAGAAGTAAGTGCAGACCAAAAGCCTCTGAAAAGGCACCAGTGTTAGTTGCTATGGCTGCCCTAACAAAGCTTCACAGGCTGGGTGTGTTAACAACAGAAATTTGTTGGCTTCCAGTTCTGGAGGCAAGACGTCCACAATCAAGGTGTCGACACAGTTGATTCCTTCCGAGGGCTGTGAGGGAAGGATCTGCTCTCGGCCTCTTCTCTGGCTTACAGGTTCCGTCTTCCCTTGATGTCTTTTCTCGTCGTCATCCCTCTGCTCGTGTCTGTGTCCACATGTCCTCTTTCTGTAAGGACACTAGTCATATTGGATTAGGGCACACCCTAAAGACATCACTTTAACTTGATTACCTTTGTAAAGATACTCTCTCCAAATAAAGTCACATTTTGAGGTTCTGATGATTAGGACTTAAAAATATGAATGTCAGGGGGACACAAATTCAACCTATGACGGTGCTCATGATGAAGACAGAAGTGCATACATGTTGTGATCCTAGTATAAGTGCTACCATACACATACACACAGCAATGCAGAAAACGATGGCTGATCAAGTGTTCATTTCAATGTGGTAGAATTTAAGTCAATTTTTAAAAATTATAGTTTCTTAAGCTGGACATGGTTGTACACACTTATAGTCCAGGATACTCGGGAGGCCGAGGTGGTAGGATCACTTGAGTCCAGGAGTTTGAGTCCAGCCTGGGCAACATAATGAGATCCCATCTCTTTAAAAAAAAATTCACTTTCTTGAGTTTTAAATTTTTTACCTTGAACATGTTAGCTGTATAATCTGGCAAATATTCTGATAAATATTAGGGGTAATGAAAGAGTAAAGGTGGGGGCATCCCCATGGTTCTGACAAAGGATGACTGAAGGGAATCACAGGGCCATTTGGTGACAGCCTTTAGGATGTGCTGGGTGACAGTGTCCCAGGCTGGGAAGCCATGGACCCTCAGAGGATGTGTGGGGCAGGGGCAGGGTAGGTGCCTGTACTGCTTGTCTGGGGGACATGCCAGCAGGATTGACTTTATTTTTCTTTTTACTGCTAATGTGGACTGGTTTACACTCAATGTTTAGTGAGGCAAGTCTGTTCATAATAAAGTGAGGGTCTTTTAGAGCACCGTGTGTGGGCCTCAAGTGTGGGTCATTGCAGCCCTGGATGGCCTCTGAATCCCCCAATGCCTCCCCACATCCCACACTCTGCCTGGGAGTTCACGTGGCCACACCCAACAGCGCTGCTCTTGGAGGGTCTGGGAGGATCTAGAGCTACTGGGGCTATTGCCCTCTTCCCCGGCTGCCCCTAATTCCTGCCTAGGTCAAGGGGCCCTCACTGTCCCTTTCCTATTCCCTCTCTTACCCACACACAGCTTGTGTGGGTTTTGGCCTCCCAGGGGCAGTTTCCAGCACACACAAACACAGATGGGTGGTCTGGTACCTAGAAAATGCCAGCTCTCCCCATCTAGAAAGAACCAGGCCTAGTTTTGCTTTTTCTTTCCCATAAACCATTTCCAAGGGCCCTGTGGAAAATGGCCACATCCCTACTTCTGGAGACACACCTGGTTTTGGGTAATAGCTGAGGGCTTATTTGGCCATGCCCCTCTGAAAGCTTCCTGTGGGCTTACTTTCCTTCATTACGGGGCAAGAGCTCCTCTGAACAAAACTTTTATCACAACTCTTGTTCAGGCACGAATGGGGGCTGGGGTGAGAGGCCAACTCTTTGAACTGCCCCTCAAAATTCAAGAGCAGTATTAGAGCATTAATTTATAAAAATGAAAAGTTGGAGATAAGCTAACTGCCTATTTGTCCTGGAATTTCCAAGAACATTAACTTGTTCCTAAGATAGTCCTTGGAACATAGAAAATGCTCAATAAGTGTTTGAAAGGTAAGTTTGGGAAGTCTTCATTCAGTCAACAACCCCTTATTGAACATCTCCAGTTGGTAGGCACTGCTCTGTGAGACATCAAAGAATTGTACAAAATAACAGGGCAATGCCTGTAATTTGGTCATTGGGAAAGCTGAATGTGAAAGTCTATTTGCTGTGATTTTATAAGTTTTATTTATTTTATACTGTTTACATAATTTTTAATTCCTAGAAATAAAACCTGGAAGTGAAATATTGAGCAATAGAATTTTAATGAGGGTTTCTTCTTCGAGGTTTAAAATCTAATCATCTATCTAATTTAGCTGTTCACTTCCTTATTTATCTTCCCTCCTTGCTCCGTAAGGATCTACGGAGGCTTAGAAGCTGATTTCTGCAGCTGCTGAGGTTAGCCTGCGGGGCTGCAGCACTTTGTTCTTCCTTTGCCTTCAGGGCCAGTCCCAGACGCGGGAGAGAGAGCAGGGTTTCTCCAGCGCACCTGCTGCACCTGCTCCGGAGCCACCTGGGCGCTTATGGAAAGGGCGGTGGCCGCAACTCCCCTGGCACCTGCTGAGTCAGTCTCTGCGGTGAGGTGCCAGATTCAGATTTTTCCAAAGCTCCTCTGGGGATTCATCAGCAGGTTAACTTTTGCCGGTGTTGACACCCATTTTGCACGTCTGCCAGGTGTCCTTCTTCTTCAACATGAGGACATGGTTGGGGGAAGAGGGCCCGGGTCTCCAGCAGCAGCCCCGTCCCCCGGCACAGGAGGGCTGTGGTCAGGGACACCCTCCATCCGCAGCAAGGCTGACCCACTGCCGTCCCTGTGGATGCTGGCCGTGACAGAATGGGAATAGGACATGACCTGTTATCTGTGGCCATGACTCTCCAAGTGTGGCCTGTGGATCAGCAGCGCCGGCATCACCTGGGAATGTGAGGGAACTGCAAACTCGTGCCCCCCCCAAACTCACTGAGTCAGAAACTCCGGGGTGGGACCCCGCACCTGTGCCATGAGCCCTCCAGGTGATTCTGACTGACACTAAATTGGGAGAATCACTGATCCATGGAGGAGACTCTTTTCATAGTTACTTTCCTTTAATCTTGCTGGCAGCCATTTGAGGGTAGAGAGGTTGGTTAGGTATCTGCCGGTGTCCCAGAGTCCACCAGCAGCAGAAGCAGGAGCCAAGCCCAGGTCAGTCGGCTTCCAGCTCCTTCCACTCCTCAGGTACCCAAGGGCAGCGGGGATGGGCAGGAGACGCCATGCCCTGAGAGGGGCTGGGCCACCCACTTTGACGGGTGGGGAGGGTGTGGGAATGGGGGAGCAGCCTCATAGCCAGCAGGGCCTCTGGGGAATCAGGGAGCCCCCACCCAGGGCATGCCTGTGCTGTCTTGCACCCCCTCCCCCTGCATAGCCTTGGGGGAGAAGCTTCCCCATAGCCAGAAGCAGTGGGGAATCAGGCCCAGGAAAGAAAACTTGCCCTGGAACCAGACAGAGCTGGGTAGCAATGCCATTTCTACCCTTGCACATATTTAAGAGCTTGCACCTCAGTTTCTTTATCTATAAAATGGGGACGATACAACCTGTGTGGCAGAGTTTCTGTGGGTAATAAATGAAAGAGTGCACATGACCTGCTTGGGCAGTGACTGGTGCGGAGGTACCAAAGACATACTTGCTACTTTCCTTTTAAGTACTACAGAGTCCTTGCTCACACGGTATAAACTCCATCTGTGGGAATTTAGGACACTGTCACTAAAGAAACAGTAGCCAAAATTATAGACATAATTAAGAAAACCCAATATGCCCAAATCCAAATTTGCAAACCAAATAAAGGCAAATTATTCTCTCTGCAGAATAATTCTCCTGTTTATAAAAAACCCAAAACAAACCAAAAACTCCAAAACATACCCAGAGATCCCCTTTAAATGGTGTTAAATCATGTAACTATTTCATTTAGTTTTTTTTGGAACATACTTATTGGGTGAAGCATAGAATTAGTGACAACCTGGGCATCTCCAGCTCAGAATTGCCCCAGGTGGGAGGAGGAATTTGCCTCTTAAATTACACGAGTTAACCTTGAGCATCTGAGATTAAAATAAAATTCCACTTGAAAATCCTCTGCATAAATGTCTCATTGTTTTGACTTTCTGGCCACAAAGAAAATGCCATAAAGGGTAGTGTTGATGAAACTACAGTAAGTCCTCACTTATCGTAGTTGATAGGTTCTTGGAAACTGTGACTTTAAGCAACATGAGGTATTACGAAACCATTTTTTTCTCGTCATTATAATGAAACCACATTGAATGAAATGACATTATTTGAGGACCTGTTGTCTGTTGTTTTGCTTAAAGTTGCAGTTTCCAAGATGCTATTAATGATGCTGAGGACTTGCTGTACAGGAATATAATTCACAGGAGAAACCGTCCTCACTGGACACTCACCGGGCTTCTCTCTCTCTTTATCAAAATCATTTATGAACCCTGTGACCTTGGGCCAGGTGGGTGATGGCTCTGAGCTGTTCGGTGCCTGCGTCTGTGAATAGGGCCAGGGGCTGGTGTGGGCATCACACAGTGGGTCCATGCCAGGCCTGGCTCCGAAATGCCAGCTTCCCTCCCTTGGATGGTTGCAGCGGGAGAGCTGGCCAAGGCGACTGCTGCCATTTCTGTGCTCTGCGCTTGAAAGTCTTTCAAGCCGGTGCCTTAAACACAAGTTTCACCTTTCGTGAAAAGCTTTTGCTTTGCTTTGAAGGACACCAAGTTTAGCTGGGCATGGGTGGGAATGAGGCCACCAGGGAGATGCCATGCTGTCCGCATGAATGACAGTTTTCAGACCACCTGGAGCACGTGCCCCTGCACCCACAAACCTGTGGGACACTCCTTGCGGGGGTGGGAGGGTCCCAACCTTGGCTGCAGGTCAGATTCTTGGAGGAACCCTTTAAAAAATGCAGGTGCTGGGGACCCACCCCCAACACACCGAATGAGTCTTTGGGATGCTTCATGCAGCCTGCCTGATTCCAGGCCATCACCGTGGAACTGGAGCCCCTTTCACGGTCTTCTGCCCAGGGCAGCCCAAACCACTCCAGGGTTCAAGCAATAGCTGGTGTGCCTTTCACGTGCTGGAACATTTTCATTTTATTTCAGCCTCATAAGCATTGCTTGGCAAGATAGCAGATGTGCAGCCAAGTATTTCATGCAAGAATTTTGTCAAAAGGACACTGAGGCTCAGAGGGGTCAGGAGGCTGTCCAAGCTCACACAGCTGGAAAGTGAGGACAGCAGGGTTCAAAGTCAGGATCCAAAGCCTGTGCTCTTTCCACTGCTTACAAATAAGCCAGCGACACCTGGGGCTTCAGTCTACGGCCCACGAGCCGAATCCAACCCGCTGCTTATTTTCATACAGCCAGGGAGCCAAGAATGGCTTTTGCATTTTTAAAGGTTGAAAGAAAACAAACATAAAAACGTGCACAATTTTTTTTAAGTGCAAACACAGAGTCTGTGTGTAACTTGCTAAGCCAAAAATATTTACCATCTGGCCCTTTAAAGGGAAAATTTGCCCATCGCTGATGAAGACTGTGACGTATGTCCCCTTCTGAGCTCCCTGTGGGATGGCTGGTGAGATGGCACAGGGTCACTGCGTCCCTCCAAGTCTTCATTGTCAAAAACACAGCAGTTCTGACTCATTAATGTGACTTCTTCAGTCTTCAAAGACTTTTGCAATCCTTGTTTTGCTGGCTTGGCCCGCAGGTGACACATGTTCGTTTGGATGCATCAGTGTTTGCCAGGGCATTACAGAGGGCTGAGGGCTTTGTTATTTTTCACCTGCTACATGAAGAGTTTTCCATCAAAGACTTCTCTTAACACCGAGGGGCCGAGGCCAATGGCTGGGTCCCCTTAAATCAGAAGCCAGAGCAATGACTGTCCCAGTCCTATGATATTCACTCTTAAATGATCCTGGCAAAAATTCTGTGCGGTTGAAGAGAGGCTATTTCTATCTCAATTAAAAACAAAACAAAACAACCTTCTTTACAGATGATAAAGATGTGGCTCAGAAAATAGAGGGATTTGCCCAAGCTCACAAAATGGTGGGGCCCCATTGGCACCTGGTGGTGGATCTCTCATCCTAAACATCGCGCACCTGCTCTAGGCTACAACGGCCACGGCTGGGTTTGGCTCAGGGCCCTGTGTCTAGAAAAAATATCCCAAACTTGGAGTTAGGCGAAAGAACGACTACATGCAGCATGACCCAACAGACTTTTCAAGGCTTCTCTAGTTTTCTAGGGATATAATCCTTGGTTCGGACCTTCTCTTTTCTATTGATCAGGATATCGCATTACTCCAAGTGGATATTAAGTTGTAGCAGACTCAGGATGATGCAAATGATTCGTGTCATGTAGAAGTGCCTCGATTTTTTCTGGTGGGATAGATTACAACCAAATATAGTTTTGCTGCCTTATAGGACAATCAGTTTCATAAGGAATTTAGCAAACTTCATTGCAGCCTTTTTTCTTTCAGTGACAATTACTATTCTATATTTTAAAAAATGAATCTTGCCATTCTGCCGGTTCTCTCATTAGTGAGTTAAATCAATCTTGGGCACATGCTCACTATTGATTTGTATGAGAGTCATGTTTTTAACTTTTTGCACATTATACTTTGCCACTCTCAGCATGCCTGCCAATGGAGACGTCCAAGCTCGAATCCCCAAGCTGCAGGGGCCACCCTGGGGTTTGAAGTCTTCTCTCTGTGGGTCTCTTAATCTGTCAAGAGCTGGCCTGAGGTGGTGGAAACCTTTAGATAGATAGCACAGCGAGGTTTGACTCTTGGCTCTAGGTTTTAAAAGCTGAGTCATCTCGGCTGACTTATACGACTTCTCTCAGTTTCAGTTTCCTCTTCCATAAAATGGAAACAATGCCCTCACTTGTTACATGAAAATGAAATAATGTACAATAATAGAGCGCAGCGGTTGAAGACACAAAGCCCGAGCCAGGCTTTCTGGGTTTGCCTCTTGGGTCTGCTGTTTCCCAGCTGCATGAACTTGGGGAAAGCATTCCACTTTATTGTGCCTCAATTTTCTCATCTGTAAAATGAGGCTAGCACCTACCTTGTGGCATTAAATGTACCTTGTAGGGTTAAATAAAAAAAAAAAAAAAGCCTTTGGAACTGTGACTGCGTATTGTACGCACTTAATAAATGTTAGCTGTGATGAGGAAAATAATGATATTTATAAAGTACCTAGTAGAGCACCTAATACATAATTAATTCTCAAAGAATTGGTAGCTGTCAAACATCAAGGACGTCCACCATCCAGACTCAGAGTCATGGCAGAAGGCCTATGTACACATGAAAACTAAAAGATTCTGAGAAGTTAAGAAATGTGCCCAAGATCACCCAGCCAGAGCTAGAAGCCAGGTCTCAGAACTTGCAGCCCAGGTTCTGTCCCCTGCACCAAGCTAAGGAGCTAGACACGAAAGGCCAATACAACCATCCCTGCTGTACGTGGCCCAGCCTCCTTCCCAGCTGCTGGATTCTGCCCTGTAGCCTTCAGTGATTCCCTCCCCATGGGAACATCTTCCCCTGCTGCCACTGCTGCTGCTCATTCAACTCCGCTGTGGGGCCAGGGGGGAAAGTCAGGGCCTGAGCAAAATACCCAGGTCAGGGATGGTGCCATCCGGTCCCAGGGACGGTTCTACTCCCTCCCCCACCTCCCGCTCCCTGGGGTCCTCAGCTCCACGCCAGTGCCCCCAGACAAAATAGTTAAAGATTTCCATCCCAAGTGATGATGAACAGAAAAAACAAACCCACACCACACCACATACCCTAAATACCAGACATTCCTCAGATGGTTTGCCTTGTAGGTGATTGGCCACAGACTTCCCCAGCTTACCAGCAGCACAGATCCTAGAGAGCAGGGCTGGGGACTGGGGGTGGGGAGACCGTGCCCCAGCTGCTCCTCCCAGAGTCTAGAAACAGGCCCAGGATGGCTGCTGTCTGCAATAGGTCTGCTGTCATTTCCCACCCGCCATCAAGTCAGCCATGTGCTGGAATCCAGGTGTTCCCAATGACACACTCCAGAGATGTATGGAAGGTTAAGGGTCATTTAAACATTCACTGAAGACTCACTGTGAGTCTGACACCATGTGAGGAGCACAGTGCTCTCTTGAGCATTTAAGTTAATTCTCGAAAGTGGAAGAAATGGGGTTTTCTTTGGTCACATTTTCAAGATTGCTTGTATGTAGGTGTGAAGGAAAGAGCAAATAAAATTGTACTGAGTACTTAATATGTGCTCAAATGCTTGCTGGCCTGTTCCATCTGGCTGCTGTCTGGGGTTAGTTAGAGAGCGTTGGCTTGCAAACCCAGCTCAGGCTGGCTTAAATGTGGCAGAAATGCATTTAGTTAGGGGTTGGCAAGCCTGGAAGCATTAGGCTAGACAAGCTGATCCACAATGCCACCAACGATACAGATGCTTTGACTATCTTCACTCTGCCCTCCTTGGGGTGGGCGCCATCCTGAGGCTGGTTCTGCTTGTGGTCAGAAGGTGGTTTTTCATTCACCATTGATAGGGGAGAGAAAGAGGCGATGTCTCCAGCAGACGTTTCCTCTCAACTCCTTGGCTGGAATCAGGTTGTATGTCAGTTCTAGAACTGATCACCAGCAGGGAGAACAGTGTTATCCTTGAACCAATCAGGTCCACCCTTGACTTGAGGCCAAGTCTCCCCAAATATTGCTGCTCTCCATAAGGGAGGGGGTCACAGGTGTTGGGGAGACAGGTACAATGTTCATCGTACATCCCAGACAGGCTTGAAAGCTAAATGACTTGCTCAAATCCACACACATCTCTCTGAAGTTCAAAGGCTTGCATGTTCTTTTTGCTTCATTGTGCTGGTTCATGAGGCAAGAAGAGGGGAGGAAGGATTGGGGAGTTGAATTTTAAGGGTCCTTTTGAGGTATGGAGCTGCAGGAAGAAACTCTGGGTTTATGAAAGCAGCCTTCCCCTTCCCCTTTCCCCTCCTTTCCATTGGGATTCAGACCACGGGCGCGTTGTGTAGGGACTGGCTCACACCACCTGTGGTCCTTTCGGCATGTCAGTAACAACTCCCTTTGGGCTGGAGTCCATCTTCTAGACCTTACTGGACAATGGGGAGAGTTACCAGGAGGTTTCAGGATATTTAGGATCAAGTTGTGTTTCCTTGCAGCTGTTTTAGGAAGGAAACCCTAGGGAAGCAATTTTCAGAACCTATTTTCGGCAATAGTGTCGCCCTGGGGCGAGGCAGGGCCACGTGGGGCGGGGGTGGGTGCGGAGAAGGAAGGAGACAGCTGTGGTGGGTGGTAGCTGTTTGGGAACAAACTATTTTTTGGCTACTCAAGTTCAAATCAGCCAAAGTCCACAGCAGCTGACACCAACCAGGTCATAAACACCACCTACAAACTGCACGACCTCAAGTTTACCACCAAGGCCATCAGTCTTTATTAAACATCTCACATGTGCTGGGGAGGCTACATGTGACAGGATGTGACCCCTGCCTGCGACCTAGATGAGGCTCCTGCAGAGATGAAATATTACCTAGTCATACTAGACAGAGAATGCGACGCGTGCTAAGAGGGGAGGGGAGAGACAGTAATTCCAATAGGATTTGGGAGCAGGGTTTCCCAAGGTGTGATCCTTGGAACGTTTATCCCTCAAAATATACTGGAATTTTTTTTTTAAAAAAGTGCTCTGAGGCCCTCCAAGTGGGGCAACACTATATTTTGTATGTTACTTTTAGAGTTATGCTATGCATTCGAGTGTCTTAAAGGCCCAAGAAATCTTACAGGACTTAAGTTCTTAACCTATTTAACTTTAATAGCTTGATTCTGAAATTTATTTGCCCATGAAATGCCTCCTTCTTTCAAGGAAAATAGGAATACCCATGTGTTCGTGTCCCGTGGAACCACACTGCCCCCTGTGGTCAAAACCACCCAGGAGGCATCGCAAGGACGGCTGACGTGGGTGCAAGGGGTTTTGCTCCTCGGAACCCGGGAACAGCCCAGGATTGGCAAACTGCTTTGTCACGATCATCTAACCAGCAAATATGGGTGCTCCAGGGTGCAGCCCAGAGAACAGGGCTGTGGTGCTGCTTTCTGGTAGCCAAGCATCATGCCTGCCTATCAGGGGAGCTGATCATGAGCCTGCAGGCATGAAGTGCGCGGCTGTGGAGCAGAGCACAGCCAGCCCTGTCCCCTCCTTCCTTTGGGATGGAGCCCTGATTCCAGAATCCTGCCAGACAGCCTCTGTCCCTACTTGTCCCTCCCTACAGTGTTAGGCTTCGCGTGGTCCTCTCTGCCCACCCGCTTCTTCCTGTTTGTGTGCCTACACCCCAGATGTTCTCCCCGCTCCCAGCCACTAGCCCAGGCTAACTGCTTCCCATCCTTTGAGCCTCCACCCGGCCACCTCCTGCCCAGTCCTACCCTCCCTGGGGCCTTGGGCCCTTCCAGCCTCCCACCCACACTGGGCAACTTGCATCGTTCTCACTTCCCTGGCAGGAGACTGACTTCTCCAGGAGCGTCCAACATCTTAGGAGGAAAGGACTGTGCCTCTCATTCTCTTTCCATCCCCTCTCCTGCCCACGGAGTCCAGGGAGCCGAGAGGACACTACCGTGCCTCTCCCGGGGAGCCTGTAGCACCTCTCCCTGCTGCTGTCCCCGGAATAACCCCGCAGTGTCAGGGTGCTGTGAGCACGGGTCTGAGGGCCTCCCTCCCGGCCCCTTCTCACCCGGGCTGCCCCTAGACCCAGGCCACGTGTGGGACATGGCCAGCCTTCTCAGAAACCCAGAAAGCATTTCTCCAACATTCAGTTCTGAGCTTTAGAGGATTAAACTTCTCTTTCTCAAAATAAGCTGCCCAGTCTCTAGAGAAAGGCCCAAACAGGCAGGAAACCGCGAATATGGCTGCAAGAGCTCAGTCCCCTCACTGCCCTCCTGGGTGCCGGCCTCGCACGGGCACTCCTGGTCACAGAGGGGCTGGGGCCGGGGGCGTCTCACATTGGGGAGTTCAAGCAGCAAAACTCCTGCAATTATATTGTTTAAATGGAGGATATTCAAATTAAAATACCCAGTAGAATTTCTCAGGACCATACACTTACCTTTGAGCATTGTGTTCTAAAACTTTGCAAGGATAGAGCTGTGATCAGAAAGAAAGAGATCCCAGACCAGGGTTCTGGAGACACCAGGTGGGAACATAATCAAGCAAGGCTCCCCCCAACTGCGTGTACAGAACACGTTCCTTAGTGCAGTGTTCATTCTGTGACCTCAGAATGTCCCCTTCCCTGAACAAACACACGCAGACTCAGCCTCTCCTGCAGCCCCCACCGGCCCCCACCCTCTCTGTCCCTAAGAGCCCAGGAGCCCCCCCAACATCCTAGGCTCTGCCACATGCATGCAGGGTTCCTTCTGCTCCGAGGTCCTTCTTCCTTTCTCTGCTTGCTTAATTTCTATCCCACTGGCCAGGTGCAGACTGAGTTCTCCATATACTGTTGGTTAAATACATAGGCTTTGGAAACAAACTGGAGTTTCAGTGTCTGCATTGCCACTCTCTAGCTGGAGATGGTCACAGTCCAGGGAAGGTGAACACTTGACACACAGCCATGGGAGAAAAGGGCAGAACTTAATACCGTGGTTGGGAGATCCCAGCTTCCCTAGCTGTGTGGCCTTGGGCAAGTGATCTAACCTCTCTGTGCCTCTGCCTCATCATCTATAAAATGGGGATAATGAGGGCACTTATGCATCATATCATGTATAGTTGTTGTGAGGATTAAATAGGGGTAATAAAGGTACGTGCCTGGTACTTGGTAGGGGTATGGTGTTAGCTATCTGGAGGTGAAACATCCGCTCCCCCATCCTACCTCTGCCAGCATTTCCCCCCACTATAGCATCTTCCACTGGAGAGCTCTGTGGCTCTGCATTTTTAACCCTGGGACCTAATTCGCTCAGAGTTGCCAATGTGTTAGCACATCTCCACATTTCCATTGTTGAGTTCTGCCGGGACAGAATCTCCCTTCTGATCTCCCCAACAAGGGATTCATCTGATAACTGAATTGGAAGTGCCCTGGTCTGACACAAGGCCCCTCGTGGTGTGTTCCTGGCTGCCCTCGTCTCCTCCTCGCCACCCACGCCAAGCCCCGACCTCACTGAATTGCTCCTCATTCTCCCAAGCAGTCGCCTCTTCATAAACCCAGGGCTTTTGTTCCTCCTGCCTGGAATGCCACCCGCTCCTCTGCCTGAGACACACCCATTCATCAGGAGCCGGGCCAACTGTCCACCTCGGAAGCCTTTCCCAGCTTCAGGGTTCTGCCCTCTTCTCCCGTGGCTCTGGGTCAAGTGTTCGCCCTCCCTGGACTGTGACCGTCTCCAGGACGTAGGCTGGGTCTCCTGTGTCCTGCACCCTCCAGGGCTGGGCGCTCATAAGGTGAAGTCCTGGCTGGTGAGTCAGCTGGCTTAGCTGCATGCACAGAGGACCTGAATTCCTGCAGACAGCCTGCAGCCCCACACTGCCACTTCCTGCCTGGCTGAGTTTCGGTCTGCTCCTCTGCAAAACGGCCACAGCACCTTCCCTGTGGCTGCCGAGGGCTGAGTGCAGCGTCCAGCAGCACCGTGCCGGCACCCAGGACACTCAGTAAACATTAGTCCCCCTCACCCCTTCCCAGCCTGTGCCTCAAGCTTCCCACCTTCCTTTTGGTGGGGCTCAGTGCCAACCCCATTTCCGTTGTCCTTGTTAAGTCAAATATGTAAAGACCTTCAGTACTGACTGGCTTAGGGATCCTAAATCACCATTTTAAGAGTGAAAAAAGAATCCTTATTAGTCATTGGATATACCAGTGACACTGTTGGTTGCTACGGTGACTCTCTGACACCCCGTCTTGCAGATTAGAAATGCCCCACATCTGCCTAAGTCTGGCTGCCCTCCGAGACAAGGACTTCTGGCCAAGCAGTTCCCACCCCCAAACAGCTGGGTAGAGCTGGAGGCTGCAGTTTTGGCCTCAGCCCTCGGGTGAACCTGACCTTCCTGCGTCAGGCCCTGGGTAGAGCTTGCAGGTGACCCCATGTGCACTTCTGTCATCTGCTGTGCAATCTTCTCACCTTGGTGACATGCGTGGTCAAAAAGCCCCTGGGCTACCTGCCTAGAGTACCTTCCTTCAGAGGAAAATAGTGTCTGCCTACTCAGTCTGTTTCTTTTTTGAGTTTTTTCAAGTGTCACAAGCTGTATGGAATTCAGTGGCCCCCTGTGGCTTTGCATCTGTCACACACACCCCCTTGAGTTCTCTCTTCGAACACCCCTCTGGTAACTATGGAGCCGGCACTCAAGTTGGAATTTCACTCTTTCCTCTCGTTTGTACCTTCCTCCCATTCCCATGAGAACTTCACACAGGTTCATTCCTTTAAAGGTTTATTTCTGGTGAATAAAAAAAAATAATTTATGCGATTAGATAAATTAATTTGTGTGATTAGACATCGTAACACAGGGCAGAGCTTAGTTTTCTCTTGGATCCTGCTGGTTGGTGAGAGGCGTCTGAGTGAGACCCAGCCTCACGCTTTGTGGGGTGCGGAGACGCTGACAAAGTGACGCCCGTCACTCATTCATGCCTTCACGGAGGGTGAGGAGGTGGGCTCAGAGGAAGGCCCAATCCAAACCTCTTTTACAGAAGAGCAGCAGCTCTTCTTCGTAGTGTTTTAAAAAATCAACCCACAGAAGCTCTGTCACACTCTCGTTCCTAATGATAATAAACATGACATGCCAAGCACAGGCTCAGAAAGATGGAGTTGTCTCAGGACACTTTAAACATGACACCTGGGACGCCTTTGGGAAAGACACCGTCCCCAGCAGAGGTCACCTCTTGAGGCCAGCACTGTGCAGAAATGGGACTTGAGCCATTAGCACACTTGCCAACGTCTTTTGCTTTCTGAACGCTGGGGACTACTGCCTTTCAGCCGGAAGTGAACATTTTCTCTGCATTTCTCAGGTCTGGTAAGGCTCTTGGCAGCAGCCAGCCTCGTGGTCTACAGAGGGTATGTTTCCTCCAGGAATCTGGGAGTGGAACATGCTGGTAGTCTGCACCGGGCTCTTAAAGCCAGAACCCCTAAGCTGGGAGAGAAGATTTTGGGGACCACCTGCCAAGGAGGAAACCGAGGCTCCTCAGGAAGAGGTTTGTGAGTTCCCCGGAACAGACCACGGCTTGCTCACCGCCTTTGCCCTGTGCCTGGTTCTTTCATGAGGTTTTGGCCTTGAGATCACTTTGGAGGCAGGGCTCATCTTGTAGCCGGTGAACTGGGGGTTTTTGTTTGTTTTTGAGACAGGGTCTTACTCTGTCACCCAGGCTGGAGTTCAGTGGCCTCATCACAGCTCACTGCAACCTCAGACTCCTGGGCTCAAGGGATCCTCCTGAGCAGCTGCAACTACAGGCGTGTGCCACCACACCCAGCTAATGTTTTAATTTTTTGTAGAGATGAGGTTTCGCTATGTTGTCCAGGCTGGTCTTGAAGTGCTGGCCTCAAGTGAGCCTCCTGTCTCAGCCTCCCAAAGTGCCAGGTATGAGCCACCATGTCCAGCCAGGGTTATAATTCTTTTTTATATATAAATTAGGAATAGGCTGAACTCATGATAAAACACCTGGAAAGCAAGCCAGGAGAAGCTCAAAGGGGTTTTCCATGACACAAGTATACGCTAGCAAGGCCACAGGTGGGTCACTCCATAAGGCCCGAGCTCAGGTGCAGGCTGGGCAGCTGCCCCTATAATTGACCTGGAGGGCTCTTGATGACCAACCGGAGGAGCAACCGTGACTCGAGGTACCTGCCTACACAGGCTGCCAGGGCCACAGCTGACTGGACAAGGGCTGTTTGTGTAACCAAACATGGCCTTAGCATTCTTACCCAAAGACTTCTGAAAGTCAGAACCAAGCAAAATCCAAATTCTCCAATCACTGGGCAGTTCTGAAATTCAGTTCAGGTTCTTTTTTTGACCATCAGAAACAGCAATTTCTGGGGACAAAGACCAGTCCAAGGATTCAAAGCCCAATGTTAGTTCTCCTTATGGGGCAGAGGGAGGTGAGAAGGGACACACATCCACATACCTGCTTCCCCTTCACACAGAGACACCTTTCTGTGATCCAGCCCTGAGACCATTTTTACCTTGAAACCACTCTCTTGTTAGATGCCTAGAAAGTCCAAAATGCAACTTGCACCTATGTTATTTCCCTCTGAAGAACCGGAAGCCCTCCTCAAGGCCATGCAGGGACGCCTGCAGCAGTGCCTATTAAATAACACCCAAAGCACAGCCTTTCAACCATTTATGAGATGAGACACGACCAGGCTGGCCATGAGGCCACTCACATACACACATGCAGGGTGAACACGGAAGGGATGGGTGAAAAACCAGGATCACACCAGGTGACAACTGGAAATCTAGTTCCCAAAAGCTCCTAACAGCAGAAAACTCCAGATAGGAGGGTCTTTATATAGGTCCTACAAAAACAGACTCTTCGGTGCCTGTTCTTTAAAGGTATAAAGGACAGGCCTTTCTGTTTGGTTTGTCTCTGGAGGTTTCTCTGGTATCAAATGCAGTAGAGGTTTTAAATGACTCTGAGGCAGGAACGAAGAACTCACTGCCTGCCCTTGCCTCGCTCCTGGGATGTGGCAGGGGACAGGCAGAGGGAAGAGGGGTAGCTGCCTGGGCACTGGGTGCAGAGGCAGGGGGTGGGGTAGCTGGGCCGTGGAGGGGCTCCCCAGTGTCCTGCTACTTGGGACCATCAACACATCTTGACTCTGAGCCGTTGGGTCTGATTCTTAAGAGTCTCAGAAAGCATCTTATCCCCCTCCTCCGTGTCCAGCTCAGGGCAGGCATGAAGAGTTACATCAGCCCCACTCCCAGAGGGTGAGCCAAGAGTTAGCTTTTCCTGGAAAGGCCAGGCCTCCAACAGCTCCCCCGCTCTTTAGAATGAGTACCTGCATACCTCCACTCCACACCTACTCTCTGTACTTGCTTTTTATTTACACTGTATTTCCTCTAACTTTGTACTGGTCTGGAAAAAATTCTAATATGTGCAGCACTTCAATTATCTTATAAACATGGGAATCTGTCAAAAGTTTAATTACATATGTTAAAACCATGTCATGGGCTAGGGTCTGCTGAAGCAAGATCACTGGGCAGGGTCTAAAGGTGACATCTTTTGAGGATCAAGGCACTGACCTTCCCCCTGGGTGGAATTTTGGAACTCCAATGGATGAAATGTGAGATGGGATACCAGACCACTACCGAGAGGTGGAAGATGACTGCCTCCAACGGTTACCAGCTTGGACAACCATGTACCTCCACATTAACTCTGCTCTTCCCCTCATGTATGTTTTCAAAGCCTCTTGCTCCCTGCCATTAGGATCTATCCCACAAGCCACTCATCTTTCACAGGTACTGTCTTGGGTAAAGGCTCAGATGAAAGGTAAATTCAAGGTCTTAAAATGCCCTTTTCAGGAGACAGATCTGAAAAGAGGAAAAGAAAGAGGGGAAAGGATATGAAATCCTGGAAGCGTGGCACCCAGAAGATAAATACTGAATGTCTTTACTTACGTGATAGTAAGTAAAACTATCTCATTAAAGGTTCACATTGATTTTAGGATGCATCTAGATTTTAGGGCTATTAAGACAGAAAAAAGTCATCTTGGGTTGGAGCACAGGCGACAGATTTTTAAACGGATGCCTTCCAGTCCTGAATTCTGACCGTTTTGAGAGCAGAGAGACCACTGTGGGACCTGAGGGTGAGTCACGAGGATGTTCTTTATTCCCGCTGAATCCCCGCCCCAAACACTTACGAGGGGGTGTTGCACTGACTGTCACCTGGGAGACATGGGTTTGGGTGGATGAATCTCCATGAACTGAAACAGCTTCTGCAGAATGAGGAGCCCACATATTTTATTACAGCCCCTGCTCGCCAAGCCCTGATGGCCTCCCACAACTCTGCCCTTTGGATTATGGAGGGAAAAAAAAAATAATCGTTTGCTTTTCTGGGCCACAGAATACAAGAAGGGTCTAGATTGTACAAGGAGCTTACACAATGAGGCGGGGAAGCGTGCAAACAGGAGCAGGAATTCCACACCCCCGGGGTGGGCCAGTGCTCCAGACGTGGAAGGAGGCCCCCGGCCACCCTTCCAGAGTCCACACGGGTTTGTGTTTCCGGCTTTGATTAACCACGTCCGACTCCAGTTTCCGTCTTTCTCCTGGGTATCTATGAAGATCTGTGACATCAACGACTTCTTCCCAAGCCATTATTTTGTTCCTCTTACGATTTCACAAGGTGGCCCAGGAGCAGCCTAGAGAAGGACCCACACAAGCAAAAGTGTCTGAGAACGACATAATACTGACTTCTCTTTTTTTGGTAACAGTCCACGAAACAGGTGCCCCTCTCTCCTGAGACACAGTGAGGCATGAGGGGAGGCGGCGGAGGAGCTGTGGGTGGGACACTGTACCGTGAGACATCACATCATGCAGCTGGTGCCACGGGACAGAGACGTGAGGACAGGCACTCGGGGCTCCGGGCTCACCCCGGGGGCAGTGCCCGGCCTCTC
>CM052442.1:83147378-83168772 GCA_028533085.1 Varecia variegata | reverse complement strand
CTTTTTTTGGTAACAGTCCACGAAACAGGTGCCCCTCTCTCCTGAGACACAGTGAGGCATGAGGGGAGGCGGCGGAGGAGCTGTGGGTGGGACACTGTACCGTGAGACATCACATCATGCAGCTGGTGCCACGGGACAGAGACGTGAGGACAGGCACTCGGGGCTCCGGGCTCACCCCGGGGGCAGTGCCCGGCCTCTCGGGAACACTGTCTGTCCAGTTCAGGCAGAGCCGTCCCCTGGGGCTCACCATCTCGGCTCTGGCCTTAGCCCTCGTCCTCCCTCAGCTCTGTGGGTAGGAATTTATACTGCTGCTGGCGGATCTGAGCCAGTTTTTTCCTCGCTTCTTCCAGTTCTCGCTCCTTCTTTAGCATTTCTTCCTGCGCAGCGATGATCTGGAAGGAAAGCAACGAGCCGAATGGATCTCACGCTTTCTAGGAAACCACCCGCCCCCACTGCCTGTGTCATGAGCTCCCACAGCCCCTGCTACAGTGGGACACAGCAGTGCCCCAGGAACAGCATTCTGAGCTCTGGGGACCAGCCTGTGTGTCATAGTTTGGGTTTTGAAACTAATGACCCAGCTGACCCAAGAAAACAAACGGACTCTGGCCACTGATTGACAGCAAACATCTACTGCACCCCTACGATGTCCCAGGCTCTGGTGTAAGCACTTCACCTGGTTTGTCCTTCACCTTCGTGGCAACCCTGTGACGTATGCCCTATTAAAAGTCCTGTTTTTCCAATAGGAAGTCTGAAGCTGAGAGATGTGGGTCCACTTTCACCCCGCTAGTGGAGGATGACCTGGACCAGGTGTGCTTAAAGCTAACGCTGGGGCCCTTAACCCCTAGATGGCCTTCATCTACTTATTTCACGCTTCTAAGGCGGGCTCTGAGCCATACTAGCCAGTATAATAGGGAAGTGTGTACTCAAGAAAGCCAAATAAGTTCCCTTCCTGCCGTCCTTTTCAGAGCCTTTTCTAGGCTAATGAGCATTGTTATACTAAGGTGGGGGTAATTAAGTGCAGTATGACCCTTCTCTGTGGAACTTCTCATGGAATTAGTGTATAAATTACATGTTCTGGTAAAAATGCATCCAGTTCATTAGCCAAACACAGGAGGGGAGTCAGGAAAAGCTAAGGCAGGCCCGGGGAATGAGTAACCTTAGTGTTCCTGGTGCTGATGAGACAGACAGTCTTGTATAATGGATTTATACTGCCACACATCAAAAACTGCGAGCCTGACTACCTGGAGTTTCCTACTCGCTGGCATGCATGAGAATGCAACACTGCACAGGGTCACAATCCCTCTTGCTCTTGTAAAAGTCCTGGGAGAGGGTGAGCATTCACTCTCTACAGGGCCAAGTGTCTGGAGTGGGCAGTAGCTCCAAATGCATCATTTTATTTAAATGATAATATTGTCATCCTCCAATTTTCGTTTTTCTTCTTTTCCATAATAGAATCCTTGATTTTTAGCTAGGCCAATGCTACTCAGACAAGAATACTCCATTTTCTAGCCTCCTGTGCAGCTAGGTTGGCCACGTGACTAAATGCTGACCAATGGTATGTGAGAGGAAGTGACGTGTGCAACTCCAGCGTCAGGCCCTCCCCTCCTTTCCCTCTTCCTGCTGGATGGAACGCTGAGGTGGCTACTGAGCCATCTTGGACCAAGTGGCCAAGGGCAACATCTCAGGGATGGTGGAATAAAGGCAGATGGAGTCTGGTGTTAGCCATGAAGGAGACATCCCTAGACTGCTTACACTCTGATTGCTACACGAGGGAGAAATAAACTTTCATTTTGCTTAAGTCACTGTTATTTTGTGTCTCTGTCATAACACAATGCCCATCTTGGGAGTAAACACTGTTCTGGATTTCATCACAAACCTGGGCAATGCCCCCCACAAACTTTGTTTTCACTACGACATCGTCATCATCAGCTTTGCCAAATGCTGCCTTCTGGGCTGCACGAACAAGATTGTCTGAGGCTCTTTTCACAGCATTTCCTGCTGCCTGGAGAGTGAACAAAACACACATTCTATCATTAGAAACAGCCGTTTGGGACTGGCAAGAACAGACATGATGGTACAGTTCAGGGGACCCTGAGTGAATTTATCATTCAATTGTAACACACAAGTTCTCCCCAGCCAGCAAGTACCATCTGTTTGTCCATCCATCCATCCCCCGATTCTACCAACATTGGCACCTACACCTAACTACTGGTCATTCCCAGATGAGTGAGACTGGCCCCCAAGGAACACTCACTTTTGAGGGGAATTACAATAACATAAATAAATGACTGCAGCAATGTGACCCGTGTGTTAACATAAGTATGTGCAAGGTCTGCCTCCTTGGTCTAGAAAACCACCTCCCCCTGCCCCCATCCAATTTAGCACGTGCATGAGGACTCGGCTCAGACATCACTTTCTCCTGTCCGCCTTGGCCCTACCCACACCCTCTCCCCTCAGTGCTCCTGGAGTGCTCCCTCCTGAACAGTGAGGAACCTGAGGGCAGGGACTGGCATCTTGGCACCCCCAGCACCTGGCTGGCATGGTAGCTGCTCAGAGTTGGTGCTCACTGAAAGCTTTTTGAGGAAACGAAGGGCATAAGGGAGACAGCATCTACCCCGTGTGGAAGGGCTGGGAGCCTCATAGTAACTGGGGCCTTCACAGATATACTCTTACAGTCACAGCTGGGCTTTAGGCCGCAAACTCTAGGATGGGGCAATTGCAAGAGACAAGTGAAGAAAAGCTTTTCTATGTGAAGTCTAGATCTTCATTAAGGGCTGTCACCGACACTGGCTTATTCTTAATGCTCATGAAGCATGGCCCCAGGGATTTGTTCTCTACCAGCTGAGGTTTAGAATTTTCTTCTAAAGGTGGTTAAGGCTTCATTAAACCTCTTATATTCCTTGTGCAGACTCAAGGGCTTGTGCTTGAAGTTTAGCCATCAGAAAGGTGAGAGTTCTTATTCAGAGTTAACCGGCCCATCTGGTTGGTTATCTAAAGTGACCAAGGGGCACTGTGAGGGCTTGCACAAGAAGGGAAGGGGAAGCTGATCGGTATTTGACAAGCAGTCACCATATGCTTGTTCTGCTAAGGGTTTATGAGGTCAGAAATCATTAGCCCACTTTTCTGATGTGAAAACTGAGTAACCTAAGATCCTGTAGCTAGTAAGTTACAGAGCTGAGATTTGAACATAGGTCTGTCCAGCCCCAAAGATCCCTTGAGTCATTTGTAAGGGACTCAGACGTGACATTGCTGTGGCCAGTTAAACCATCTAGTAACGATGATAACGAGACTGATGCTATGTTGTATCTGTGTAAAAACCTTAGGACTTAAAAAGGCACTTTCATATCTGTTATCCTATTTGACCCTTGTAAGAGTCACTGAGGATATCTCTATCCCCACTTAGAGATAAAGCTGCTTAGGCCTGAAAGGGTTTGAGTGACTGATATAAGATCATGTACCTAAGACAGGGCAGAGCCAGGGCTCTCTTAATTCAGGATGTTTTCCCCAGAAGTGCCCCTCAAACCCAGAGGTCACACATTCACTAATATGCAGCTCCTCAATTTTCCCCCGGGTTTATCCCAGGAGACAAATGGTGGTGAGGGAAGTGGGTCACAGAGGGATTCAGGAGGGCCAAACAATAGAAATGCACTTTAGGGCTTTTAAAATAAGATACAACTTGAGTTTTGGCAGAACTGTCCAAACATTTCTGCCATTTATAATTTTCTTCATGACTTAATACAAACATGTATTTTTAGCAATATAAACAATCTGCATTGTAATACTTATAATAATGGAAATCTAGAAAATCAGAAACAAAATGTTCAACGTATAGGGAAATTCTGGCATAATCAGTTGATACAGTATCATGCAATCATTAAAACCAAAACTCATGAATAATGGACCAGTTAGCTTCGCAGAGAGAAATTAATGAAACCTTGTCATCAAGGAAAAAATACGTATGACAAAATGTTAAGCAAAAAGAAAGCAAAATGTATCTTGCTATGGTTACAACTAGACAAAATTATTTTGTACGTAGATAAAAACAGGAACAGAAAACAATGATAACATTTGATGTGGGAAGATGTTGAGGCCATGCGATGTATTCATTCAAACATTTCTTCCATTGTGTTTAAAATATTTTCATAATTAAAACAACCAGGAAAATGTGTATGCACGGGGAAGGACTTGACGTCACCTTCGTAACATGAGCTTTGGGCTCTGGGAAACCTTAGCACCATATAAATTCCTTAGTTCTTCCATTCCTTCTGTAGCAAACACTGACGGAGAGTCCCCTCTGGAACAGGCACCACGTTAGGTGTGAGGGACACACAGGTGAAGATGTGGCACCTGTACCTAAGAAGCTCACAGGCTTGTCACGGGCAGACATAAAAATAAATGGGTGGTTCCACATGACGGGCACCCTAAGAGTGGTGTGGTCAGGAACTCTCCCAGGACAGAGGAGGGACTGACTGCCCAAGCCCTGGGAGTCAGGGACGGTGTCCCAGAAAGGGAGACTTTGCAGATGAGTCACAAACTACAGGTAGGAGTTTGCCAGGTTGGGCTGGTGGGGAGGAGGGCTGTCGGGACATTCTAGGTGAGTGGGGGCCTTGACACATGAGACCAGAGGTACACGTGGCGAACGTCAGCTTGGTGGGGCAGCAGGCGTAGGATGCGCGGACGCACGTGGTAGAGGATGAAGCTGGAATGCAGGACAGAGGTGGCTGATGGAAAGCCTGGTGGGTCATGCCAAGGAAGTGAGGCTGTGCCCTTTGGTGACACTTACCCGCTCCAACAGGAGTATTTTCCCACCAGCATCAGTGACCATTACCTGTAGCCGCCTCATGGCCTCTGAATCCTGGTCGGCCTTCACCTTGCAGGCCACAAGCAGCTGTGCTGTGGAAGCGGCAACCTGCTTGGCGGATGAGATGAGCTTCTCTTCACTGGCATGTCCCTGAACGGAGGCATTGGCTGCCTCACAGAGACTGCTGGTTGCAGCCGCCACCATCCGGGCCTGGGGACAGTCAACAGAGAAGTGACCGAAGGCCCAAACCTCCCTCAGGGGATCAAAAAAGCAAATGGGGTGGAAGGAGGTGACTCACGGCAGAAATCAGCCCCTGTGACCACTGTCCGTCGTCTGCAGCATTGGCAGGGATGGAGCCCACCTAGAGAGCAGAGTGAGGAAATCTGCAATGAGGGCAGCAGGCCCAGGTGACCCGCAGTGACCTGCAGCCCCTCAGCTATACCTTGCCCTAGAACCAGACTCACAGCACTGCTTGGTGACTACCACCAACAGCATTGTCCTGAGAAAGGAGCAACCCTTTCTCATGCGGGACCCTGGCACGCCAAGACTGCACGGCACATGCCGGCTGGTGTCCACCTGGGCCAGAGTGAGAGATGCTCAGAACAGCTCCACGTAGCTGCCAGGTACTGTGTTTCTGGGAAGCAGCTCAGGAATGATGGGATGGTTTGGGGCTGTCTTTACGAGCTCTGCTGACCTTTCCCCACGTCAAGCATGGGAGCCACCTAGGCCTCCTCTTTGAGAGCCGAGGGAATCTTAAATCTCTTCTGATTATTGACCCTGAAAAGCCACACTGTGAGTTTCTGGCAGATAATGTTAAAAAAGGATGGTCCATCTCCCTCCCTATAATCAAGTACAGACTCTTGTCTTAAGGAAACACAGACCGTTTTGTCAGGGGTGAGAAGAGAAATAAGAGGCTAGAAGTAAGGGGGACTCTGTTTTGATTTAGAAGTCACAGCAACAAGGGAAACATTTTCTGTCTAAATCCAGAGGGAGGAGCTATGAGAGGAGACACCTCTATGCTTGCAGGAGGTGCCTGGCAAGGTAAGAGATGAGTATCTCAGTTTGAAGATGGAACTGAGGACTTGTCAACAATTACAGGCACCACATCAGGGCTTGCTGAATGTCAGAGAAAACTCCAAGGTCGGGCATATAATCCTATAATTCACCCAAGTCCAACTGAACCTCTTCACCAACTTTTTAAATGCTTGAACATTTAATCCCCTTAGAAGACAGGCAGGAACTCTACCATATTCAAAAGTTAGAGTCTCTGGTATCTAGCAATGTGTCTGATGCATAGTCAGTGCTTTATAAATCTTGACATTGACATTTTTAGGTAGGATATTCTGTTCAATGTTGGATTTGTGGTCATTATACATTGATCAGTTGACAATAACTTGATGAGGACACATGCTGAGGTCAGCACTCTGCTGGCCTCCTCAGCATGCTCATCTAGAAGGGTGAAGAGGAGAAGCGTAAGATGACAGCTTGCGTGCCCAGTGGGGAGATGGACATAGGATGGAGTAAGATGCCATAGGATGGTTTAAAAAGGAGGAGTCAAGGTATGCAGACTGGACTAAGACCTGGCTAAGCTCACAGGACACTTCCTGGAGGAAGATGCACAGCCACTGCCCGGGCAAAACTTCCAGTCTGCACTACAAGTTCTCGGGTCAAGACACAATCACGTCCATCTCTCTGTGCACTGACATCAAAGCCTTTCTAATATCAAACAGAAGTGATTGATAGTTGTGGTGACCACATTTCCCAAACCCACAACCTGACGGGTTTCTGTGGTACCCCTCCATCTGAGCTCTCTGCAAGCCATAGCGTGGATAGGACAGTTCCATGTTGTACCATAGTAATGGGACACATGGAATGTTTTAAGACAGAAGACTGTTCCATATCCGGAATCACTAATGTACTATTAATCCTTTGAATCATTAAAAAACAACTATGCTTTTATGCTAATGCAGATGGAATGAGAGACTGGAGATGAAGCAGATTGGAGAAATCTCAGACTGAAAACCAGACTGGCCTTTCGACCAACAGGCTCGCAAGCACTGGCTGCAAAGCTGGACAGCATTCAGCTCAACAGTCCTAAACAGCAAATGGCCATTTGGAGTTGGACAGTGGTAATACAAAGCCTCCGACTGTGGTGCTCGCAGAGCCGCCTACCAGGAAAACGAGACAGTTTACATCTTCAAATAGTCTAATGTACAGTGGGAATATAAATGTCTTGTTCAGGCTCACTGCCTGGAATGGGATGCCTTCCTTAACGAGAAGCATATGAGAGGCCTGGAAGCCTAACCTTTCATTCTGCTGGGCAAGTTGAAGCAAACGGAGTTTTCAGGTCAGGGCAAAGACTGGCAATTCAGGGAGGGAAGGTACAGCACGTGTTTCCTTGGTCAGGCCAAAGGCTGGCACCTCTTTTCCTCGGCTCTCGAAGACTCTCCCTATGTGAGCATCTGGCATCTTGGCCAGTGGCTTTACCTACCTTTCCTTGGGCCACCAGCTCCCTCTGGGCTGCTGAGGCTGATTTGACCAGGGCACTTGTGGCAGCAGCAATGGATTTAGCGGCTTCCAAAATCTGTTCCTCAAAATCCAGGGTCTCATCCGCTTGCTATAACCAAAAGAAAACAGCATCACATGCAATTCACATTCACAAAGGCCTCCTTCTGCCAAAACACCTACTGCTTGCTCACCTGGCTCTGCATCTGCTTATTGGTTTTTGTTGACAAACCACGCCGGGGTAAGGCCTAAGCGGTCAGGATGCCTTTCCACCCGCCCCCACCCCTACCCCCAACTCCAAAACGAAAAACCTGTGAGCCTGACATTCTATACAAATTTCAAATTAGGAAATTCTAAGACTATTTTTCTAGAATAGGATATTTAAAGAGATACGAATTCACTGTGCATAAAATATACTCAAATGGTTTCAGCAATGTCAATAACCAAAATCAAAATAATCAATAATTGAAATCAAAAGAGTGGGTTGTGGCACACACTTGCAGAGCTTAAGACTCAAAAATCGGTTGGAAAAATGAAAAATGATTATTAGTTTTGAAAAATGTTATTGTTCTTGGGTAAAAACCAAAGCAAAATAGCATTTCCATCTCTGAGGCTCAACACAGATTGAGTTATATACCAACCACAGATCACCCAATGGCGGGAAAAAAAAATCAAGGCAACCTGACATCAAGGTGGAGCTTGTTCAGTCACCTGCACACCCAAGGCATGGCTTCATCTTAGGAAGAACACTGGACACAACTGCATAGATGTCAGGCCATCAGGGTTCTGATTAAAATTCATCACCACCACATCTTTTGCTACCCAAAAAACTCAGGAAGTTGAAGAGAAGCTTTGGGGAAGTGTGGCAAGTGTGAAGATGGTGGCACCAAGCTGGGTGGGATGGAGCACCACAGTTTGGGGTAGTTAGGTTAGGCCTCCATGGCCCCCGTGTTAATATTCCATGACCCCAAGTCAACTGGGTAGGCTGTCCTTAGGTCACAGAACGTTGAAGATGTGGCTGGTACCTTTCAGGCATTAAGACATGATGGCCAGGTATAGAAATACTTTTCTTTATATATGTGGAAAAACATATATAACATATAATTTATACTTTTACCCAATTTTAAGCGTACAATTCAGTGACATTAAGTACAGTCACAATGTTGTGCAACAGCAATACGTTTTTAAGAGTGGCCACTACGTGGCAAGCATTTTGCCAGAGACTTCTACATACATTGACTTAATGCTCAACAAACACAGAAAAAAATCCTATACTGAAATTGTCTTTATCCTTATTTTTACAGTGAGAAAACTCAGGCTCAGGGAGATGGAATATCGGGCCCAAGGTCACGTGGCAGCATGAAGAATTCTCAACCCGAATCTAAATGTCAATCTCTCTCACTCCAAAATGATGCACCTTTACTAGCCCAGGCTGCCCCTTAGGGCATCAGTAAGGAACAACTTCATGCCAGAGGTTCAGAGTGCACTTGCTAATGTCCCCTACGAAAGATGGATGGATGCAGACAGGATGCACATGATTCTTCTCCAGACCCCTATTCTTAATGGCCACATCTTGAACCATGAGAGATGCCAATCTCATTTTTATAACATAGGTTACCCTATTATAGCAAAATGAAATTTCCATGCATGTCTAGTGGATCTGAAGAACAATGACAGCAATTCAGAAGTTCTGAGACAAAACCTGTGGGTTTTTTCTTATTTCTGACCAAGTCTTAGCTCTAAGAGTATTCAGGACACAAATGAATTCAGTTTCACTGGATTCATTTTAGATTGGTGGAGTATAGAGTTTGGTTAGTGAAGTACAAAAACAACTCATTATAAGACACTCTGGCATAAAAGGTACCTCTTATACACAGGCATAAAATAAATTACATTAGGCTCTGAGATACACACACACATACGTGTATATATGTGTGTGTGTGTATATATATTTTAATGATTTTGAGATTAAGAGCTTTTCTGGAAATTTATTCTGCAAAAGAAAGTCAAGTACATCACAGATAAACACCTAGGGAAATCCAGAATTTCTGAACCCAAAGGGAGTCCCCCCTCATTCTGTAGAGGCGAAACGGAAGCCCACTGTGGCCCAGGTCTCCTAGACTGAGGCCACTTTATAGTGCGGAATACTTGGACAGATTTCTGACTTTCCAAATTTTTAAGATTTGCAAAAACAGAATTTCTTTAAAAGTAAGTGCTAAGGCTTAGCATGGGTAGATCTAACAGAATCATCTCATTACAACGGACTTGAAGGGCCTCTCCCACATCTGCTGTTGCCCTGGAGTTTTACTATTTGTTTGCAAGACATGTATTTGAAATGTATTCAACTTGGAAATATTTTTGACACCCACGAATCTTTCCGGTAATGGCAATTATTGTAATGCTTTTCGATAGTTTTTTTTTTTTTTCTTTCCATAACATCTCTATGCTTTAAAAAAGACACAGCAGAAAGTCTGATCTCTGGGAGACATTTGCACTGATTAGAAAATACTAGAGAGTTCCCCGAGAAAGGCTTAATAAAGCTGACTGGGATGGCAGCAGGGATGGAGGGTGGATTTTTAGATGCTACAGCTGGGCAGAGGACCACGATGAGACCCACCTTCTGTCTGCCGGAGGCCTATCCTTCTGCATGCCAGCTTCATCATTAAGATGAAACGCCTACCCCATCTCTCCTGCTGAGAGCAGATATCAATACTTAATGTTCCCTCATGCTATGCAACTTCTAGCCTAAGAGAAAACGGGCCCTTCTCCAGGCCCAAGTTCCCCAGCCTGTGTGCCTGTCGGCCCCAGCTCCCGCCAGCATGCAGAATGGGATCTGGGGGAGGGTGGCGAGGCCCTGGGAGAAGGGAGGGAGGACACACACTTAACCACACTGCAGAAAGGAGAGGACGGGCTTGGTCTTCCAAGGACTTTGCTAAACAGAAGGATCAAAATTAAAAGGCAGTGTTTGTTAACTGAACAATCCCCTGGGGGGTTGGGGAGACTAAGACGACCATGGCTGGGGGTGGGGGCTGTGGCGGCCCCTCTCACAGAGCTCTCGTTCCCATCTCCTCACCACTGACGCCGACTTGCTTGGTCTCTTAAGGTCCTCTTGAGCTGAGTTATTCTCCCAACCTAAGGTCAATCAGCTCTGTCCCTGTGGTTTATGGAAGACTGAGGACCGTGATATCCTCACTCCTTAAGTTTTTTTCCCCCCTCAACAATTGGATTATGTAAAGAGCTGTTAAAATAATCTTTTAAAGATTATGACTAATCCTATGCATGTGGCTATTTATATTTCATTTCTTTTTTTTTTTTTTTTTTTGAGATAAGATCTTGCTCTGTTGCCGGGGCTAGAGTGCAGTGGTGTCATCACAGCTCACAGCAACCTCAAACTCCTGCGCTCAAGCGATCCTCCTGTCTCGGCCTCCCAAAGTGCTGGGACTACAGACGCACCCCACCACACCTGGCCTGTATTTCTTTATAACTACTGGCATCAAGCGACAGCAAGGACCTTCAGAAGATGTTTTTTACTAAACAGGCTGCACTGACAGCCCTTGCTGCAGAATCACACGATGATGTGGTTAAAGAGGCAGACTCTGTTTCAGTAGGTCTGGGATGGGGCCCAGGAATCTGTATTTCTAACGGAGGTGATTATGGACTACTGTGTGGGAGATGCTAGCCTGGACTAAGGAGAACAAACCCCAGTTAACTTATTCCTACCAGCCTGTGATCTCCTCCAGGGCATAGATTGTGTTTGATTCCACTGAATCTTTCTCTAGCAGAAAAACCAGGGGGAGAAGCCCATGTGATAAACATTTGTTGAATGAATGTATCCATTCAAAATGAGTTTCCCAAGTGCCAGAGTTCAGCTAGAGGACAATGTGCATGGTTAAGAGGAGGACAAATACACACAGTAAACATCCATATCATTGAATGTCCACTCCTGATCCATGGCGGGCAGACGCATGCATAGCTATGAGCAAATTCCTGCCCCGTTTACACTTGTGGGTTGTTAATCATACGCTCTAGCCATGTCCCTCAGCTAGCATTCACAGTTTGTGACACTTAGTCATGCGTATACAAATGTAAACACAGTGGCATTTTCCTGAGAGGCACTCTTAACGAGATAGCACTGGGAAAAAGGGTTAACATACATAGAAATTAAGAATCTCATATGAAGGTATTTATTAGCTGCTGCCTCTCAGTCTGAATCTACCTTCTCCTCTTTTGGTACAATAGAACATTCTTTCCCCCTTTCCCCTCCACTTGGAAAGGTTACTGGCTGGGTCCCCAACTAGCTCTTAGCAATTATCTTCCTGGACTGTCTAGCAGACGCTAGCTGGATGGATTTATCGTCACCTGGGCTTTTTGGTGTCTTTGAGAAAGGTTTGAGCACCCTTGTGCTGACTTTTTTCCCACTAGCCGATCTCCTGCAGAGCCCATCTTTTAAATAGTTAGTGGCCTGCTGAGATCCCTCTTGGTAGAGGCTATACTTTGGGTGGGGGCTCCCTTCCTGCCTGTTTCTTGTATGGAGAGAGTATCTGAGACCCCTATTTTTGCTCTGATAGGTATAAAGTCTCAGGAGCTGGAGGTCCTTCTGGAAGAGGAAACAGTGGTGGTGGCGGGGGGAAGCAGTGTGGAAAGAGGAGAAGGAGCAGTCTTTCCTCACATTTATTTTGGTTTTTGGCCTTTCAAGGATTCTAAGAACATAATCTCTGCACTGATTCATTCATCTTCAAAATGTACCTTCCCTCCTAACCTATCTACTAGGGGTGTTATAAGTAAATGATTAGTAAATGTGAAACATGACTTACAGTAAATGCTCAAGAGCTATTAGCAATTAATTTCATTATTTCTAATACTATGTATACTTTTGTGGTTTTAAAAATCGTTTTTCAGGATTTGGGCTAAAGTAATTCTTCTGTCTGAACAATGTTTTGCACTCATAATTCTCCTAAGGATTCTTCCTGCCATTTCTGATTACAACCTAAAATGACTATAGATAAAATCCATGAATCAACGATAAACGAAGTGTCAAGCACCACACGACATGGTCGGGCACTTCTTCCAGCTTC
Source organism: Varecia variegata (assembly GCA_028533085.1). Classification (NCBI taxonomy): domain Eukaryota; kingdom Metazoa; phylum Chordata; class Mammalia; order Primates; family Lemuridae; genus Varecia; species Varecia variegata. The sequence goes on along the minus strand of CM052442.1, from coordinate 83,156,391 downwards.
CCCTCAGCACCCGACCAGGAGCGGGCGGCCTGGGTTTGGTCACTGCTCTGGACTTAGACCATGTGACAGCAGGGTCTCCATCGCCCTTCCTCAGATGTCAGTCCCTCAGTCTTCTGCGACTTGAGGAACACCTCAACCCTCTCCTAGTCCCTCAGTTTAGACATGTCTGGTTCCAGATTACTACCCTTTTCTGAAGGGCCAAAATCAGCAGGAACTACTTTTTCTCTTCTGTCCTCTCTCTCGGCCTCCTGCTCAGAGGAGCCTGCCTCCTTCCTGTGGCGTCTTTGCCAACCTCATCCCTCCCACCGCCCACCGCCCACCCTGACGGGGCCTGGGCACGTGCCGGGCAGGGGAAGAGCATCCCTCCCATGGTCCTTTTCCTCCCCCTCTTCTTTGTGAATCACGCCCCTGCACCCCCCTAAGGAGCTTGAAGGTGAAGGGTCACTGGCCTGATTCCGGCCTCCCTCCCTGACAGCCTGCTCTCAGGGACTGCCTTGCTGAAAACTAAAAAGCACAACAGTCGCTTTTCTCACGACTGGCTTCGTAAACCAAAGAACAAGCCATGGTATCGTCTTTCCAGGGAGGTGTCTGTGAGACGAAAGCCTTGCAGAATGCTTGCTATTCAAGACAAGGTCATCGTGCATCAGAAACTGAAAAAAAAAAAAACATTCCTTGGATATATTTTTTTAAAAGTGTGAACATTTTGCATATAATTTAAACGACTTGAGGGAAAAAAGAAGGCCAACATCTAGAACTCCCGCAACAGGAGCGGGGCATTCTCCTGCCAGCTGGAAGCCCGAGTACAGCAGGCAGCCGCGTTTCTCCTTTTTCTGTGGCCAGTTTGGCTGCTACCAGTTTGCTTCTGGTACTGAACTGAGAGGTACCTCGAGGGAGGCCTTAGCCTGCATCCAAACACCCAAACTGCGTAAGAGCTAGATGAGTTTCTCTTTTGGAAGACCCATGGGTGGGTTGGCTTTAGGACCACCACCCTTAATAGTTCTAACAAAAGATAAACCTCCTAGAACTGGAACTGCTGAGGGTACAGACCTGGACAGCTGGCCTACTGCTCCCCAAGGCTGGAAAGGTCTCAGGGGAAGCTCCAGGGAGACCTTAAACAGGCAAAGTGGGGGACATAGAGAGAGAGAGCATTGTGGAATGGCTGGGCCTGGGCCTGGGCCTGGGGAGAGACCACCCTTCTGCATCCAGATGTGGAAACAGTGTAAGTTCATGCAACATCCACTGGAAAAGGTCCAAGCTTACAAGATGAGTATCTTGGGAGTTGTTTTCCCACAGTATCTACTGCTGTACTACTCTGTTTTTAAAATGAAAAGTAATACCACTGACATGATCTTTTAATCACCATTTCTGTTTGATAAAGTAATTCCTACAGATTTTGTCATGCTCTCAAAAAAGGGAGAGGGGCTCCCGAATGTCTATATAGGAAGCACAAAGAAAAGACAACAGAATTCTTTAAAGATTTAATCAGAAAAACTTCCTAGACCTCAAGTTCCTTCCTGTGTGTCTGAGGAGGGTCTGAAAAGGACTTACTGGTCTACACTGGCGGGGAGTCACCTGGCAACGCGTGCTGGCCGAGTTCTTCAGGTACTTCTACTTTTCGCATCTGCCCTACACATCTCCTGGCCTGGGACTGAGTGGCACATGGGCGCAAAGCCCACAGCCCGGCCATACTGGCAACTCTGACTGCGCTGACTCCTCCCAGAATCTCTGGCTGCCTTTTCCCGTTCACCATATTAACCAGTACAGAGGGCAAGCTGGTCAATGACAAAATTAACGAAAGGAATAAGGAAGTCACATCAATTAAACAAACAGGCTTCATCTGAAGGCCCTTTCAAAAAAATTTTTTTTTTTTTTTTTTTTTTTTTTTTTGAGACAAGGCCTCACTCTGTCACCCAGGGTAGAGTACAGTGACGTCAGCCTAGCTCACAGTAACCTCAAACTTCTGGGCTCAAGTGATCCTCCTGACTCAGCCTCCCCGGTAGCTGGGACTACAGGTATGTACCACCACGTTTGGCTAATTTTTCTTATTTTTTGTAGAGATGGGGTCTCACTATATTGCTTAGGCTGGTCTTGAACTTCTGGACTCAAGTGATCCTCCTGCCTTGGTCTCCCAAAGTGCTGGGATTACAGGCGTGAGTCACCACACCTGGCCTGTTTTTCTTTATTCATAATAACTTGCTATCTCTTTTCATGGCCATTTGTCATTTCAGTCAAACAGCTTTAACTGGACTCAAAGGCCAGCCAAAACCAAAACCAATGTTCTCTTGCTGTGGGAAGGTGGGACTGATTTTGGCAGCATCTTGAAATCTGCCTGGAGGAGCACCCGCTGATACATAGAGATCACTTCTCAATGGAAAATGATTCCAGGAACAAGTTCCACTTTATGATTCCAGAATCTAGGACTCCAACACCACATGTCCCTCTCCTGTGTCATCACCTTGCTGCTGCTGCTGTGACCCTGTCACCATGCATTCACCTGTCAGCAGCTTGGAGATGACTTCTAGACATAGCCAGAGGAAGCTTTCACAAATGACCTATTTAAACCACTGGCTCACCACCTGTGTGGGGGACTGCATACACCCGTATACTCAGGAATACTTGTTAAAAGAGTACTGCTTTTCTCCTCCAAAAAACCTAAGCTATGAGCACAGTAGTTCTCTTTCCAGAAAGCAGTGCTCACAAAGTATTTTGGTGAGAGAACTCAGAATGAACTCACACATACTTCACAGGCTCTTTTGTGAGGAAGAGGTCAAAACAACCAAAGGCGGCTGTTATGCACCAGAAAAATATTTTCTATATCATGATCCCAAACTTCCTGCCCCAGTAATTCCAATTAGGCTATGGAATTACTTTCTGATTGTTAGTTTATTCTGAGTATTATCAACCTCTGCTGCCAAGTTAACCTATAACAGGAAATTCAACAGACAGTATATAGTCCACATGACATTATCTTTATTAGGTATATTTAGTCCTAACCAAGATTTGAATAAAGCCCAGTGACTCAGCGTCTACACAGTTGGTTTGGCTGATTTGGTTTATATATTTTGTTACTATAAGTGGAAAGGAAAGTGACAGATAATTGATTTATGCTCCTTGAATTTCTGCTGAAATCTTGATCATGAAAATTACTAACTTTTCAATTGAAGATCAGAATAAAAATGAACAGAAATAAAATATAAATCTAGATGAGTTTGGAGGTTATAAACCTGACCTTTATCCCCTTGTCATAGACATGGGTTAGAAATTTCCATTTTTCCACTAAGCAACCTCCCTTAAGGACTCATCGTTGCACAAAACTAAGCTGTAAAAATATCTCCAGCTCTTATGAAACATCAATAATTAGAATTTATTTCTATAATAATAAGCAAATAATCTAGTGATACTGATACAGGTCTCAAATGCTACAAGAAGAAATAAAATGTAACATAATGAATTGTAATGAGTGGTCCGTCTTCTAAGTCTACTTGTGATTTTAACATATTCTATCCTGTTGCCTTATAAACTTTATTAGGAACCCCCGGAGACAGGGCAAGACACTGTAGGAATATGTTTGATATATAGTTGGATTAAATAACAACCTAATATATCAAACATATCACACAGAGGCCTGCAGAAAAGGCATCCAGGTTTGACTGAGCTCGAGAACAGGCACAGTATTGAAGGTTACAGCTGCAGGGGCTGGTCACCATTGCAGCAACTCCGATACCTGTCTTTGGAGCACAGGTCTGTCTGCAGGTGTGGAAACGGCGCCATTAGCAATATTGTCAGCACATGCACCAGCACTCACTGACTTTCTCATTTTGCCATTGTACCGTTTTCCCAAGTGAACGGTGGATCAAATAGTGCATGTCTGGGAGACCCTGGGTAAAAAGAGATGCTTAAATTTTAAGGGCCTGCAGTGGGAAGATACCAGAATCATCGTCATAAACATAGAGCTTTTATTACAGGCAACCTGAGAATGTGGTGAGCAGAGCAATTTAAACAAAATCATCACCCCTCCCCAAAACTATTCCTCGAAGCAGTGCGAATGCTCCCCAGGTACAGAAGGAACATACTGACTTTATATGGAGGGCGTGTGTGTGTGTGTGTGTGTGTGTGTGTGTGTAAGGGAGCAGAGTTGTACGGAGAGGGACGTAACAGCAATCGCTTATTTCAGTATCTTGTTTTTTTTTTTTTTTTAAGGCTATGGGGGAAGATTGAGAGGAGCAATTTACCTCAAAAGACTGGCTAACTTTTGCATCAGATTGTTGTTGCTGTTGTTTTTTAACTAGGGAAATACATTCCTTCAATAAAGGCAAGGAAGATATCTTATTTCATGCAGAAACTGTCACAAAGTGGATTCCCCTCCTAGACAGGCACAAAAGCTATGGTTTGGGTTGATGGATTCTTCAAAACAGTTTTTTAGATAAATAATATCCATGTGGCAGGAGCCTCTGGTCATCAGACAGAGAGAAACTTCAGACCATTTATAAAGTGTTCTAGAAGTACCAAGCACCCTTCCCAAAATGATGGGCGAGACCTAAGGTAGGTTCCCACAAGGAAAGGACTCAAATCATCATTTATGTTAGCTTTGACCTTAACTGAAGGATTCCTCAGCTTCCCTGTAAACATTCTCACTGTGACCACAAAGGCTAGATGACCCCACAGTGGCGCAGGGAGTCCTCACTGGCCCACTTCAGCAGTCACCATTAATTTGTAAAGGGCTGTTATTTTTAAAACATTGTTTTATAAATAAAACAGACCCCCCCTCCCCTCCATCATCCCAATTCCATCATCACTCTCATACATTCCCTACTTATGGTTTTCATATGCAAGTATTTTTACAGAGTTGTAATCACAATGAGTACATAATTCTGCATCCTCTTTCCCCCACCCCCTTTACATCACACCACGAGCATCTTCTTCATGCTACACAGTCCTAGCAACCATTATTTTTAACAGCTGCACGATATTCCTTCAAGACACTCAGGTCCCATGCAACTTCTCATCACTGTTCATACAAACAAGCCCACAAGGAGCAACCCTCTCACACGCACACAGCTTTCTTCTCCTCTTGGATTTCCCCCCCGGGGAAACATTCCCAGAGGTGGGATTAATGGCTCAAAGGGCACACGCAGACCACAAATGGCCCCTGTGGGACTAGACCAGCCTTCTCTGACAATGGGGGGCAAAAGGAGACTGGTTGGGACTGAAACTTCCACCCAGAGCCCACATGCATCCCTCTCAGCTCAGTCATGGTGACCTGACCCTGGCAGGTAATTGGCCTCTTGGTGCCTCTGATTCTAATGGACTTTTTGCAAGGACCAGATGAGCTAATCCAGGTAAAGTACATAGAAGACTGCCTGGCAGTCACTATATCTCACTATATATATATATAGTGATATAACTCACTATATCACTGTGAGTTTTTTTGTTTTTCTTTTCTCAGGGGTCTATGGAATAATTTTTATTTCAGGCATTTTCCTAGGATAAAAGTCCCAGAAGCATGTTTTTGGTGATGATGACGACAATAATGCCGATATAGGTACCATTTACTGAGTCCCACTGTATGCCAGGCACTGTGCTCTTATAATACCTTACTTCATTGTTCTGACAGTCCTATGGGGCAGAAACACTAATGATTTCGTTTTTCCAATCAAGAATCATGAAGTAAACAAATGACTGGACAGAAGGACACCAGGACTCAGAGACAGAGCTCAGGAGGACTCTGCAGAAAGACAAAGAAAGGGAAGGGGCTGGAATGGGGGCTCTCAAGTGCTAATGTTCACTTAAGCACCAGGCTAACTTTCCAGGAGAATGAAAGTGTCCACTGACATGGCTTTGGCATTAGCAGACAGAACCTTTCCCAAGACAGGCCACTTGTGATCAATTAAGATAAGGAACAAATTATGCAACAAACCTCCAAATCTTAGTCACTGGTTGATTCTCGCATTTAAAGTACGTTTTTCATTCACAACTGCATTGACAAAGAAGAAACAAAGATATAACCCCAAAATGGAGTTGCCCCTACAACCAGACTTAGCTCTGAAGTTTGTAAGAAAAACACTGACAGTATCAGGCAACCCAAGACCCTCAGGTTAGAGGCCAGTGGGGAGAACCCTGGTAAACCCCCAAATCGGAAGCCAAAACTCTTAAATTATATCTTGATGAGAAACTATTGAGATGCCTTTACCAAGTCTAGAGTGACTATTAGGAGACTGGTTCTAAGAACTCGAAGGTTTGAAGAATGCTCCCAAGCATGATAGACAACTTATGTGCTTGTGTCTATTTCACACACAACACTGGCCCAGGCACTGCTTTTGGGCAGTTGTATATTTCAGTGCTCAGACTCCATTCTTTCATCTTACAAAAAAAGGGTAGGAACTTAGGTACACCTAAACTGGGGGGTGGGAGTCCAATTTTTTTTTATTTTTTTTTTTTAGGGGAAGGTCTAGGAAATCTTTCCTAATATATTTGGGTCCTTGGAAAGCAGGTGAGTTACAGGTGCTACCAGGGACTTGTTTGAACAGGAAGAAAAAGAGGCCACCTCTGGTTCCACTACACCTTCCTGTTGAAGATAAAGCCATGGAAGGTGGGACAAGGGGTTACAGCTTCTTAACAGGGCTGGGGGCTTTGCCCGTGGAGACAGCACTAACTTGACATCCTTTTGTTTAGAGAGTGTCTTCCCTACAGCCCAATCTAAAAGTGTCTCTTTCCTTTAAATGGCTATGTCTCTTAACATATACTCATGATGTTCAGTTTTAAACATTTATCTAGATGAAAAACACAGACTGAAAAACACACCAGCCAACCAGTCTCCAGCACACACTGGAAAAGTCTTTAAACGGGGACACGTCTGAGGTTCACAATGCCCTCTCTGTTGATTCCCAGCATTGCTGTTTCTCTCTAAAAAGCATAATGGGAACCAGAAAATTGGAGGCCGACAATCTCACATCCAGTAACAGGAACTTTCGATAGGAAGCATCCAACACCTGCTTTATATAACAGAACTAAATCAAGACTGTAGCTGCCCCAGTTCTTCCCCTGGACACCCAGAGGTATTTTCTGGGCGTTAACTTGAAAGACTCACCCGCTGTTTTTCCCCCATACTCTGTAAAAGGGTGCTGGGCAGGGAGAGCAGGTCTGCTGCTTGCTAGTCAGACCTGGGGAAGGAGACAGGCTCCCCACAGCACGCCCAGCTCCATTCACAGCCACCCGCTGCGAGACCTAGTGACGTCAGGCAAGCGCCCACAAATGAACACTCACTTTTGGTTTTGCTCTTGGCTTCAGTTGCTCTAACTTCTTAGCAGCAGCCTCAATGGAGGCTGCAGCCCCCAGTAATTCTGTTTCTGCAATGACGGTTGGGTCTTCTGGATCCACCCACTCGGTTCCTAAAATCAGTCCAAGAAAAGGTCACTGTTCGTAGCTACAGAGCTCAGGACACTGGCTTAATCACAAACAATATCTGGACCTGCCTGCAGGGGGCTCCCATGAGCCTACTGCCTGCCTTGTCCCAAGGGACCGTCTCTCTAGCTCTCACAAAGGTTACCTGGATGAGGGGGCTGGGGAGCTAATGCTGGTTGTCTAAATCAGCTGTGTGACCAGTCCCACCACAGGAGCAGTAAGGAGCAGCTTCAAAAATGAAGATCTCATGGACTAAGGCTTGAGCCCTACTCTGACTTTGAACTGAAAGCTCATGAATATAAGTAAAGTGTCCTCGGGAGACTCTAGACCGCATAGAGATTTGCCATTCTCTTCTCCCAGAACACTCGAGGAAAGGCTCCTCGCCTCAATTCAAAGGAAAGGAAACTGGTGAGAAAAACCTTTCCCCCTGGTGAGTTGGCTGCGTCTATGGAAGCACAAAGGATGTGCAGACAACACCCGCAACACTGTTTTCTAAATATGAAAGTAGTAGTAATATCTGCATATGAGTAAGTATCCTGATGAATGAAAATGCCGATAAAAATCAATGGGGAGACTCCTAAGGGAAGTGAGCAGTTCTAGATGGATGACACCATTTAAGTAGAAGTACTTAATACAAAGACTAGAGAAAAGATTTGCTTCGGGGAGGATGCTACTTTTAAAATCTAACTTATGCCCATTTGCTTTAAGGAAGTACCCTGCTGTCCTCCTCCTGGCTGCATTTGCCAGCAGAGGGCCTGCGCTGGCTGTGCTTGTCCTCTGCTTCAGAGGGCTGCCCTGCAGGATGACATGAAGATATGGGAGAAGCCGACCTACCTTTCATGGCTTCCGCGGCCTGGATGAGCTCAGTCACGGCGCCGGCGACTCGCTTGGAAAAAGCTGCCAGTTGATGCTTGAGTTCTGGGGTTGGTTTCTGAAGAACCTGTGGGTGAAGAACAAGTCGAACACATAAGGAGGTAGAACGGCTGGTACCAGGAAGCACAGTGTTCCTGGTATGCGTGGAGTCAGACAGCCTGGTTCTGAGTGCAGCCCTGTCCCAAAGTGACTTCAGACTCTTAGAGAGAAAAAACATTTAAGACTCACTGGGCTTCAGTAACATTTCATATGAGAAATGAAAAATTGGGAACCAGGCGTACCTCTAAGGTCCCTTCTGACACAGCTCCTAAAGATCACAAAGGAGATGAAGTCCCTTATTTGGACCTTCATGTGCCCTTTATTTGTACACGAAACAAACACATGCACATGAAAGTTATCCAAAGTGTAAGAACACTCTGAGTGAACAAAAAGCCTCAAGCTTAGAGCCAGCCGGGACATGTGACAAAACAAACGCAGGACCAGAGGAAATGTAGCACTCAGGTCTCTTAGACAAGACCCCAATGTAAGCAACAAATAACTGATCAGGAAGTTGTTTCTGAAAAAACAATATATTTCCAGGGTTTTGACCTTAAGCTGCTCTCCTGGGAGAAGTCCTAAGGATTGGCCCTCTTTTGAACTAGTTCAAAAGTTTTTAAAATTGTGTTTTGCTTTTTGTTTTTTATGGGATTAAAAAAGGTATTGGAAATCCCAAACACCAGTCCAACTTAAAGGACATCCT
>CM052442.1:83118049-83146878 GCA_028533085.1 Varecia variegata | reverse complement strand
AAGCAGGGGCTCAGGGCAGCTGCTGTCGTTATCTGCCCAAGAAGCAGAAGATGCCTGGCACAGGCAGCACAAAGGTGGTTCTCCAAGTCCTGCTGTCTTTCTCTAACTCACTTTCTCACCAGTGATGGCAACACCTCTTCTAGGGCACAGTGGGTGACCTATGGAGGCAGGACAGGGGTCCAGGCAGAAGAGGGAGGACCTGGAACAAAGTGCCGCAGTCCCTGCTGACTACTCTGAGTGGCCCCGGCCACACACTCTGCACGAAGGCTTCCTGCCTGTTTAGGAAGATCTGAAAAGAAGGCAGAGGTTTGGGCCAGCGGGGCCGACTCCACCCCCCTCAGAAACACAAAACTGCCGTGGAGAGCCGTTTCTCACAGGCTTATGCCTCTGCTGTCCTCAGTGTGCATTTTATGACAAAGTCTAAGGTGTCACACCACTCCCTCCTACATGTGCCAGCCTGTCCCTTCTCCAGACTGCAGACCCCTCAATCACGACAGAGAACTATCTATCCGTCCCAAACCACGCCAAGGCCTTTACCTTGCAAGCCGTCAACATATCCGACACGGCTTTCCGGCTCAGATTGGCAGTGGCAATCACGTCCTCCTGTCTACACGAGTTCCCAGCCGCCACGGCTTTGGCTGTTGCCATGGTGATGCCTTTCGTCATCCGGATTGATTCTTCAGGTGACGATGTCTTTTCAGGTACCTCTTTTGACTGGAACACCTAGAAGTCAGAAACAGAGAGGTGAAAAAAATCAATAAAGGAAAAGACAAAAATAATTTATTCATCTCCAACTGGGCTGTAGCTCAATGTCTGAAAACGAAGCCAGCAACTGGAGGAAAATGTCAAATGGCAGGAAATTAGAAATTTAATTTGAGCACAGTAATAGCATTCTTGCTTTCAAGATCCTAGCGCGGACAAACCTCTCGCACCTCCACTCGGCATCCACGGGAACAACACGGTGAGGGTGTCTACACTGACTGGTCTGCACAAACTGACTCCCAGTATTTACACCCGGCCCACCCTGGGGAAGGCCGTGTGTGGCCTCCTAGTTCTCTTCCTCTACACCTGCTGGTGCTTCGGCAGTTTCCGGAAATTCTGCAGTCCCAGTGCTGGTTTCCAGGCAGGACCAACCTGGATGTATCACTCTGGACTCACCTCTCTAAGGGGTGTGAGGCCGGGTGAAATGAAGCATCCGTTCCTTCTATTCTTAGCCTGCCTTACAAATAGAACTGCATAATTGTGCAGAGGTGTTCAGGTCGAGTGCGCCACAGTGACGCTGTGAATTATTTAATAACGCTCCCCCCTCTTTAGAGAAGCTGAAATAAATTAACCATGATAAATCAATATCTCACTTTAAAGTTCCACCTGTCAGTCAAGTTAGCTGTTTCTGCTTCTAGCTCATCTGTATCGTCTAATGTGAGTGGCTGGCGCCCTGGTCGTGTGCCTACGTGCATCTGTCCCTGCACATGAGGACCCCATCCTAGGTGGGGCTGCCCTGCCTTCAGCCCCAGGCAACCACGTGCCAGCAGGGAAGGCTTCCCTGAGGCAGAAGGGGGGACCCAGTCAGTGTCCCCGCGGCATGCCACCCAGTGCCAAACATCCCTGCCCCTACAAATGCGCAGCTGTGATTAAACAAGCCCAGGACCTGGAATCCCAGCTCCACCCTTGAATGCTACAGTGGAACTGAGGCCACATGTCAAGTCCACACTAACGTGGCCCTCGTGGCACACACGCTCCACGGAAGCCCACAATCTGGGGGAATTTTAAATCACACTGGTATACTTAGAATAGCAGCAATTCTGGAATATCCCAGGATAGCTTTGAATTTCAGATCTCTTCCATGGCCACCACTAGGCCTGCCCATTCATGGCAGAACCCGGGTGCAGACTCCCAGCAGGAAACACCCAGTCTGGGCAGCCAGGCAGTGCCAGGCAGTGCTGCTGTAAGGGGACTGCCGGTTTCTGATTTGCTTCTGCATTTTTCTAGTTTCTCCTTTACAGCATGAACTGAGCACACAACCACCGAGGCCAGATTTGTTGAAGACGTGACAAGAGAACCCACGGTGCTGTCCCCAGAGCCCAGTGGAAGTGCTCTACTGTTTTGTTTCTGGTGCTGGCCCTCATGCCGCCCTTGCAGGTGGCCCTTTAAAGGTACAGGACACTGGCAGCAAGGGTGGGGACCCCGCCCCCCAAAAGGTTGGGTCTGTGAACAGACCTGCGAAAAGAAAATCTCAGTTTGAAACCACTCATTTTCAGCATATTTCTATCTGTAGCCATTAGGATGAGTCAGTTCCCAACCGCCCTGGGATGAGAAGAACGGGAGCTCACACCCGTATCACAGTAACTCCAGGATGTCCTCACTCCACAATGCTGGGACCAGGCAGAAAAGAACAGGCTCAATTTCTCTCAGACCGATGACTTGACAGAAGCTGGATCTTAATAGGAAGTGTCTCAGGTGAAGGCATCCATGCACAGCGAACCTCAGACTTCAAATTCCACACATGTGATCTAAACTCAGAGCGGATGCCGACAGTCATGGTGACCTTCCCCTTTGCCAGGAACCTTCTGTAATGTGCTGGTTTCATACTGTAATTTTAGTGGAATTAAACCTGAATAGTCCTACGCAAATAATTTCAATTAATTCCTTGATTACAATTACAAATCGATCCTAGCCAAACTCAGTGACACAGGGGTGCTCAATGACACAAAGGTACCGGCAGACAATGAGTGGGCCTCCTTATTTCAGGTGTTCTAGGTAAAACCTCATTGTGCAGAAAGTCTCAGAGGAGTCTGTGCTGGGGTCAGCTGTTGGACACTGGTGCGTGAGGGAGGTGGCAATGGCTCCTTACCGTGAGCTCTTGCTTTATGTATTCGATTGTGGCCTCAAGTGCCCTGGTGCCCCGGGTGGCCTCGTCCTCCACCGCCTTTACCGTCTTGAGGAGGGAGGTGACATTGGTCACCATCACCTGCATAGGAAGAGAGAAAACAGTCGCTATCTGAGGTCCAGTCCCTACTGCTTTAGCTCTAGGTGGAATGCCATGAGCAAAGACACTTCTTTGCTCTGCTTTAAATGAGAAAGGAGCATGGATGCATGTCCCCCCAGTGTCCTGTGAGTGCTCTCCTCCCCAGCACTCCCGAGCCAGCTCATCCACGGCTGGAGCCCCGCTCTACCTTGGCAGCCCCCTTGAGCTGGTACATGGAGGGGTCGTCGGCCGGCTTGCTGGCGGCTCCCTTGGTAGCACCAATGAGATCAGAAAGGGCCTTGGCCACGTCTTTGATGGCGTTGATCAACACCACCTGAAAGAGAGCATGCAGCCCAGGTGAACAGGCACCTAGCAGTCACCTGCTGACCTCACCCAGGCCACAGAGCCCCAGGGCAGGCTGGGGCACTGAGGACAAGAGAAAGTCTCCGTATTGGCAGCTCTAAAGTCTGCAGCCAGGCAGAACCTCCTGGGAAGCCTCCCTTGGAGATTCTAAAGCAGGAGTCTGGACTTCCAAAAGCTCCCCAGGGGAGGCTGGTGCTGGCCTAGATGGAGAACGCGGGTCTAAATGTACAGCACGTTTAAAATCTCCTAACTGGCCACTCGGTGGAGAAGTTGCCACAGACGGATGAGGGCAGCTAAGCAGACACCTGAGAACCACACCCCTCACCTGCGAACTGGCGCCCCAAACACTGACAACAAAACTCCAACCTCAGCCCCCGCCTGCGAGGTTCTCTGCCTTACTGAGTGCGCTACAGGCACACGGGTCCATCTTCCTCATGCGAAATCTCAACTATCCCTGTTCAGGCCCTTAGCTCTTGCCATCCTCTCTACCTGCAAGCTCACGTGTCTTGTCCACAGAGACCTTTCCTGATCCCCCCCTCGCCCCGCGATACCCTACAAATACGGAAACTCTGCGAGACTGCTGTTTTATTCACAGCACTTATCAGTATGTGGAATTACTTTCTCATTATTCACTTTTACTCATCAGTTTTCTCCCCCACCTTGGACGCAAGCTCCAGGAGGCTTGGCCTGGACTCCTGTTCTACTTCACACTCAGAACAGGCCCTGGCTCAGAGCAGGCGCTCAGTAAATACCTGTGGAATGAACACACAGGTGTGTACCCATGTACACCTGGAGGTGATGCATCATCCACGTTTGTTTTCTGATTTCACAAAGAAGCACCAGTCGTCGACAGGAATGACACGACACTGGGCACTGCATTTAAGTGTTCTCAGTCCGGTAGCCCCAATAACAACAGCTACTTCTATAAGAACAACAATTTTCCTTTATTGAGGGCAGCGTTCCAGGTGCCAAGGCAAGCACTCTACACACATCATCTCATTTAATCCTCACTGCTGCCTTTCCAAGTGGAAACTGCAAAATCCGCATGTCCACACTCCCAGAGCCTGGAGTGGCAGAGTTGGGATTCAAACTCTGGTCACTGTGATCCAAAGGGCCATGTAACCTCCCCATGGCACTATACTCTCTGGCTCCTCACCTACAGTGGCATGAGCAGTACCAGCCCTGTCTACCTCACCAAACCGCTGTGAGGATAAACTGGGATTACAGGCATGGAAACGTAGGAGGGGCTCTAGAGCCCCAGACATCTGCAAGCACAGCACCGCTGCGGTTGTCCAGACCCCTGCCCTCTCCCACACCCTGCCTTCCCACCTGTGCCCCTCACCCACAGGGCACAGGGAGCCGCAGCCAGCCCTCCGGACCCACAGGGCAGGTTGGGGCTGTTACAGTGTTCGTGAGGAAGGTGGGACGCATACAGACCTCAGCTGATTCCCGAGATCACAGAGGGGAAGGTGGGTAGCAAAAAGACACAAAGGCACAGAAAGCAAAGGTCTGCCGCCAGCCTCCACCACATCCAGATACGCTGTCCCCTCCGGTCACTTGACACAACCCATGATGAGCGAGCTGGGACATTTTCCCGAGGGGAGGTTTTTACTATTGAGATCTCATTAGAAGCTGGTGCTTCAGGATATTTAGACAATTTGGGAGTTAAGATCTTATAGCAATAGCAAAAGAAATTAACCCAATGAAAACACGGGCAAAGGACCTGAATAGACATTTCTCCAAAGACGACATACAAATGACCAGCAGGTATATGCAAAGAAACTCAATGTCACTCATCACCAGGGAAATGCAAATCAAAACCACAGTGACATATCCCCTCACACCTGTTAGGAGGGCCATTATCAAAAAAAGACAAGTGTTGGTGAGGATGCAGAGAAACCGAAGCCCTCGCACTGTTAGTGGGAATGGAAAATGGTGCAGCCCCTATGGCAAACAGCACAGAGGTTCCTGAAAATAGAACTACCACGTGATCCAGAAATCCCTCTTCTGGGTGTTTATTCAAAAGAATTGAAATCAGGACCCTCAAGATTTGAGCACTGTCATGGTCAGCAGCACTGGTCTCAACAGCCGAAATGTGGAGACCACCGAAACGCCCACCGCAAGATGAACGGGCAAAGAAAATGTGGTAAATACATACAATGGGATATCACTCACTGCCTGTACACATCTAATGGACTATTTATTTCCTTCTAAAAAGGAAGGTCATCTTGCCATTTGTGACAGTATGAATAAGCCTCAAGGACACTATGGTTAGTGAAATACGCCAGTCACAGAAGGACAAATACTGCCCGATTCCACTTAAATAAGATATCCAAAATCTCGAAACTCACAGCAGCCTTGCAGGACGGTGGCTGCCAGAGATGGGGGAAGAGGAAACGGGGGGTTACTGATCAATGAGTATAAAGTTTGTTACACAAGATGACTAAGTTCTAGAGATCTGCCGTACGACAACTATGTCTACAGTTTGCAACACTATACTGCATACTTAATATGTTAAGAAGGTAGATCCCATGTTAAAATGTTCTTACCATTATAAAATGATATTAAAAAGTAAAAGTGGGGGGGAGAGGTTGAATGTAAAAGAGGGGCAAATGGTGACTATCAATGAAGCTGGGTGGCGGGTATGCAGGAGTTCATTTTACGATTTTCTCCACTTTTGTGCATGATGAAAATTACCATAAAAATTTTTTTTACAGAAAAAAAAGATTCGACAGCAATTCACTGTAATTCTCTGTGTGAAAAGATTTACATCCCCCCTGGCCAAGTCACTCCTCCTAAAGTTGAGCAGGGCTGGGAGAGCGTGCTTCTGATACGTTTTCATGCGTTTCCTTCCTCCACAGGGGTAAAAACAATACTGCAGGCAGGGATTTCTGCGAATGCTTAGAATTCCAAAAGGCGGCCAATCTGAACCCTGATGTTATCGGAACGAAATCCAGCAGAAGGGATACGACAGTAACGTGAGCAATGTTTCCTCACAGAGGCTCCACTGGTGGACGTCAGGGGTTGGGCCACCAGGGAACAGAGCTGGTGGCCTCAGGTTAAGCAGCACGGTCACTGCTGCCTGTCTGCGCAGCGAATGGTGGGGGGTTTCTACACAGTTTTGTCCAAACAGACTTGTTCACTGAGTATGGTTTAAGCAGTGAAAACCGAAGTTTCTACCATTTGGTGGCGCTGGGACGAGACCGAACTGAGGGTTAAGTTTTGCACTGTGGGAACGGGCAGGATCTGTTCATTGATGACCCTGGTTGGCTGCTAGTTCAACGACAGCTGAACCCATCTGTTGCGAATCCACTATGTGCCAGGGGCTGTGCAGGTTTCAAGGGTGAGTAAACCGTGGTGACTGTCCTGGAGGAGCTATGGTCTGGGTTGGGGGAAGGCAAGGCAGGTAATTTCACTGAAGTCACTAAATCCGAAGCAGAGGTCACAGGGGCACAGAGCCCTTCCCTACCCCCCTTCGGCTCCTCTCCTGCCCCTGCAGAGCCAAACCTCTCACATGGGTTTGTCTACACGGGTGGACGGAGTTCATCTCTTCACCCTCATCTGGCTGCTGGCCTGCCTCGATGGCTCTAGGGCCAATGGCCATTCCCAGACTTTCATCCTTCTTGATGCTCACCATGTCTGATGGGTTGGGAACACTCCCTCCTACTGTGCCCCCGCTTTTCCTCCCACCAGCTGCTGCTGCTCTCAGTCTGCTTCGCCATTTGCTGCACAACACGGTCCTCGATGCTGGATTCCTCAGGGCTCTGCCCTGACTCCCATTCTCCTCCCACCCCATGCTTTTCTTCTCCTGCGGCTGCTGTCGCCAGCTTCATGGCACAGTCCCTGAACCCACAGCCCTGTGCCCAAGCAGGCTCAGGCCCACTCACAGGTTCTACCTGTGTGTGTCCCTGGCACGTCCCATGTGACGTGCCCAGAATGACTCACCTTCCTCTCCCCACCCCCACCCACTCTCCCTCCAGGTAGCTCCACTCAGGGCTATAGGTGGAGCCCTCCTAGATTCCCTCCCATATTGCCTCCTCAGGCCCCACGGCCTTCAATCCTCCACCAAGCCTGGCAGGGTCTTCCTTCTAGATTCCTCTCCATCTGTCAGCTAGTCTCCATCCCCATGTTCTGTGCCACCATCTCTCGCCTGGATACCTGCTTCCTACCAGCTCCTCACACCAGACACACTCACATGCGTATCGTTTGCTTCAAGAGTTCCTCTTTTGAGGCCCCATGTACAGCACTGGTGGGAAGACGAGGAGGATACATTCCCAGGCCCTGCTCGTACCTGGGTCTCAGGGTCGTTGGAGCCCAGGCTGGCTGCTCCCAGTTTGACCACCTCAGCGAGCTGGGTGATGGTGGCTGCCGAGGACTGGGCCGCCTGGGCCAGCTTGTCTGGAGTGGACGCAGCCCCGGACACGAGCAGCTTTGTGTCTTCCACCAAGGCCTTGGCCGTCTTCAGAATGTTCTCCCTGAGAAAGGGAGGGCGAGACAAAGAGCAAAACCCGATTACTTGCAGTTAGGAAGAAAAGAAATCCCTTATAGGAGGCCTTTCATTAAAGGGCTTTGAAGAAGAGGGGAGGTGTATTCCACTTGGGGCTCTCACCTTCCATGTATGCAAAACTGGGCCAACCAGTGTTCACATAGCCAATGGATATGAAAACATCCATGAAAGATTGAGGCCCAGCAGCTTAGCCCCCTCCCCCTGCCTGCAGTTAAATGACAGGTCAGCTTCTTTCCTGTGGCTTCCCTCTCCCTTAAAACACTTCACAGACACAGTGAGCTGTGAGGACACAGGGGTTGGGGCACCTTGTCCAGTGATGATAGCCCAAGGGGCTGGGGCTCTAAAAGGGGTGAGAGAGCCCTGGGAATCTCCATCCAGCCTAGCCCGCCGACCGAAGACAGAAAGGAAAGTGCTGGACCCATGGCGAGGATTTGGGGGCCCCCAGCAGCAAATGGGGAGTCTCCAGCACTGGCCTTCTGAGCACTGGCCGAGAGCCCGTGTTCTTGGTGCAAGCCGAGCAGAGAAAGCAGGCTTTGAGCCCCACTCCCCCAAACACGGTAAAATCTAAACATGCCTGCCTTTGCCACTCCCAGTCCTGCTGGGGTCGGTGAGCAGTCAGAGGAACAGCTCTCTGGCTCGGAAAGTGAAAGATCAAAAAGCCGTCCTCTGCTGGATCGGGCCGGATTTAGGGCTGCCAAAGGCACCGCGCAAACACAACTCCATGTTTACAGTTGGCAAAAGGGGCTTATTTTGATGACGTGGTTCCCTTTCCCCACTTGGGCACTTGTTGAAATCAAGACAGATAAGCACATTTCTGGCTCCCGGGCAGTGCCTCCGAGGTTGAGTGTGAGTCTCAGGGGCAGGCCAGCCTGAACCCCCACACCCACCCCCGCCCCATATACCTGTGGTCTGCGAACGTCTCGCTGTTCTCGGCGTTCAGCGTCCCTGCCGTGGCAAACATGATGGTGGTGTCCAGGTCGGCGATGATCCCAGACACGGCGGTGGCAGCCGTGATGCATGCCTGGGTCCCCTTATTCCCAGCCTGGAGAGCCGAGAGCACCAGGGACACCTGGAGGCAGAAAGGGAACGTGAGGGGAAGCCGGGAAATGGAGACAAGGTGACAACAAGTGTGCTCTCTCTGAAAACACCAAATTCTCTCTCCTGGGAGTCAATGAAGCTTCGGGGTTAACAGCACACGTTTGGAGTCAACGGCCTTGGTCTGAATTCCAGCTTTGCCATTTACAGGCCACATGACCAGCAAGCTGCTTCATCCCTCTAAACCTCAGTTTCCTTATCTTTAAAACGGGCTATTACTCTCACCTATCAGGGTTGTTGGGAGGATTAAATAGGAAAAAAATGTATGTAAAGTGTCTTGAAGGCATTTGGCATGTAGTAAGTGCTCAGTAGAGGGCAGATGCTATTATTTATTTAGTTACTATTATGTTTCTGAAACCACAAAGAGGGATAAAGGATTAGGCTCCTATGGAAGGTGTGGCCATTCCATCCCATTACTAGATTTTCAGTAGAAACAGCCCACCGCTAACACCCATCGCCTTCACTTGGCTGCTGCATGATCAGAAATTCTCCAGGGTGGAGTCAGAGGGGCTGGAGTACAGAAGGCACCTGCGTGTGTGACCTTGCCACCTGTGACACTCCAGGGAGCCATCATCCACCACCGAATGATAATTCCAGTGACCGGAGAGTCCAGTGAGTCGGCTAAGGGGTTCACTCCGGTGACTTCCATGTCAGAAACCCTGTGCTGCTACCTCCCCACCTCATCCCGTCTGGTACACCCCCAACTGCTCCTAGAGACACTTTCCCAGAGACTCTGACACACACTTGACTATATCACACCCCTGGTCTCCCAAGTCTCCCCTGGCTTTGGAGAGGCGCTGAGCTCCCTTCCTAACCACACCAGCCAGCTCCTGATCTCCCCAAACACACCCACCTCTGCGCTCTGGGTCTGCACTCAGCCTCTGATGTCCCCTCCCCGTCTCTTCTCCAGCCACCGACCTGCTCACCCTGCAAGATGCAGCTCAAAGGCCCCCAGGACACCTCCCCCCAGAGAGCTCTGCCTCCTAGGATTCTACAACACTGTCCCTGCCCCTCAGGATGGTCCACTGCATAAATGTTAAAAACAGTATGTGTCAGGCTAGTGGCTGGAAACCAGGAGCCCCCGTATTAATCTGTGTGCACACATCCACCATCTCTGACTACGGCTAGATCCAAAGAAGAGTCTGAAAATGTTCTGTATATGTATTGCTTAAAACATGCTGACCAGGGCAGGGGAGTTACAGCACCAGTAAGAGGCTCAAGGGCGAGACACTCCGTCTTCTGTGCCACTCAGACCTCCGCAAAGGCTGTGCACGTGGCCTGACAGGAGGGGCACAGGGACTTTTTCCTGAGCACCCACCACATAACAAGGCCAGCGTGCAAGGAACTGTCTTTCTTCCTCACTCGCCCAACCCTCCTTTAAATGCTACTAAGCCCCACCAGGAAAAGATGAGTCAGACTGGCACACAGCTGGCCTGGGAATGAAGTATCTAGTTTCTGGAAAGAACTCTCAGAGCATGGGTGACAGAGCCCAAGACAAGTATAACTGGAAGTCTGTGGGGGGTGGGGGGTATAAGACATTCTTTAGCCAGGGTGAAGGAAAGGAGCCTGGAAACAGTGTCTCATCCTCTGGAAAGGTGTGCAGGTCAGCGGGTGCCCACTGAGCACCTACTAGTCACTAGGGGCTGAGGACACAAGGCAGACTAGTTCAGGAGCCCACGGCGGTGTGGGGGCAGTGTGCTATACACACGCACAAGGCACGCGAGAAAGACACTAGGCACACCAGTCAGAGATGGGAGGGCAGGAGATCAGGAGGGCTGGGACACGTAGCAAGAAATGGCCAAAAAGGCTGGTTGCTAAGAACCAGCCACCTCTCTGCTTTGGTCCTTTCTCCAGGTGTCCTAAATCAGGGGCCTGCTTCTGTGAGAGGTAGCAAGGCCGAGGCCAGCTCAGGGAGATCGTGTTGCCTGGCCACGCTTGCAAATACTAGGCAGCTTGGACGCCCTCCCCCCTCCTCCTAATACAGGGTCTTCCACGGGGGAACTTGGCAAGAGTCACTTCAGTAACAAGGAAGGGCTTTGAAGGGAGGGAAAATGCCTTCCTCAATTGAGAGATTTATTTCCTTACTCTGGGGAGGCCGGGCAGCCCTCTGGGCTGCGGGGGAAGGCCAGGCTGTGGCTTGGCCTTGGTGAGGGGCCCTGGACAGAGCAGCCTCTGTGGCAGGAGCCTCCAAGCTCAGGGCCCCCCGTTCACCCCTCGAGTCTTGTTGCTAAGTTGATCAACAGCACAGAGCTCTGTGTCCTACGAACCAAGTGAAGGGCGAGGAAGAGCCACCGAAACACGGGAGCTTCATCCCGTGCCTCGAGCGGCCTACAGAAGAGCTAACCTGGAAAAGGACTCAGACTCAAGCAAAGCAGATTTGCATTTGCGAGCTGGGGAGAGCGAGGGAGCAGACTGGCGATGAAGGGAGTTCGGGGTAGGACGGTTAACCAGGGAAAACTGCCTGGGAAAGAGAATTTTAGAGGAAACTCCAAAACTCTTTCCTCTAACAACAAAAGTTTTAGAGGAAAAGAGAGTTTTATAGAAAACACTAGCTAGTATGGATTAAATGTTTAACTATGTATCTGACGCAGTGCTAAGCAGTTTCGCTCCGCAATCCTATGAGCCAGGTATTACGTATTTTTATCTCACTGAGTCATGGAAAGGTGAAGTAACTCAGCTACGATCTGAGAGCCTTGTTCACTACACAATGGGAACCTCTCTACAGATAAATGCCTTTAGACAGGAAGCCTGGGGGAGTTCCCGCTCCTCCACAAAGGTGCATGCAACTGCCAAAGTCCCCCAACCCTCCCCCACATCATTGTCCCATCTGTTAAGTACGAAGGTCGAAGGGCGGAGGTCACATAAAAGGAATTTCCAGTCCTTCTGACTCAGCCCTTAGCCCCTAGGAGTCTCCCTGGGCAGGAAGACCAGGGCACACGGAGTGTCAAAGGGGCTGCAGGAAGAGGCTCCTGGCTGCTGACCGGGATTTTGACATGGTCTGTCCACAGGAGAGCCCTTCAAGGGCGGGGACGCCAGGGCCTGCCTTCGTGGGACAGTCCCTCTCACACCCTCACATTCTCAGTGTCTGTGTACGGCTCCTGGGCACACCCAGCCCTGGGAGAGCCTGGGTTGTGAGGGAAGATGAGGAGACGGCTGAGTTGGCAGGATTAGCTTTGGCACAGTTTCCTGCTTTGTCCCCAATCTCAGCAGACACTGAGAGCCGGCACAAGTGACCCGAGGGCTGCTCCTTACCTTCTCCGTGACGGCACGGGCGCACTCAATCAGCTCCCTCTTGGTGTAGCTGTCCGTGGGGCACACCTGGAGGGCCCCTGCCTTCTGCACCAGGAAGATGCAGCCGTGGCCCAGGTCCTGCACGCGGGTGCGAATCTGGAAGCCGATCTGCAGAGGAAGCCCGGGACAGGGAGGAGAAGTGTGACGGACCCTGCCACCGAGGTCTCCCCTACGTGGAAAATTTCTCCTGCGTCCTATGGGGGCCTGGCTAGGAAAATTCCACTCCTATTAGGAATCTGTGTTTGGTGAAGTATGGAATTCGGTTGCTTTTGCTTCCCTTTTTAGAGGCTATAAAATGCCCACAGTTCCCATTAAGCAAGCCTGTATCTCAGGTCCTAGCACACCCACCTTCCTGGTTGTTGCTACCTTTTCTGGTTTATAGCTTATCTGCCTCTCAAGCCACCAGATAAGAATGTTAATTAGATGAACTCAACTCTGTGGGATAATTCTGTTATTCATTCAACAAGCATTTATTGAGCCCCTACTGTGTGTCAAGGTCTTTTCCAAGCAGGTAATGCATTTAAGCTCATTTATTCCTTACAACAGCCCTGGAGGGTAATTAGAAGTTCAAAATGTAGTTGTAGTATTAAGTGTACAGTATTCAGATTCTTGCAGAACTGATGTTTACCAACCAGAACACCCCATTCCTCAGCTGCACCACCTGGGCAGAGTGACCACACTGAGCCCCAGGCTTCCTTCCCTTGAAAAGGTACATTTTTAGAGCTAAAAGCTCAGCAGGGTACACATTCTTTTAATGACTCCTGGGCTGTGTGCTTATAAAGGGTACTTGGCCCAAGAGAAGCCCTGTGAGCTCCACTGTGGGTAAGCTGCCTGCTCTCTCCTTTAAGGTGTAATACCACCTCCTCCTCCCCAAAGTTTACATTCCTCTGATCCTGTTTCACATCAATTTTCATTTTGTTCTGATCAATACAGATGCCATAAATAATCTCTCCTTCAGCCCAGGTAAACAGGCTAAACAACTAAAACAAAACAAAAACTTTTAAGCATGAGTGTTATTTTCAGGAATCTACAATAGCTAGAAGCTATGGCTTATCCTTCTAGCATCTATCAAGAATATTTACTAAAAGATCTCGGGTACTGTGAATAAAATCTGGGAGATTTTGGCCACTTGGATGTTCTCTTCTGATACCATATTGTTAGAGTGTAAGGAAAGATGACTTTGGAGAATGAGGGGGGCTGCAAATGTTCTTTCTTCCATTATTGAAATGCTACTTTTGAGACAAAAAGTTTCTTCCTCTTAACCCCTTAAAGGCCCAAAGAACTTTTAAATCTATTTAGAAGAATATTCTCGTGATCCAGAAAGTTGAGTTTCTGCTCTTTAGGTGTCTTTCGCATTGTCCATCAGGTGCTGTAGAAGCCTCACAGTCAGGCAGGGATGTCACGTAGAAAACATGAACAGCATCCCTGAATTGTATAGCAGGGCAGCTCTGCAAACAAGTCTGGACTCGTGCAGCAATAAGGCTGCCACTTGCTGGGGGGGGGGGAGCACTCTAATTCAGCGCACACAGCTGTAATGCTGTTTAAATATACCGATTTGCTGGACATATTTGTTGGCTTAAAAACACGGTCAAGGCCGGGTGCGGTGGCTCACACCTGTAATCCTAGCATTCTGGGAGGCCAAGGCGGGCGGATCGTTTGAGCTCAAGAGTTCGAGACCAGCCTGAGCAAGAGCGAGACTCCCGTCTCTACTAAAAAATAGAAAGAAATTATATGGACAGCTAAAAATATATATAGAAAAAATTAGCCAGGCATGGTGGTGCATGCCTGTAGTCCCAGCTACTCGGGAGGCTGAGGCAGGAGGATTGCTTGAGCCCAGGAGTGTGAGGTTGCTGTGAGCTAGGCTGACGCCACAGCACTCACTCTAAGCCCAGCAGGCAACAGAGTGAGACTCTGTCTCCAAAAAAACAAAAAAAAAAACAAAAAAAAAACAAAAAAAAAAACAAAAAAAAAAACAAAAAAAAACCAAAAACCAAGGTCAAGCTGACGCAGGGAGATGCCTCATTAAAGTTTTAAACTCAGCTTGGCCTTTGAAGCTTTCTAGATCCACATACTTTAACCCTAAGTACTCAAGGGCTCTGAAGTCAATGATAACCACAGATCTCTAAATAATAAAGTGCTGCTGGAAAAGTCAGGTAAGGAGGGAATGGAGGGCGAAACATTTATAGAATTTTAAAGTAAAAACGACCTTACCAATCGAACCTCCCCATTTTACAGATGAACAGACTGAGGCCCAGAGAAGTGATGTGATTTGCCCAGGATCACACAGCTGGGCCCTGGTAAAGCTAGATGAGAATCCAGGTCTTTAATCCTGAGTACAGTGCTCCAGCCAGTACATGAGTGTTTTTCTAACTGCTTTGATTTTTCTACTTAGTAGGACACTTCTTCCCCACCCCAAATAAAATCCCTTGTGGAACCCTCAACATGCAAAATAGATAGAAATAATGTGTTATGAGTATGTTCTTCCTTTGAGTTAAAATTTATATCCTTGGCTCAACAAAAAGTTAACAATGAGACTGAGTGAACTAGAGTTTTAAAGACGAGGTTATGAAGGTCAGTTACAGCCTCAGCCAGCAAGTCATTTCTGTCTTTGGCTTTGGTTGCACAGCATTGAGAAAAATCCTGCTATGTGTATAAATAAAGCAAACAGGAGTTTTCTCCCAGTTGTTGACCACTGCAGGCAGGGCAGACACAGCATCAGCCTGAGATCCGCAGAAAACCACCCAGCGGCCTAAGGCAGAGCGTAGGCCCCCCAACAGTTCCCTTTTGGCCTGGACCACATGCAAATATTTTTTTCTGTTGCCCACATGAGCGAAAGGTTGAGAGTAAGGGCTGGGGCTGGTTTTCCTCAGTTTTAAAAGTAGTTAAGTTTAAGAAGTGAGACTCAAAGCAAACGTGCAGAACCTCCAAAGCTCCTCTGTGGGTCAGGGTTCTGAAGAATATTGTGCAAAATCATCGCGCTAGAAAAGGCTGAGGATCTCCAACAGTGTTCTCCGCATGCTCTCCGGCACAACACCAAGCCTGAGCTTTCTGCATGCAGAATGCAGGGCACTGGATCAAGCACATGCCTGCTAAATCCCCCTGCGGTGGGAGAAGGGACCTGCTTCTGAGCTGTCACAAACCTGAAACCTAGGGGAAGACATGACTGAGGTGGGCTACATCTTCAACAATGCTCTTGTGCTCCCTTAACAGCACCTCCTCCACCCCAAAGGCTATGCTGTAAAAAACACACCCAGTGCCCTGCTGCTCACCCCCTTTCTTGGAGGTGACATGAGACATGTAGCAAGGGAGCCCGTACGTGATTAACGGTGGAGGTGGCCCAGTGGGCATCAGGAATGAAATTCCAGCTAGGAAGCTACGAGGAAGACCAGCACCAGAACTCGAAGAGATGAGACTACGCAAGGCAACAGCTGTAAAGACCCTTGGCGTTCTCAGTCAACCCAGGGCTTTGCCCCAGCAGGTGAGTCTGTGCCAGGTCACACAATTGTCCTCTGGGTACCGGGAGGCCCCCCAGAGGCTTGGCCACACACCCCTACTTGGACAGCACGCAGCAGGGATGTGGCATTATTACCAAGGACAAGTTGAGATAGGCTTCGCTTGCTTTTCATGGGCCAGGAGGGCTAATGTAAGAGGAAGGATGGCATCTCAGGATCCCGGTCCTGTCCCAGCCCTGCTCTCGACATTTTGTCCATGTGGGCAGTAGAAAGGACCAGGGACCTTGCTCTGCTCTTTCCCGGCCACTTGACTCTCTGGGTGAGCCCACTAACCTTCACGGCCTTTGTTCCCTTCCCCACCAAACAGGACAGAGCCTGCCCCGCCCACTCCCCAGGGGTGAGGGGACGGCCACATGAACAGGTAAAGGTGAACACATCTGGAAAAGCTGAAAGTGCCACATGAATGCTTACTGTTGGAAAAAGATGAGTGCTGGAGAAAGAGCCAGGATTGTGATGTCCAGTGAACTTGGGTTTGAATTCTGCCTGTTCCATATATTTCCTTGTTAACTTATTCACTCACTTGAAACATTCACTTATTCCAAAAAGTTATATAAAGTGTCTAAAATACTAATGAGTGTAGTTGTGTGGTATTGGGCAATTTAAGCTCTCCGACCTTCAGTCTGCTTATCTGTAAAATGGGAAAGAACAAATGATTCTTGTCTCACATATTGCAGCTGTGAAGGGTAACAGGACAGCAGCCACCACAGCATCTAACACGGGGTGAGGACTTGAATAATAACAACTCTTCACTGTTATTTTGTAGGGCAACATGGGATCGCTAGGGCACTTAAATGAAAGAAGACAACAGAATCAACATAGTCTACCAGCAATTTCATAGAACACTCTGTTCCACCAGACAACATCCTAGAGAGGGAATGCATTTTTCAGACTGTATTCAAACAGATAAGGGATTTAAGGAATGCTAAACCCCTCAAAGCAACACTAAACTTCTCAAGTAAACATGACCAGCCCACAGGGAGATCCAACTACCTACCAGTGTTTATTATAAAGGAATGTTGCTCGAAGACATAAAACTTGAGGTTTTAAATTGGCAACTTTAGTAAAGCGTTCCATGAGCCTCAAGAAAAACCGTCAATTCCCTTCTTGCCCAAATAAAAGTAAAATGGAGAAAACCGTCTCCTGGTTCTGTGCCCTGAGGGAAATTAAAAGCCTGGTCTTTATGAAGTTTGGGATCCGATTTCAGTTGGAGAGGGGTCTAAGAAATACTGATCGTCTGTCCTTACTGCCTAAAACTAAACAAAATGTACCAATTTTTCTCAGGCCTTAAAAGAGCAGTTACATGTGAAACCAGGTCAAACATAATTTGCCTGGGATAGCGTGTGAAGGTTAAAAAGGCAGTAACGGGCTTATCTGAAGTTAGAAAACATGGAAGGAGAAAACAAAGAGCCTGTCCAGTAGCAGCAGGGCATCGCTTTCCCTCCTCCAGGAAGGATGCCTGGGAGTGGAAAGTTCTGGAGAATTCTAGAGCAGACATCCATCTCATTTGGAGGAAAGGGGCTGTGGTTCTCGCCACAGGCGCTTAACAAACGATCCTGCCAGCTTTTAAGGCGTCCAGTGTTACAAGTGGTTAAAATTTTCCTCTGAGACAAAGCTGTAGTCACTAAATCTTCTCCCCGGGATTTACATTGTGGAGTTGTGGCTCACACAGGACCAAGTTCTTTCTTCTTCTTCTTTTTTTTTTTTAAAGGGAAACTAATCTTACATTGCAAAGCTGCTGGAGGGTTTTAACTCTTCTGAAGAAAGACATTTCGCGGTGATGTTAACAAACGTTTGAATTTTCCATGGAAAAATAAGCAGATAAAGCTCCTGCCTGATGTTCAAGGGCAGAGCTGCGACTTTTCCTGTAATTGCCACATTCTGGAAAAGACCGAAGCGCTGACTGCACACAGCCGACTGCAGGGCTGCAGCGAAGGAAGCGGCTTCTCAGTTGCCCTGGATATAAACGTTTTCACACGCTGCAACGCGGGGCCCTCTCAGGCACACAAATAATCCCACAATCTTGGAATTAAAAACGACGTTGCTTTAGGGATCTCTTAGGCTTCTCAGTTTCCCCCCAAATATCTGTCTGGCAAATACAGACCAAGAATTTTTCCTTAGCAAGCCACTGGTAATTTTATATCCTCTCTCTGCCCCTTTTCACTCCAGGTCACACTGCTCTTGTGTCTGGAATGTAAAATACATCTCAAGATGTCACGGTGAAGTGGGAAAAGCTTCGTGAAAACGTCAGCGGCTATACATGCAGAACCAATACCCAAAGTAACCGGCCGTTGTGCTTTAAAGCAATATATTTTCTCTCCTGGCTGCTCTGGCATTACTTTATATTTTGCTTCGATGGTCTGCGCTGCAGTAAGGAACTCCGCCCGTCTCACATACGGGGTGGGTGGCTCATGAGAACTCAGCTGCGGAAAGGGCCCCCCAATAACTGAGGCAGGTCACCATTTAAACTAACCAAGGCAGATGGTAGTAGATTCTATTTTTAAAGATTTCAGAGATCCAACCTCTCACTTGCAACCACAGTCTTGTTTTTCATAATCCCCCTCCATGCCAAACGTTTTTGTCCCACCAAACTTGTCCTTACTGTAACTTAAGTTCCCTAACCCTTGTTTGTGAAATTCAGAATTACAGCTCGTCAAGTGAATTATAAGTTTAGATGATCTTACAAAAACGGTGAGTCTGTTTTTTAAAAAGGGATGGGCCCGTGTAAAGAGTCAACAGAATCGTGATATGGGTGTCTGATACCTATTCTTTCTTGGTTGTGACTTAACATACGCATCACAAATAGAATTATTCATGCTGCAGCCTAAATATTCAATTATTTGGAAATCTCAAAATGCAGACACTGTTACAAACTTAGGTAATCCCATGCCAGATATATATGTACGCAAGTACATATATATGATATTCCTATACATGCATTGTCACAGCACACATTAGTGATTTGTTTTTGGTCTTCATTTCTGCAGTATTTCTGGGAGTCTCTGTTATGACATATTTAGACCTGACTCCCAGGAGAAACAGCAGCACTGAGTAACTTGGGGACAGTGACTGTCATTGCAAGAAGAGAAGAGAAGACCAGGTACAACCTTTTGCCTTGCCAGCCCAGCTCGCTGAGGAATATCTCAAACAGGGTTTGTGCTCAATAAATGGCTTGCTGAATTTCACAGGATATAGTAACCTTTGTCTTCCCAGTGTCCCTGCAATCCATTACTCTTTATTTCAAACTGAGCTTTCTTTCTCTAAGAGGCCATGCAGTTCCTCAAGCCCTGGACCCCTTCTGTGTGTTCACACTGATGCAGGTGTAGGTGCTTCAGGCACCCTGGAGCTGCGCCTGGCCCGCCTGCTTCCCAGTGGGCCACCCCATTTCCCAGAGGTGTCAGACAGGGGAGTTCTTAGAAAGTGGCCTTTGGAACCAAGCTTTTGCTACTGTAAGACTCTCAAGGGTGCAGGCGTTATGAGGCCACATCTACGTTGGCCACTATGGAAAGCCAGTTTAGGGAAGGCAGGTAGGCAACAAAGAGGTGTCTACAAAAAGGATTAGGGGCAGCCATCTGGCCTGGTTCTTGGAGAGCCACCAAGAATATTCAGGCCAGACTCTGTTTCATGACAGCTGCCCTTTCTCAAGAGAGGGGCTGCTAAATCCCATGCTTTTTTCTTCCAACACATTTGTGAACCCTTTGGAGAACATAATAATTGAGGGGGGGTTGTGCTAACTGCAGTAGAAAGTGAGAAGACGACGGCAGCCCCAGGCTCAGGCATGCTAGGACAGGCAGCAGGGTGATGGGCTGGGAGAGAGGGAACCTGCAGAACACTGTAAACAGAGTCCTTTTGTCTGAGGCCCACTCCCCAGGGGACCCCAGCTCTCGGCCAGTCTGCCCCAGAGAGGACAGTGAACTCTAAGCAGGAACTAAACCTGGCTCTGGCTACTGGGCTAGGGTCTTCTGGAATGGAGCTAAGCTACAAAGAAACCCCCAGGAGTGGGTACCAGTGTGTGTTTGCTTCTTAAAATAGGGGCCTTAAGGTGGCAGACCTCCTCTGGCTCCGCCGTGGCTGCTGCCATCTGGCCCTGGAGAGCCAGGTGCCCATAGTCACTGGTCATTTGTGAAGCCAGTCCTCCCAACTCCTCCGGGTTAGTAACCGACTTAGTCATCTGGAAAAAGAAAACAAGCAAGACACAAACACACATACACACACAGAGAAAAGCATGAGAACCATGTGTTAATACCACTGGAAGCCAAAAGGTCTCATTCACTTTTAAGCTCCCGACAGGGTGAAGGCCAGGACTTGCGTGTGGGGCCAGACGCTGGGGAGGGCAGCTCAAGCGAAGCCCATGCTGCGTCGCACAAGACAGGCCAGAGCCCTCACAGGCCCCACGGGGCCCCTTCTGGCCGGGCCTGATGGACACATGCTCAGCATTCAGGCTGTGCAGCGTGGAGCCAGCCCCCAGGGGCCACTCTCTGGCAGGTAAGCGTGGCAGCCTCTGGCCAGCCCTGCCCTGTTGGGTCACCAGAGGAATGCCCCCGAGAAACTACCAGGGAGCACAAGCTCTGTGCCCCACATACTTCTGGGCACAGGCTTCTGGTCTCTGGGTACCCAGAACCAGGTCCCACCTGGATGAGAGAGGGCATGAGGACAGGGCTGTCAAGGAAATCATGAACAAGAAGTGATGGATAAGCCAATGTTTTGGAGGAAGAAACTCACAGAGAACACAGCTTTGTAGTAAATTTGTGCCAAAGAATGACAAGGTTTCAGCACAAATTTAACTGAGAGTATAACGTAGCCCAAATGGTCAAGTTCTACCTCGTCACTATCAAGATACTCAGTATTTTCTCGTCTCATAGACGAATGCATCTCAATTTATCTTTATCTAGCTAACATGCTAGTTTCTAGTTTTTCCTTTTTCCTTTGGACAAAAATGCCTCTTAAGTCTCACAACAGCAGTTGGAACCTGCCTGCCACCCAGAAAGTTGTCCCTGCCCCTTGTTGAGGGGCTTCCCTCCTGCCCCACCCCCTCTCACTCTGCATAACAATACTGCCTCTGTGTGGCCTTTTAAGACCTTGATTTTAAAGGGCTTTAAAAAAAACCCTTTTTAAAAAACTACATATCCAGCAAGGCAGGATGGGAATGTCCATCTCAACTAAGGCATATTTACAAGAAAACGTCACAGGCTGCAGGCCGAGGTGTGGGTTCCAAGGAACGCACGCTGAACTCCAAGAGAACGAGGGGGTACCACGTGTCTCTCCCTCTGTGCCCTGTCAACAGGTGCACAACGATGCTGGGGCCAACCTGACTCCTGGCCATGGGACCCAAGCCTGGGCTCCTCAGGATCACGGACACCAAGGATCAAGACAGGCCAGACCAGAACCTGGCCCAGGAGATATTCCAGAAACACCACGAGGCCACTCAAAAATGTTTTCACTGCTGCTGTGCCGGGCTCCCTGCTCATCAGGAATTGGCGCCAAAGGGCAGCAGCATTGGACCCTGATCTGTCCCTGAGCTTCCCTGAGAACAGCAAGTTTGGGCTCAACTCTGGCTTCCCATAAAACACTGAGATGGGCACTGTTCCCACCTCCCTCCCCAGCTCGAACTCTCAAACAACAAGCCTGGCACAATCATAGCATTTCCACGAAAGAACGGCAGCAGCCAGGGAAGCCTTTCTGGTCCAAGCTCAACCTCTAGTGGACACATGATTACATGACAAAACCATCCGGGGAGGCGCCTGGGCCTGACGGAACAGGAGCCGTGTGGCGGCTTGCTCTGGTCCCTCCAGCTAGGAGGGCCACTTGATCTGACAGCTCAGGCTTGCGTGGCAAGTATCAAAGAGGCATCTTCTGGAATCTTATCTCGTGGCAGCCAAGCCTTCAAGAGTCGACAAGAACTTTTTCTGCGTACTCCTATTAATTCTTTGAAGACATATTTGTCATCTTTTGTACAACTTTTCAACATAACAAGACAGCACTCACTGTCTCTCAATGCCATTTATATCTAAGGCTCCATACAATACAGTTCTGGCTCATTACATTTTAGAAAAAAAAATATCTCCAAAAGTTACATGCCTTCTACTGTCAGGAAAACATTTTTACATAACCATGCTGTTTCATTTTGCCTGAAAGACTGGCAGTATCTTACTGTCCAAGTATTACACTTTGATTCCATCTGACAATCTCATTCCTGTTCTGTTTTATCCCAAAATGCCTTCTCTTGTACTGTAATTTTAACCTATAAAAACACTGCAAGTCCTTTGAGACGTGCATAGGATTTTCCCCCTTTCTCCTTAACTCCAAATTCCTTCTCATTTTCTCCGTTCTCTCCTTTTCCCTCCTTCCTCTGCCGCCCTGTCCTCATGGCCAAGTCTCAGTCATCTTTCACTCCTCTTGCAGAGCTCCAGCAGACTGAAGCTTCTAGACCACAGGCAGCCAGCAAGACCACAGAGGAAGACCAGAGGCTGGCACCCTGGAGGGACCAGGGACACGCACTAAGCTCGCTCTCCAACACAGATTCTGGATGTGAAGGCTCGGGGGTGGCAGTGGAGAAACGGCAACCAACAGGGGAGATGGCAGCTCTTTTTCCTCTTACCATTTCCTGAGCTGTCACCGCAATGGCTTTGGAGTATTTAACCACAGTCGTCTGATAGTCGACAAATGTTCCCTTTGGTTCTGGAGGGGTGCCTTCATCCAGCTAGAGGAGAGGAAAAGAACCCAAAAGTCAGAAGAAGCCTATTGAAGTGTGGACTATATTTATTCAAATTAGGAACTTTGAAAAATAGAGGGGCCCTCGGAGATTCTTTGGCCCAGAATCAACAGAATTACCCAACTTGTGCAACACGGACTTCCACAGAGGTGCACGTCAGCACTCGCATGTGCACGCGGGCCAGGAGAGGCCCCAGCTGCGTCTGAGAGGAGTGGGAGGCCTTCCAGAGGAATGATATTTTAGCTAAGTCTTACTAGGCGATGAGGAGTCTGCCACATCGGGAAGGTGTCCCAAGAAAAGGGAACTGCATTCATGCACGTGAAGGCGGAGGTGAGCCCGACACTTCTAGGGAAGTGCAAAGTGGTGGAAGGTGAGGCGGGAGAAGAGGCAGACTCTATCATGAAGTGCCTTCCTAGGAATGGTCTAGTCCACAGATATCTACACCTTGGAACCCTTACTTACGATCTAAATCAGGGAATAGAAGAAAGTGGGAGCACTAGGAAGAAGTTGTTGCTCCCCTGACTTTAAGTGCAACAGGAACTGAGAGAAGGGCAAGATCACTGTGCAGTGGAAGAGCTGGGAAAGTGGGACTGTGTCCCTTGAAGGGTTGGAGACATTGGTTCAGAAGTCATGTATTCGAGGCCTGGTTCCAGGGCTTGTGAAGGGGCCTCAAGCTGGTTACACTCCCTGAGTCTCAGGTCCTTCACGGGTAACCTCCAAGCATCACACGGTTGCAGTGAAAATGAAAACTATACCTGGACAAGAACTACATAAACGAAGAGGAGATAATGACCATGATAATGAAGAAGATGATGATAATGCCAATAATGACTATGATGAAGAAAAATGCAACCCATCTTCAACCCAGCACTATCATCACTACTGTCACCATTGGTTACTGAATGACATCCCAGGTAAGGAGACGGGTGAACAGAAATGAGCACGGGAAAAGCGAGTCTTGTGAGGTCGGCCTGACCTGAACAGAAGGGGGCTGTTGAGAGTGATGGGAACGAGGCTGGATCCATTTTTACGAGAATCTCAAAATCATGAAGAAAAGGGTAGGATCCGGGGAAGGTGGTGACATATTTAAGATCTCCCTGGCAGCCCTGTGCCATATGGTTTGGAGTCAGGGAAGAGACTGGAGGCCAAGAGGTCAATTTGGAAACTGTTAGATGAAGTCTTCAAAAAGAGCTATTAACACAGGTGATGAACAGACGTGAGCTACCCGGTAAGCGCCAGACTGAAGGCTATACGTGACGTGGCTGCACAGCCTGGGATGTAATTTTCAAACCATTGGTATCAACACAAACTCCTGGCTGGACTTTTTAGCTTTCCTTATCGGGCAGATAGATGCTGCCAAATATCCCCATCACAGCACAGGGACCCTGCTAGTCAAATGAGGACTGAGTTGTGTGCTCATTCGCTTGGTGTAAAATGACTGAGCAACTTCTAAGCATCGGGCCACGTGCAAGGAGCTGTCACATGAGATATGACGTAATTGCAAACATGCCAGGATGCGGGAGCTAGAGGCAGCTCAGAACTCTTAGCTAGTGACCACTGACAACCATGAAGACCCTTTAACCAGTGTGGAGACAATGGGAAAAAGAACAAAGTAGTGAGTTTTCTAGGAGTTCAACATTCTTTAGTTGAAAGAACTTTGAGATGATAGCCTGCCCACTTCTGTTGGTGTTAATATTAATATGACCTTTCTTAGATAAAAGAGCGGTTTTGTAGATAGCAGAGATTTTGTTTGTTTTGTTTAATTTTTCCTCTTGGCCAAAAAGAAAGAAAAAAAATACCAAAACAGAAACAAAGAAAAGGTACTGCAGCCTAAAATCCCCCAGATACCACTAACCTCACTGAATGAGGAAATCAAGGTTCAGAGACCTGGAATGACTTGTCCAAAGTCACCCAGAAAGCTGATGACTTCATATTCACCTGTTAGTTCCCAAACCTTCTAGTGTTTAGATATAGGAAAAGAATAGCAAAGAGAAGCTCTATAACAGAAGTCCCCAAAGTGTCACGAATTGCATCCAAGTTAGAATCAACTTTGGGAACACTCATTTTTCTGCCCGTCACTGCCTTTGAGAACTTTAGATTAACATTCTAATAGTATCTCAGGTGTTTTAACCAAATTAATGAAACTCTGAGAGAAAATGCCAGGTTTCTAATGTCTTACTGTGTAGGGGCCCAAAAGACCTGAAATATCACTTACTACAAAGTCCCCAGTGATAGCTTAAGTAAAGGGAGAGTGGGGAAGAGATGTTGTGTGGTTACCCCGGATGTCAGGTCGGGGTGGATAAGAGTTTAGGGGTACCACTGAAACCCCAGTTGTATACTTTGTGGAACTAGGAGTGGGGAGGAACCTTTGTTCCTGGCCTTTGGGGCTTATGTCATTAGCAGTTGCTAATTATTGCTAAACGCCAGACTTATTTCCCAGCCCTTCCAGAAGAATCGACTGTGTCCCTGGCTGAGAGAGCAGGTGCTACACCACGGACAGGTAGGTGGTGCAGGACCCACTCGCCCCGTCCACAGCCCGTCACGATGCCTAAGGCTTGGGGCTGTCACGAAAAAGACTTTGGGATCTGACTTTCATTTTCCAGGAATTCATGGAATGTTTCCCGATTACAGTGATTCTAAAAAATACCTTCTTCCACAAAGAGAAAAAGATTACTGCTTAAAATTCTAATTTGAACCCAGAAACCTTGGGCTCCATTATTTAATGTCCTTGGTAGATACCATAGCTTCTTTTCAAAGCTCTAGTGTTCTGATGTCCTGGAAAACCAAACGAACCTCCTGAGGCTTATCCAAAGGCCTTGAGAAAGGAGGGAATTTCACTCATTTTCTGCCTACCTGTCCATGTGTGAAGCACGAGAAGCCCACAGTAAAAATTAACAGATGCTTTGACAAAGCCAGGCCTGGGGTCTCTAAAGGGAGACACGGCATTCCAGCCCGGGCTTGTTACTTTATCAGTCTGACAATGACTGCATAATGTTTAAGGATAATTATTCTAATTATAGTTTCAGGGTACCATTTCTTTATGGAGATATGAACAACCAATCTTCTCTAAATCAGCAATTAAAGACTGCTTATTATCCTGAGTAACCACATTAATGTATTCACAATCTGACAATGGACATTTCAAAACACAGATGATGCCTAAAATCCTTGGCTATGCTATCTATCACAGGATGGCAATTAGATGTTGATGAACAATTGTTCATTCTAATGAATATCAAACTGACACGACTAGCAAAGGATTCCTCGGGAGGGGAAGAGCAGGAGATACGCAGTTGAAACTGTCTCCAGTCATATTTCCCTACTGACCCAACTCAACGGATGGGTCACTAAGTGAGAAAATGAAACTCGTGTTATGTTCTATGTCCGTAGCCTACAAGAGTTCATTGAGGGCTTTTACACACACAGTTTCAGTGGTTTCTCCACTTGGCTAGATACCAGGACCACGGGGAGATTTTTAAAGTACAATTAGATTCCTAGGCTCCACCGTGTAGAGACTCCACCTGAGCCAGCGGGGGTGGAGCCCAGGAACCTGCATTCTTGACAGTTCCCTGGGATTCCTAAATAGCCATTCCAAAAACCAGCACTTGGGACTCACTTTATTATTTCCTTGTGGGGTTTATTCCTCATGAAGCAGACAGGGGAGGTAAATAATTATTTCCATTTTACAAATGAGGAAACCTAGGATACCTTCTTTCCTTATGCAAAGTTAGAAGGAAGGGTGCAACTGGCTTACAAAAGTAATGCATTAATCATAAAGAATCATATGTTGGGCACATGACTGGACATCTGGACATTAACCAGAACAGTTTTCAAGAAAAGAAAGGGCTGTCAGTTGGCTTCTTAGAGGAAAGCACGTGAGGCCCACGTGTGAGGGAGAGGGAGCCGCGGGGAGAGCGGGGAGCCCGTGCCCACCTTGCTCATGGCCTCTGCGATGGCGTCCACCATGCCCCCCACCAGCCCCACTTCACTGGCGGCTTCGTTCAGTGTCACCATGATGTCGTCCACGGCTTCCTTCATCAGCTGGGCGGCCTCTGTGATGGCATCGTGGGTGTGCTGCGCCTGAGGGAGGCATTGGGAAGCGTTTCCTTAAGCGTAAGAAAGTCGTGCTCAGGCTTTTAATAATCACTTCACTTCTTTCAAGAACAGCTTTAAAAAGCGAAATACAAAACTATACCCCCACCGTGGAGGTCAGCAATGTCTTCTAGTATACATCTTTCTTTTCCTTGTTCGCGTTTGGTCTATTTGTTTGCAAAACAAAAATCAGAAGGACAAATTTAAAAAGATCCTTTTTTAATAATCAAGAACAAAAATAAAACTGCAATATCAAACAGCATCTTATGACTGATTTTATATGTTATTAGGTTCAGGATGGTAGAAAGAGAATGCCACAGGTTCCTGAATATAGTAATACAAGTTGATACATTTAATAAAAAATATGCAAAAGAAAATGTGTTCATAACATATGTACTTTTCTTCAAAGTTGCCCAACACACCATAATTCCTTTTTTACAAACAAGACTGGACTATGGAAATGCAGGTATGTAACAAGAGAAATAAATCTGTAGAAGGCCTAAGAGCCTTTGGATCGATGTCACAAATTATAATGCCAAGACGTTGGTGGAATGAATGAGCAAAGTGCTCCAAGGACAGGGGCCCTGCAGACAAAACCCCAAGTACTCACGCACCCCTGAGACCATACCTCGGAGCAGGTGTGTCACACACGTGCCAAACAGAGCAGGGGTTAGGTGAATGAATAAAACCAGGGCACTGCTGGGCTCTCTGAAAGACATTTCAAGTGGCAGCAAGATGCAAAGAAGAGCCAGGGTGCTGGGTCAGACAAACCTGGGCTCTCATTCAGCTTTACTGCCAACTAGGTACATGGCCCTGGGCTTTGCTTCCTCCTAAATGAAATGGGAATAATCCTAACAACAGTATGCAGTGAAATTCTGATGAGATGATATGGGTGCAGGCACCTTAGCATTTATAATAAAGGCAGTCTAGCATGGGGCTGGGCCCTCACCCTCATGCCAGGTCATTAGTGGCAGAATTAAGCACTGCACCCAGGCACCAGGTCTACCCATGTAGTGGCTATGGTTGCTCTGACCACCCCCTTCAGGGGGAGGCGACCCTTCTAAAAGGTCCACCACACTGCCTCTTCACCTGGGTGGATGAGAAGGAAGGAAGCCAGTGGGAAATAAGTCTTTTGAGTCATTTTCTAAATAAAAGAGGAGAATTCCAAGGAGATACTATTAGAGTCACAGCAATTGGCCTTATCTGAGTTGAAAAGCCGTGGAAATCAAAAAGGTTCTTCAAATGTGACATCTGATGAGATGTGACATATGTTCATCATAGATGGTTATCCCTGAGGCACCTGTGTCAGGATGCACAGACCTCTCCTCTTTGGGATGAACACAGTAAACTGGTAATTTACGTTGATAGCTGATTTCGTGGCACACAAAGGGTAAAACACAAATTATGCAGACTGCTTTGGCAATAGAAGTCTGAAGGGTGATATCTACTATACATACCCTCCAGAAAGAGCATCTCGTATGTTCTTATTTACATAGAAGGCATGTATTTCTCTAAGTCCCCATTAGAATCAGACGACTGCTGGAGACACAAACATGCCAACAATTCTGCACATTCGTATTAAAACTAATCACACGTTTTAGGGGAGAGGTGAGCACTGCATGCCAAGGATCTGCTCTCTCACGTCGGCTTAGGAAAGTATCAGAAGCAAATTTTGGGGGTGGCAGCAATAAATCACAAAACTGTTCTTTGAACTCCTTGGAAAAATTGAAAGGACACTTGCCCTGTACCAGGTCACCAAAACATACAAAAACATACCCTTGCTCTTGGGTATCCCAGGACTGAATTACCTTCCCGTGTGCGTGCGAGCTGATGAACTCTCCAGAGGCTGCTCTCCCCTTTACTCCTCACGTTTCAGTTTTACAGATCTTTAGAGGGTCAGCTCAGAGTCTACCTCCTCGGTGAAGCCTCCTCCAATTATTCCAGGCCTCATCCAGGGCCTTTCCCTCTGAACTCCAAAGGCAAGTCTCA
The DNA here is from genome assembly GCA_028533085.1 of Varecia variegata. Classification (NCBI taxonomy): domain Eukaryota; kingdom Metazoa; phylum Chordata; class Mammalia; order Primates; family Lemuridae; genus Varecia; species Varecia variegata. Next base: position 83,118,355 of record CM052442.1, on the reverse strand, counting down.
TCTTTATATTAGACGGCCGAGTCTCAAACCATACACGCCTGCCAGCTGAACTCAGTAGTTTCAGACAGCCAAAGACAGAGCTAGACCTCAATTAAGGCATGTTTAAATGACCGAGCAACCTAGTAAGTGGAGGCAGTGGGCCCAACCACGAGGTCGTTATTTTAGATGCTGGAGGGGTTCCTTGTTACCGCTCCTCGTGGTACAACATGGGAGAAAAAGCAGGTTCTGTTCTAATTCAGACACACGTCTGAAGTCTGTTTTCAAGAGAGCCTTGTTTCTTTATTATAATGCTTCAACTACAAAGTC
>CM052442.1:83090849-83117549 GCA_028533085.1 Varecia variegata | reverse complement strand
CTGATACATGAATGAAAAATTGAACATGGAACATATAAGTCTAAGACATTATTCATGCTGCTACCAGTTTGCTGATGTTTCTAAAATATAGATGAGTTGTGTCATTGCCCTGTTTCAAGACCATCAGTGGCTCCCCTCTACTTACAATACAGATCAAACTGCTCAGCATGGAAGACCTGTCATGAAATGGTTCAGTCTATCCTCCTGTCCACTGTCCCCACGCTCTACATGTTCCAGATACATCAGACTGTTCACTAGTATCTGAAGACATCACAATCATTTTATAACTCTATCTGCGCCTTTGCATATGCTGTTCCTTCTTCCTAAGTTCCCAAGCTCAAAACAAAATGTGGTACAAGGCCATCCATCACAGGCTGTCTTCATCTTTGGCTACTTAAAGCAGCTGGGTGACACAATAGGCTGAAGAAGTCTTCTTGCAAATTGTAAGGGAGATTTTCATATTAAATTACAGTCTCTCCTTAAGTCCTAGGAACAGAAACGGTATTCACTGGAAAACAACAGAGCTTTCCTCTGTTCAAGCTGGGTGTCAGCACTGAGCAGGTATTCATCAGGTATTTTAGTTTTTATTCCTGTAATAATTACACTGCACATCTTTCTCCCCCAAAGACACTTGTTTACACATTCTGTCAAGGAAAAAAAGAACTTATACATAAGCCTTAATTATATATATTTCTTGGTTTTCTCCCTAAAGGTCCCTGGGAAGGCCACCTTAGAGCAAGAACTCAAATGCCACTGGTGAGAACTGGAGGTGTTCTTTCTTGGAGGGACAGAATACACCAGGAATGCGTGAGGGCTTCTTAGGGGTCCTAAGTGAGTCCCCGAGATCCTGGACTGTACCTTGGGGTTTCCTCCACCTTCTTTGGCTGCATACAGCATCTGTAATGCAGACTCTGCGAGCGTCTTGGTCTGGTCCAGCACGGTCATCTGCTGCTGATGGTCAAGGATCTTGGAGGCCACGCCAACCGCGGCTAAGATCAAGGGCTCAAAGTAGCTTGCCAGTTGTGTCACCTTTCAAGGAAAAAAAAAAAAAGGCCACAGATGTATCACGGTAAGGGGCACCATGGTAGGGAGGGGCTGGGAGCAGAGCCCGGCAGATCTGCTACAATTTACTGTTGAAAGTACTCGCTAATTAACGAGCTCTTGCTTGGTTTTTACCTCCTCTGGGGAGTTCTCCGTCTCTTCTTGAAATATGGCAGAAGGTGCTAAGAAACTCATTCTGAGATCCAGAGTTAGATATGAGAATTGAATTCAACTTTACAAATCATTAATTGTTACAAATAAAGGACTTTTTTTTGAAGAACCAAAGACATCTTACACCCTCAGCAGGAAGGGGGAGTGAAGAGGGAGAGGACAGCAGGGGAGCCGAGAAAAGAAGGCTGGGATGAAAGGAACCTTCCCGAGCTTTTCCGGAAGCCAATGCAATTGCCTTCTGCCCCAAGCCTTGGATGCGGAACAAAAGCACAAACGGTTTCACCTCAGCCTAGATGTTCTGTTTATGATTAGCCCACCCTGGGAGAACAGAAAAGCTTATCACGACAGCTAACCACTGCCCTGGTGCAGGCCTGTGTCCAGGAGGACAATCCCATACACACACGCATGTGCTCACCAAAGCTCACCAGCTGGGCCCTGTGGGGCCACATGTCATGAATACTCAGTGCATCCCCTATGCTGGGCTCTCTGATAAATGTTGAACGTACAGCTCCTCACTTAACATCCACAACAATTTTAAGAGGCAGATACAAAGGAAGAAACTGAGGCCTAGACCGGCTCAGCTGCACGCTCCTCTCACGCAGCTGGGAGGAGACAGGAACAAGGCATCTGACCCCACAGCCGGCTCGTGGCTGCCACGCTCTGTTACTTCTCACTAGATTCCAGCTCTGCTGCTGGTGCAACACTGCACTTTAGAAGTTTATCATTTGGTATTTGTTTGTTGCTTGGTAAAGCATTTAAAACAAAGCCTAAGAGTAATACAGCAACACCCCTCTACCTAGCATCCAGAATATCAGATCTTAGCATTTTGCTGCATTCGCTTCAGGTACCAGAATCTACCCCCATTCAGATAAAACACCATGGCATGAATCATACTTCTCCATTCAACTCCTTGTTCTGTCTGGCAACAACTAATGGCTAAAGGATTCAAGTCAAGGGTGTTTAAGTCCACACTTTTAGCCAGCAACTCCCTTAACGTGTCTTCCCCCATCATGTGGAAGAATAAGTTGTGGGGACCCAGGCAGGAAGGTCACTTCCCAGGAGCAGTCACAGGTCAGAAACAAAGCGGGAGGTGGGGGATTGTGAGGGTGGTAATAGCTGGGGCAAGCGGAGGGGGTGTCCAAAAATGAAAACTTCATTAGAGCTAATAGTGAGACAAGACTATTAGCCAGCAATAAACACACTTTTACTGTTATCCTCACTAGGTAACTATGTTACACATTGGTTTCAGAGATGGGAGCAGGGCTATTGCTGGCCTTTAGGGTGCCTCTGTGTGATTTTTAGTGGGGTCCTCAGGGCAGACTTGACCAACACCGGGGCACAGGGCCTGGCGAGCAGAGCACAGGCTGGATTTCAGCCGCCGCCCCCCGCTTCAGCCATGTAACTTTGTGTAGGGCCCAGTCTGCACAACCACAGGCAGCGGCCCCACACTTTGCTTTTGATTTTATCCTCTTCCCCAGGAAGGGCACTGGTGTCGCCACCAAAGGGAGTGGGGCCCTAATGGGCCATCGGGGTCAGGGGCCAGGGCTCAGGATGTACTAAAGGAGTTGAAATGTCTAAATGCATTAGAACCTTACATGTTTTCTAGACTCATTTTATCATTTTAAACTTAAACTTTATCATTGCAACTGTCAAATGTCGAGGGCTGCTGTGTGCTGAGAATAATTAATGTAATAACTGGACTAGAGCCTGACTTCCTTGTGGAGGCAGCGTGGCTGGGTGACGAAGACATTCAGCTCCAGCTTAGAGCCAGTGGGCTGGAATCTCCCGACAATTCCTTATTTAGAAATCTTCAGCAAATTGCTTCCTATTACTAAACTTCACTTTCCTCATCTGTAAAATGGGGATTAATAATAGCACCAAGTTCATCAGGACTGTTATAGGAGGATTCAATTAATGTGCATAAAGCACCTACCATAATAACTGCCACACAGTAAGAAATCAATACATGCTAGGTATTGTTATTCCATATGTCACAGGCAAGGGTTTTTGAAAGGATGTGATTTTGCCTGAATTTAGGGAGCTTAGCAAGGACTTTAATACCTTTTGTTCCCGAGAGACATGACAGAACATGAAACATCCTCACTTGGGTTAGCATACAATTTCAAACAGCACAGAATTTTGAGTATCTGGTATATGATGTTCATTCTCTTGGATGAAGGCAGCACAGTGGGCTGAATGTTGGCCCCTCAGGACATATGCCCATGTCCAAATCTCTGGAACCTGGGAATGTGATCTCATCGGGAAAAGGGTATTTGCAGGTAGATTCAAGTTAAGGATCTTGAAATGAGATCATCCTGGATTACCCTGATGGGCTTTAAATCCAACGATAAGTCACATCAGAGATGGGAGAGACATGCATTGTGATCATGGAGGCAGAGATTGGTGTGCTAGTCACGGAGCGCCAGGAACTACACAAGATGCCACAGGCAAGGAACAGATTCTCCGGAGAATCTGCTCTCCGGCCTCTGGAGGGAGCACGGTCCCACCAGCGCCTTCATTTTGGACTTCTGGCCTCCAAAACTGTGAAACTGTGAGAATAAATTTCTGTTGTGTTAAGCCACAGAAAATGAGTATAGTTGGGGTCTGAAAACTTGCATTTCTTAGCACTGCCGGGTGCTACCAAAGCTGCTGATCTGGGACCCCTGAACACCATAAGGAAACAGTGCAAACAACGTGGCCATTCACTCTCGGCCCCAGGCTCCTCTGGAGGGAGCCACTGGCTGCCTGTGTCCAAAACTCTCCTCTAGAAAGAAACCCATTCAGGGCTAAGAGTACATTTATAAGTCAAGTGACATAAATATATTATGTTTCTTTTGATGCTAGCCACAAACATAGGAATTAATCTTCTACACTAGTAGAAGATTAGATATAGTATCTGCAGAGACAATATTGCCCTTCAAAGACGTCCAGAAATATTTTCTTACACATTTTCTAATGGAATCCAAAGCAACTGCTGAAACAATGTCAAGCTTCTCTGCTAAACTCAGTTTCCCCGAAATGGGCACACAGGCAGTGGTCCCAGCCTCCATGCCACCCTCTGCTCCCCCAAACCTCTTCACACAGGTGGACAAGCCCTTTCTATTTACTATATAAAGAGACTCAGCTAAAACGACATGTGGTACACTTGAAAAGGCAGAGACACTGGCTATTTTAGATCCCAAAAACCCCTCCTCAGAAGCAGTGGGAAGGTTAGTAGGCCCTTAACCTATTCCATAATTCAAAAAAAGAACATTGATTTTCTAAAATCAATACCTACAGAGAAGATTTTGGCCACAGCATTTCTTCCTATGCACATCAGTACTGACAGCTGCACTGACAAAATGCTGGGAAACCCCAAGGTTGTTAGAAACCCCATTTCTGGCCTTTCCTTGCTGAGGCACAGGCTGCATGGCAAGCCAATTCTCCTTTTAGGATTTGCAAAGTCAACCCCAAACAGGCAAAACATCACTCAGTATTTAAAACAATGTGGCTAGGATCCCCGGGTTGAATGAGTCCTCTGGAGTGATCACCTAGGGAGGGTTTGGTTGTGCTTTGCCTCATCACGTGTAAGAAGAGCCACTGTGTTAGAAACTGCAGAAGAATAACATACCCCCCTACACACACCACAATGGGGCCAATCAGCCAGGGACAAAAGATGGACAACTTCAGGCTAGGAGTGTCAGCTTCAGTCTCTGGCTTATTTCAGCCAAGGTCAAGAGCAACTGGAGACCGTAAATGCCTAGGTTGGCTAAAGTCTGGCCACAGCCAGAACATTTCACTGTGGTTTTCTTCTCAACTCTAGGCGAAAACAGAACCTGAAGTGATCATTTTTGGAGAGGAGGTCAGAGGGAGGTTCGGTGCTATTTCCTGCAGTTCCAACCGGCACTGGACCTGGGCACAATCCTCGGCACCACAGGCTTTTGGGAACCACCACCACCAAGTCAATAAAATATCTTCTCTCTCATGGACACACACGTACCCTCACAGCAGGGTCCCCTATGGGTGTGTTACCTTATGTCCCAGCTGAGCTGCCTCTCCCCGAGCTGCGGTGGCGATGGGATCAATAAGGTGCCCGATTTCCTGGACCACTGAAGTTAGCTGCTCCTGAAGGGCCTGAGAAGGAGAGAGTCTCAAGTTCATCCTGTGACCGTCCCCATGGAGCCCATTCAAAAGGCCCATATGAAGGATGGGAGAGGCCACATGAAATGGACATCAAAATGCCACTGGGTGCACACCAGCAACCCACTGCTCCCTGCCCTGCCCTTCCCCATGGTTGACACCTTGGCTCCTCTGGGCTGGACGCCCCACCCCCTATGGTTCCTCCTGCGAAACAGGCAGGCCTGAGAGACGTTCTTCCTACTGGCTTCTCTCCCGCCAACCTGCCAACCCTGACAACTGATGCTACTGGTATCTTTACTTCGGGTTATTCAGCATGATTACTGGACACGTGGATCAGCTGTGGCTTTCCAAGAAGGAAAGGCAGCTTCGTCCAAATGGAGACAGCTAATGGTGGGGTCTGAGGGGACATCCAGGTCACTGTGTTCCCAGAACTAATAACCCCTTAAGGAGGGAGAGTGACGTAAAAGTGAAATTGTCTCTCTGAAAGCAGGACTGCTTCCCAATCAGCACACTGTGAAAATGCTGAATGCTGAGCTCAGCTCAGACTCTGAGTCGACAGTATTTGGTGGTGTGCGAGCAGTATTAAAGATGGCACCCTCAAAGCACTTCTTCTCAGGTTTGAGAGATGGTTTAATCTCTCCGCCCCCAAAGAACTGAATCATGCTGTAAAGAGACAGAGCAAGATATCTAGAAGATTCCGGGAGTGTGAGGGCTTGGGGAATTCAAAGGCGGAGATTATTAACCAGTGGCAGGAAAGATCAGATCCCTTTGGAGGACCATGCACAGGAGATTTGCTTGATAGATGCAGGATTAACAGATCAGAACGCTGGACATTTAGGTCTGCATACACCAGCATGCAATTAGGTGATCCCTGACAAAGTGGTGATGTCCTGCTCGTCAGAAATGAGACCCTAGACTTTTCTACTTTCCTATAAGAACAATGCCGTAGGAAATGTGGGCTAGAGGGCTTTGGACAGTTTCTCCAATGACAGCAGCCGCCTAACATGTAATCTTGAAAACAAAACCCGGAAAAGAAAAGGAAAAAGAGAGAGAACAATAGAGAGATGGGGGTGGGCGGAAAGAAACTTCTAAGTACAGGGTTTTATTTAGTTAACTACTTATTACCTTCACATTTATAATGAGATTATAGTCAAGAATATAAGAATCTTCCAGCCATGTTGTCTTAGTATAGATAGTTTATTAACTATGGTATGACTAGGGAGTATATGCACTTAAAGGGGAACAATGTTTTTCCTAGTGAGGACGAAAGAGGGTATACTTTGGGTGGGATGGTGGAAGTGTGGAGGCAGAGGGCACTTGGGAGGCGCTGGTCATCTTTGCTTCTTGATCTGGGTGCTGATTAAAGGGCATGTTTAGTTGGTGATAATTCATCAAGCGGTGCACTTACGTGCACATATCTGTATGCATATAGTTTAATAACAGGTTAGAAAGAATGATTCTAGCATTCTACACAGGACGAGAATATACTCCTTTCTTTTTTTGCAAACGGGGAGGTGAAGCTGGAATGATACAGCTCTACTTATAAAAACGAGCAATGCCGACCCTGGGCCCAAAGCTCATGGTCCATGAACTCAGTGGCAGGAAGGTAAACATCAGTAAACAGACCACTCATATTTCTTAAACACCTCTGAGTGTCAGGCACTGTGCTCTCAATGCAGAAAGAAGTCTGAATCAGGAACCTTTGGTAACAGAAAAATCCCCAAGGAACACAGCATAAAATTCTATTCTAAACTGTGGCTAAGTCAGCAAAAGAGGGCAAAGTGGCTTTAAATTAATCATAGAATGCCAAAGTTCCTCAAATGCTAGATATTGAATAAGTTAGGACAGAATCCTTTATCTCTGAATGGACCAAATGCATTAGAGTTTAATGCCAAATTTGCCCGTTAACCAAAAAGTACATTGATGAAATACAACAGAGTAACATTCAAAACTCACATGCCTAGGTCTGCTCTACCGATGTGTTAAAAATGAATATGGTAACCCTGCCTTACCTCTAAATTACCCGACATTGATAATTTTTCCCCCAAATTTCAGCCACATTTGACCTTTCCCACCCCAGTAGTATGTGTATTCCTTCCCCAAGCCATCCTTCTCTGCTCGGCATCTGCCGTACCCTCTCCAAAAAGCTCCCAGGTTGCTTCCACCAGGAAGGTTGTCTAATGGTGACACTGTAGCATCAGAACCACTTTGGCCCCAGTCCCTCCATCCGCAAAGCCTGGTGCTGGGATCCTTCAACACTGCCAGGGGCTGCTGAGTGGGCCCCAGGGCCCCGCTTACCTCCACAGAGATGTCGTCCCGCGTGGCCAGGCTCTGGCTGACGGCAGCCAGCGAGGCCTGCTCAATGTCCCGGATGCACCGGTTGATGCCATCGATGGAGTAGTCACACTCCCTCTGTCCAGGGGCCTTGTCCCTGGAAGGGACAGTGCACATCCAACACAGGCTCCATGGGGCTCAGGTCCCACAAGCTGCCCCAGCCTTGGTGGGCCAGGAGCCCCTGTCCGCTCCCTCCCCCACTCAATCACCTCATTTAAGGAGGAACCCCCGACCCTTGGCTGGCAATGCCTTGCTGCACAGCCCATGCGTTTCTGAATTGAACCCTCGAGAGAACTCTTATTTCTGGTAGAAAGGATATGGCCCTGCCCTCCATCTCAGGCTGATGCTGGGCAACTGCAGGCGAAACACGTTAGACTTGGGTTCTCCATTTGCTGGCGTAAGCATAGGACTCATTTTAAAAAAAAGGTCAGCATTATTTCCAGTGTAAGCATTCTGTGTTTTCTATATTGCATACTGCTCACAAAGTCCTGGGCTACAGTAGGAGTTAAGATATATGGTGGGTTTTTCTTTGCAGGGCATTATGAAAGAAAGTTAACTGTGATTTTGAGCTTCAAAAGCAACTTTATATCTACTCAGGGGAAGTTTTTTCAGGCTCTTACTATCACTAAGGAGATCAGAGATGCCCAGAGTTACTGTGGGCCCTGGAATATTATGTCTTATTAGCAAACTAAAGGTCATCTCAAATCCTGCAAAACAAACGATGGTGCTCTCTGCCTAAGCTCCTAGGTATAGACAATGAAAAACAATGATCAGAAAGACTGGGACTAGAGCCACTGCGCCTGGCGGTGACCTTGGGAATGTTACCTAAATGCTTTCTGCCTACATTTTTTCATCAGTGCAATGGAAGCAATGACAGTATCTACCTTACAAGACAGTTGTGATGATCAAATAAGGTAATATACGTAAAATGCTCAAAACAATGTCTGGCATACAGTAAGTGCTTAAGTTAGCTATTACTGTTGTGACAGGTGATACTGGGTCCTGAAGAGATAAACAGATGAAAAAGATCAACAATATTACTATTAAGTAAAAAGCCTGGTGGGCTGGTCCCCCTCCTGTCCTGTTCAGATCCAGGCTGGTACCAGCTCCGGGCGGAAACTGACCTGATAGACGTGATGAGACCCTTGATGGAGTCGGACACGGTGTGGGAATGTCCAGCCAGCACGGACCAGGTGGGCGGGTCTTTGGGGTTGATGGCCAGAGAGCGTGCAGTGCGAATGAGGTATGACGAACTCTCCAGCATGGTCTTGGCCGAGACCAGGATGGGTTCCTGCGCCTGGGAGCCCTGAGACCAAGCAGCAGAGGCATCAAGGTCAGGGTGCGAGATGGCAGTGAACAAGGCGGGCCCTGGGAGGTCCTATTCTTTACCACATCACCACCTCTGTCCCTTGGAAGGAGACACAGAGGGCAGGGAACGAGGGACACTGGCTCACACAGGGTCTAGTGGGAAACTGAGTCCATGTCTGCTCCTTAAGTTGCATGTTTTGAGCCCAAGAAAAATCAGCCCCAAACCTATGCAAACAGATTGTCCTCCACATATAAGGCTAAGATATTATCTCTCGAGAGCTGCGTAGTCACTGAATTTTATTAACTCAGTGCCTGTAACGTCATCGACCACAGCAATAGTACCCTACGTATTAACATTTTGCAGTTTGAACTATTCACACTCATTCAGTGCCACATAAAATCAGCCAGAGACCCCAGTATTATCTTTGCTGTAAAATCTCCCCACCTCGGAGCTGATCTGGGCGGGGATGCTGACAAACTCAGGGTTTGACGCGAACGCCGTCAGGTTCTCCACAGCTTCGATCAGGGGCGCGGTGGCGATGCGACACTTGTTGCGGTTGTCCTCAGAGAAGTCCCCATCCAGGGCCTGGTGGGAGAGAACACGGAGCTCTTACCCCACCGAGCAGCACAAATCATTCCCGAACCACAGCACAGTGCCTGGTGGGAGGAGGCGGCTCTATGGCAATGCTGGAAATGTTTGGCGGCTTCTTAAACAACAAGAAAGAACTGACTGGAGGGACCCCCGCTACCAAGCAGAGGGCCCAGTTAGCAATCGTAGGAAGTGAAGCTGAACGTGGACCTCACAGCCAGTCAACTGCCCGCACGCACGGAGCAGAGACACAGGTTCTAACCGTGCCCTGCTCCTCACTCCCCGTGAGCCACTGCGCCAGGCCTGGCAGCTGAACCACTTTCTTCCCTGCTTTTGAGACTGTAATTCCCGGGTTCCTCTTCTCCGTTTTCACTGGGATTAAGTCTATTCCCTCCCAAAAGATAAAAAAAAACAAACTTTAAATTATGCAGCACTCGTAACTTTTTCTAAGTCTCACCTGGGTGTTACCGGCTGGCTGATGGCGGTAGAGCTGGCATAACACCGTTTGTGAATGAACACAATGGCATCCAATGGGAAGGAACAGGCTAGCGCTAGAACGACCCCCAACCGTATGGACGAATCTCCCAAACATCATGTATATTTAATTAAAGAGGGCGGACAGAAAAAGGGTACCTACGGTACAATTCCATTCGTGCAAAGTACAAAGCCAGGAGGCACTAAGCTAGGGTGTCAGAAGCTGGGGCACTGCCCGGAGCAGGTGAGCTGGGGGTGGGGGGGTTTGTGGGGGTGGTTCTGGGTCCTGATGTCGTTCTGTTTCTCGATCTGGCTGTAGGTACCTAGGCGTGTGCAGCTTCAGAAAATTCACTGAGCTCTACCCATGACGTGTATTTTTTCTCTATGTATCTTACGCTTCCTAAGTTTTAAAAAGTTAGCAGCAAGTAACACAATGGCATTCAGTGATCAGTCCCATTGCTGATTAATGACCCGGATAGAGGAGAATACGGGATTGTGGCCTGTGACCCAGGCCAGGCTGCCTCACAAAGGGTAAACACTTGGATTTGAAGTCCCCCCACCCTGGACCGCACCTCCTCAAGAACAGGACTGGTGGAACCGACAGCCTGAGACCCAGGGCAAGTACCCCTGCTTCCCCGAGGCAGGGACATTCGAGCACGCAGTTATGTTTGCAGAAGAATGTAAATTTCCTTGTTAAATGATCAATTAAACTTTTAATTTAACCCTTATGAGCAATATATAAAGCCAATTTAGATAATTAGGAATAATAAAAAAAAAAAAAACCAAACAGGGGCCCTGGCATTACAAAACAAACCACATCTGAGACGGGAGCATTTGTTTTTCAGGAAGGCAAGAGGCGGCAGGCACCGTGGGTTTGAAGGCAATTTCTGAATAACAACCACATACCAATCAAGCCTTGGCAGCCTGGGACAATAATTACACATCCACAATGCTAATATTTTCAGAGGAATTCCCACAGGCCCGGCTAATTTACTCGCTAATATAGTGCCTGGCTTGCCTTGGCACGTGCCCTTCCCCCACCAGACAGGCACTGACCCTGCCTTCACTTCTCCATCCTGCCATTCTCCCAGGTCCAAGGGAAGCCCCGCGTGCTGCTACTTCTTGCTCACACACACAGCCGTGTTTCTAACTGCCACTTAACGCACTTGGGAAATGCTGATTTATACCGCTGGCAATCGAGAGGTGAGCTGTCTTGGTACTTGGTCTTGTCGCGCCGTTAACACTGCTGACTGCTGGAGGGTGGATCTACCGGACTTCAGAGCGATTTGGGAAACCCAGTGGGAGGCGGGGTGGGCGCCACCTTGCAGGAGCCTCACACAAGTGGCCCCAGCACAGGCAAACAAGCAGAGCAAGCTGCTTTTAAGAGTGGACTTTGGAGTGGAAGGAATTCGGGCCCCAGCCCCACCAGCCGCGTGGCCTCTGCCAATCACACCCCTCTGGCTGGGCAGATGGGGCTTCGAGCTCAATAGGAGATGCTGAGTCTTCTTCTCGGTCTGCTCACCTTTGCTGCTTCTTACCTACCTCTCCACCTCTCTGGGTAGGAAAAAGGGCATCTGATCAAGCTACTAGTCCTCAGGTGAAACTACTGAAACTGAAAAGATGACTACTCCAGGTAAACCTCCAGGAATGGCTTTCTGATGGTGCAGTTTCACCCACGTACCGCACCCTTAGGATGAAGAAAGGCTTTTTTTTTTTTTTTTTGAGCACAGGCCTGAAAATCAGATATCCCGTAGCCCACTGCCATTCACAGGACAGGGCCTTGAATAACAAGGACTGGAGTGGCAAACTCCATCAATCACTTTTTCCCATTCTCAAAAAGGAAAAGTTATTTCCTCCAGAAAAGGCATCAGGAAAGCATGGTTTGCGCAGGTACTGTTTCACTTCTGAACTCTGCTTCCTCTGGGAACAGCTGAGCCACTCAAGTCAACTGAATGCTCCAAGCTGCCCAGTGGTGGGATTTCAGGCAGGCATGAGGGTTTCTGTGCCACGTAAGTTCTAGGACACCAGCCGTAACGATGGGAGGGTAGACTTATTTGGCCACAGGTCTACACCCTCTCAAGACAGGGCACCCCCAAGCCCTGGCCAGCTCCTCCGAGTGTTCTCCTTTAGCAAAATCTCCCAGAGATCTGGGAGAAACCACTTCTGTGTATGCACAGAATTAAAGATTCAGGGACTTGGGGGGTTGGAAGGGACCCTAAAGACAATTCAATCCTAACCCCTCAATTTTCCAGACGATAAAACCAGCACCCAGAAAGTGACATGAGCCGCAGACGCCTTGCTACTTCCCGGCACGCCTCACACCAGAACCCAAGACTCCCGGCTCCTTTTTCTCCCACCGACCTTAGACAAAGGCAACACGATTAAGGTAAGTAAGAAGCTCAAGAGTCTTTTTTCCTTTTCCTTCTGAAGAAACCACTTTACCAACCCAAACATAAGGATGACCAAGAAAATATACTTACAGCCAAGTCAAACTGGATTAAAGAGACCTGGATAGTGTGTCTGTGGTGCACACTGCAAGTGCTTAATTGCAAAACCCTGAGCTGTAACTCCGCCGCGAGGGGCAAGGCCAAACTTCAACTTCTCAGAAAAACAAATGCTGCTGTTGCATAATTTCTACTTGGCACCCAAACCTGAGTGGCTGCACATTTAAAATAACATTCCATTCCACACATCTGATTCAAGAGTAGGTAACGAGCTGGGTGAAGAGAGAAAAGCAGGCAGTGGTGCCAGCAGCCGGGGTTAGGGGCGGTGTCCTTCTACCCTGCCCGGCACTCCGAGCAGCGCCTGGCAGGCAGTGTGGATGCAGACATGGACTCTTGCACAGCCATGCTTTGGGATCCTAAAGAATGCCACCAGTGGAGATCTAAGATCCCGGGATGCAGTCTCTCTCCACGGGTGCTGACAGGCCACCAGAGATACTCCCCTCCCTTCTTTGGACTGCAAGGGTGTGGTAGCTGGGATTTAGGCTTGGGCACATCCTCATGGTTAAAAGAGAAACAAAACAGCACTAAGAAGCATAAAATTTAGAGCAAAATGCAGCCATGAGGGCAGCTGTCTTAAACAATTAAATATTCATTTGTTTTTCCGTTTGACAGAATACTTAACTCTCGCTTCAAACAGGAAATCTATTCAGTGTCTAGTACACCACGTGTTACGGTGAAATGACCTTTACCATCTTCCTGTTAGTAAATTAAAAACACAGCTCATGGCTCCCGGCAAACTCTGCCATGCACTGGGAATTGAAAAACAGAACGTGGAGGGGCAAAATGTTCATTTCTGTTCCTCTCGCTCTGCTCCTGGTTCCCAGGGTGCTCCGGAGACAGAGGCCTTTATCTCCTCCCTATTACACCCCCCCCCCCCCACCATTGCTCCTCTGATGTTTCTGCCTATCTTTTAGGCCATCACAAGAGCTCATTTGCTGCAGGGAATTGCAAAGAGGGTTTGACACTGTGAGGAGAATCTGAAAAGAACATGAGATCTTAACAGAGATGCTTTACAGAGAGATAGGTCAGAATTTAAAAGCAAGGAGGAGGCAGAAAAAGAAAGGGCTCCAGGAATTTCTATAGAATAAAGAGTTCTTTCCTTTTTTCCCCTCTTGGGCCATCTAAATGTAATCTGTTTTCTAATGATCAGAAAAGGATTGACTTTAACTGAGATAAGTTGATTATGCAGCAACAATGATGTCACTGCTGTCAACTATATTGCTTTTTCCATCCCCACCTCCCCTATGCTTACACACAAGCCCTGCAAACACAGCAAGGTCTTTCTTCCCAGCCTGCAGAAAATGGATTAGTCTCCTCCATCCCAGAGTTGAACAGCACGCCAGGGCTGAGCGCAGGGGCTCCAGGGCCTGGGGTTTGAATTCTCACCCACCACTTACTGGCTGGGTTACCTTGGGAAAGTTACTTAACCTCGTTGTGCCTCAGTTTCCCATCTGGAGAATGGGGATAAGCACAGGGTGTTTATGTGGACTGAATGAGTAATACATACAAAGCATAAAATAAATGTTTAAAAATGCAGGCTTTATTAATTGCTAATGCCACGAACAATGATGGCAACTGAGGTGAGCTGCCCCTAGGATCACGGGGCATATGGGAACTGGCTGCGATTTACTTATTCATTTTCAACCTAGCTTATTATTGCCTTCAAACAGACAGGGTTTTTTCCTGTTTGTTTTTTAATAGATTCTTTGTTTAAACACCTAAGAAATTGCTGACTGGGGTTAAGTGCCCCGTGCTCTCAGCCAGCTTCCAACTGCTGCTGGGCTGATGTTCTCTGCTTTTGCCTCCTCTTGGCTCACCCTGTAGACTGCAGGGACAGGAAGACGACATGTGCAGTGTCCCATCCTCTGGACAGAACTGGGAAACATCCTGTTACTGTAGGACTTGTCCCAGAAGCAAAGCAAATCCTCCTACCTGAATGAATCTGAAAACCCTTAAATAAAAAGCATTAACACATCCAATGCTTTTCCCTTCAGCGTGTTTGTGCAGAACTGGTGTCTTGCCTCCCATGACAATGCTCCTTTGAAGGCTGGGGATTGGAGGGAGGGGGATGCTGCTGGGGTTCTGCCTGTGGTCTGTTGTCCGGGCTGTGGCTGTGGCTGTTTTCCCACAAGGTCAGCTGCCTGCTGCCTGCTGGGTCCCAGCTGAGGGCAGACTGTGTTTGTGGCCTCAGCACTCACCTAACAAGTGCGACAGCCCGGCTACTTCAATTCCCTCCTTTGCAAGTGAGCCCTGCTCCACCTATGCCCACGGACTTGAACACAAAGCTGAATGCCTTATGAACACAGAATGCTCTATTTTAAAAAGCTGACTCTCCATTCCATTTAAAAATTTTAAACAGCTATAAACAGAATATCACAGGAGACATTAAAGTGATTTTTCTATAATTTCCCACTCCCTTCTCTCTCCACCTACTCTCTTGGTCTGGATATATCCAACAACAATTGGCAGGGCCCTCTACCAAGCCCACTCAAAACCACCCCACGGAAACATACAGTTGAAGCAAAAACAGCATGTTTGCTACCCAAGCCTAGTGCCAAGAGAGGCCCCATAACCAACCCCTTCCAACTGGATTTCTGTGCCTAAGCTCCTCATGTACAGAATTTGGGGAGGCCCCTCTCCCCACCATCTAGAAGGTTAGTACAGACTAAGGCTGTTGTTTTTACATGATGAATGTCTCACTCATGAAGGGACTCCCCTTTGGCGACATAAATCATGAGAGTAAATTAGAAGTTAAACTTTACCAGACAGAGCCTTGGGATAGCAGAGCTTAAATGCCACCCCTCTTTCCCCGTGGCAAGAGGAGCTCCAGGGATTACACTAAGGCCTGAAGTCCAGACCTACCTTGATGGTCTTCACCAGGTTGGCGGTGCTGTTGGCGACTTCCTTGGCCGACTGGACAAAGTGCCTCTTGGCCACCGGGTTGGCTGTCTTGGATGAGGCGATGCGGCAGGCGTTGCACAAGGCTGAGGTGTGCTTGGCGACGATGGTGGCAGCCGACAGGACCTACAAAACATGGAGCCAGGTTGGGGGCACCCTACGCCTCAGTGTGCAGAGGTCCACCCTGGTCCCCAGCCCTGGATTCCTCTTCAACTCACACATCCAGAGCCTGTGTAATGTGTGTCTAGCTCTGCCACCCCTGAAGTCACTCCAAGAAAGCAGAGGGCAAGAAATACCGAGCAAGAGAGAATTAAAGAAAAGGAAAGGAGGTGCTGATGTGGTGGTGGGAATGAGCTGGCCCTGAGAGTCTTCAAGGGGATGCAGTCAGCCAGCCCCAGGAACCCCTAAATAGGAGGTCAGACCTTGGTCTAGACACAGGCAATTTCAAATTGTCTAGTAGTCACAGTAAGATAAGTCAATAAACAAGAGAAATTACAAATTTTATTTAATTCCATATATCCAAAATATTTCATCATATAATCAATTTAAAAATACTATTAATGAGATTTTACAATCCTTTTTTCATACCAAGTCTTTGAAATCCAGTGTGTTTTTTATATTTCCTTACAGCCCGTCACGGTTTGGACTAGCTACATGTCAAGTGCTTAACAGCCACATGTGGCTGGTGGCCGCCATATTGGGGAGTCCAGGTCTCGGTGAGTAAAGTGAACATCAGGGAGCAACAGCTCCCTCTCATCCACGGGTGGGCTGTTGGCACCTTACTGAGGGGTCTGGCTCGGGAGTGTCCACAGGCTCCACACCCTCTGCCTTCAACTCATTCGCTCTCCTGAATCCACCTGCTCTACTTTGTGGATGCTGGTAACACCCCCTTTGGCCTTATTGGACAGGTAAGGAATCTCAGGGACACTGACACACCAGCTCTCACGCCTGCTTTAGGTCCCAGGGGTCACACCGGACGTGTCACTCACAAGACTGCCTCTGCTACCCCGTGTCACCCACTTCTCCTTTCGGTACACATTGCTTTCATAAAGTGACCAGGACCCCATGCTACCTGGGTATGGGAAGTGTCATAAAATGTCACACGTATAGTCCATTCCTCAAATGTCTCTGTGGCTCCTTTCTGTGCTGCAGATTCTAATTCGACTTTGAGGCCTGGCTCAGTGCCGTCATCCCTGACAGCTCCCTCAGAGAATTCATGGCACTTTCCTTTGTATATCCCTGGCATTGTCATCATACCCTGGATCACTACATTTGCCAAACTTTGCCCAACGGTCTAAGAGCCAAGGGAGTGAGCGATCAGGTCCTCGCTCGTGTTGATCCCTTAGTGCCGAGCACAAACTTTCAATGTACGCCCCCCAAACTGAATGAAGACTCCTCATACATCTCACTGATTACTTCACTCCTAGTGCCTTTCAGCACCCCATTTTAAAGCACCTAAAACTGTCCACTTTCACCCTTTTTTGTAAAATCTCTCCACTGAGTCATTATTTACAGTGCAGCATTTTGTGAGCTCTGAAAGAACAGGCTTCTTTTCCAATTTCTCACGCTCTCCCACAACCCACCCAGAGGAGCTTAAGGACTCGCAAACCTCACGTCCTCCCCCGTGGTTACCTGCGATGGGCTGCTGCCGGGGTCCACCAGGTTCTGGCACGCCATCTGGATGGCCTGGTTAGCCCTGGCAAACTGGATGGGGTCCACTAGGCCCTGGTGGCCTGCCTGGCTGTTTGGATCAGAGATGCCAACCAGGTACGCAGCCTGGAAAAGGAGGAGAAAAACCACAGCTCAGGCTCCACGCTCCTCGACCAGCCTGTCTGTGGGGGACGACTGTCCCCCCACTGTACATGCAGCAGTTATGCTCCTTCGTGCAAGCTGGTCAGGGTAAATCTCATCCCTCTCGCCAACGAGGGTGTATCGGTAGACAGGCTTCTTCCAGCTTGACATGCCAGGAGGAGTTTGCTGCAGGCTTCAGGAACAAAGTCTCCTTGTTCTTAAGAGAGCTTCAAGAAGTTCTTCTTTGGGGGCTTGGACAAGGATGGACGCAGCCCTGGTGGCTCTGGCAGCCACCTTATGCCCATGAGGCTGCCCAGCCTCAGCATGAAGCTGACTCTCCAGCTGGCAGACAGGAAGGGCAGAAAACAGTGGGTGCAAACCGATGGTGAGGAACTGCTGGGTCAGCCGGCTCTGGAGCCTGCCGCCCTCCCTGACGGTCTGTCATTTCAGAGCTTACTGTGTCCTTGTTGTTTGGGTCACTATCTCCAACAGCAGAAAGAATCTTCCCTTGGTAATTCAGTAAGATGGCCCAGAAAACAACAACAAAAAAAGACAGCATTTGGTTCCCAAGAGGACAAGCAGCTATAAGAGAAGGTCTTCTCTTTGGTTTTCCTTTGGCTGTGTCAGCCAAATGACAGGGAGGAAACAAATCTGTGAGCAGGAATCCTGACCTTCACTCATTTCCCCTGGGATGTGAGGGAAGGGATAAGGGTAGAGAATTTCATCCCCTAAACTAGGAGTGTTTCTCTTTGGTTCACTAAAATCTTCTATGTTCAAGGGAATTGTCAAATGACAAATCCTTCAAGGTAAACGCTGACGTGTGCATTAAAAATGCACAGGCTAGTCAAAGAAGGGCAAGGAACATGCCAGATCATGTCTCTGCATGATGCTGTCCAATTTTCTCTTTCTCTGATCCTAAATGAGCATGACTAACCTTTTTGCAATTCTAAAGCCTTAGAAAAATGTAAATGATTTAGTGCTTATTTTTCCTACCCAAAACAACTCACCTATGATAATGACCTCAAAAATAACAACAACAACAACAACAACAACAACAACAACAAAAGGTTGGCCTCTGAGCCTGTGTGCTGGGTCTGCAGTATTCAATGCATCTCACTGTCGTCCCTCGCCTGGCCCCAGCTGCTCTGCTCCTGGGAGGGTACCTGGCAGGTATTCCGTCTGAATGCCCCAGCCAGCACAGGAGCCACTGCCTTTTCAATGGTTTCTGGGGTGGTGCTCAGAGAAAGAGGTGAAGCTGGAGCTGCCCCCCACCCCATGCCTCCCACAGGGATCCAGCACAGGGCACAAGGCTGCATCAGGACAAGCCCCTTACCTGAGCCGCGGCCTCCGTCAGCCCACAGAGAGCCTTGGACGCAATGCCCACGCATTCCCCAAAGGCAGGGAGGTCCCCGGTCTTGGCATTCTGTGAAATCCCTGCCATTGACTCACCCAGAACCTAAAAAACAAACAGCCAGCAGTATTTTCTACCCAGCATTGCTTCAAAACAAGGGGTAAAGGAGGCTACGCTTCCAATTTTAACACTCAAGGCCACTTCATTTATAATATTTGTTATTTTCTCCCTATTTGCATTAAGAAGAGATTTAAGAGAATTATATCATTTCTGGTCACAAAGAGAAGTGAATAATGAAAGTATGAGCCTTTCACCCCAAAGTTATCTATACCTCCCAAGAAGATATAGTTAATACACACAGACAATAAAGTATAGAGTATATACAAGGCATCCCATGGGTGAATGGTCTAAACTAAGAACTATTAGTTCTTAGAATATAAAGACCACACCCACTGAGCTGTAAGTGAAGTCATACACAGAAAGCAAAAGATGTACCTTCCAGATATCATTTGTTTACTTATTGACAGTAACATTTAAACATATCTTTGTTAAGTATGTGTCCTAAATACTTTAAGCATTTTGCCTTATTTTGAAAATCACTGGTGTGTTCTTTCTTCAGAGATCTTATAATAACAGCTGAAAGGGACTTTAGAATTCAACCCAGAGAAGTCAAATCAAGGTCACACAGAGGGTCACACGGGCACAGGGTGCCTGTTGCAAATGTGGTGTTCCGTCTTATAGGGACCTCATTAGGTACCAAGAGGGCTGGTCATGACTTCCAGGGTCACAGATCAGGACACTGAAGGATGTTCAACCCTTTGGAGAGACTATGGCATTGCCAAGTCTAGAACCAAGGCAAAGCTCTGCATTGGTCTATAAGCCATCATGGGTGGGGAAATGAAATAAATTCTCTAAAATTTCTTAGATATATAAAATAATCCAGTTTATATAAGGACTTGCAAAGCAAAGAAGTTAGAAGAGATTTTTATGTACAATATTTCCCCCTCCCTCCTAATCCCACATTCCTCTTTAATCCGAGTATGTAAAACGTATGGGTCTTCCCTTTAGACCATCTGTAATTCCATACACGATGCTAGACAGAGGAAATGCTGGTCTTAGCCCAACATGAACCGAGCCCTTCTGACATCACCAATACAGATGTTTCCCCAAAGCCCATCTAAAAGTGATGGAAACAACACGCAGCTGTGCTCCAGGGGCATCCATTCACCTCCCTTACCTTTCATTTTCACCTTCTGATTTTGAGGTATCCTCATAAGACACTGGTGTCATGACCATAGGTCAGAATTTCAACAGCTTTTTTTTCCCATTATTTTTCCACTAAGAAGACTTTTTTCTCTAATCATCACCCCCATCAAATTAAATACAAAGGAATAAGACTTTGTTGAGCAGGGTTAAGGACGGGGGAGGTAAGGCACAAGCCACTGCATTATCTTAGATTTTTTCAAAACCCCCCACGCCCTGTCAAAAAAACAAAACAATTTTCATTCCCGTTCAGAATACATGCTAGAGATAGCTGGCAAAGAGAACACACAAGAGGACCCCATATAATCCAAGGTCACTGAAGGACTTCCCATATCAGTTTAGCTCCAGGGGTAGAAAATACATGATTTGATTCACATTAAGACCCATCTGGGATATGATACAAGCAGTGGTTCTCAATGTACGGTTCCTAGGGCCACAGGGCAGACCCTCAGCCTCATCTCAGACCTACAGAATCAGAAACCCGGGGGTGGCTCCGCAGTCCATGTTTAACAAGCCCTCCAGGTGATTCTGATGCACCTGCAAGTTTGAGAAGCACCTGGGCAAAGGGCGCAGCCCTACAGACACAGGCAGATATTCACAAAGCATGTTCCACTCTTCCCCACACTGGGGAGCAATGCGAACCTCTGAATTACAGCACGACAGGCTTACCTTGGAGTTTTCCATCACACTCTCGATGCAGTCAAAGTACGAGAGGTCACTCACAGGTTCATTAGGATTGTCCAACATGCCCTTGACAGTCTACAGAAGGAGAAAGCAGATGTCATAGAACAAGAGAAATTCAACACAAGATACTATCGACGTCCCCTCTATATACAAGATTCTGGTCACGATCCCTCATTTACTCAGGTTCTTGAGAAGAATGTAGATCATAGTATCATGACCACAGACCTCCTGGCTAGTAACACAACACTGATGGGGGCGGGGGCAGGGGGAGGTGTGTGTCTCAGGGTAGCTTTGCCAGAGGCGAGAATCTCTTGTTTTCCATTGTGAAGGAGGAGAAGCATGATATCCACAGAGGAATAAGATGTTTTTTAAAAAAGAAATTTGAATGTTAACACAAGGCAACACATTCATAGTCCACTAGCAAAATTTCTCTGCTAATTCTAAGGAGTTTAAACTTCAACAAACTTATTCATTCATTTCTTCACGTCTAGTAAGAACCCTCAGTTTTTCTAATTCTGGAACTTTTAATAGAAAGGCATGAAAGAAGGTAATTCCCCAAAACTGTCCACTGGGATGGTTCATTTATTTTTAATTTAAAAAGTATAGAACATATTCACTCTTGTTTAGGTCCCCATCAAGGAAATAAATGGGTTATGGGGCCACTTATTTCTTGTCTTTGTCTCCAAGCCACTGAAAATCATCACTAGCTTTCATGTTGTAATGACCTTTGATCAACACTTGTGTTCACCACTTCTCCAGGGGCCGAAAGCTTTAGGGCCCAGCAGCCTTTGGGGCACAGCCAACAAAAAGACACAGTCATCTGAGTTGGGGGGAGGGGAACAACCAATATGGGGAACTACTAAGCTGTTCAGTTAAAGATAGGAGGGAAAGAGGGCAGTGTAAGGAGTGAGCTCATTGCACTGAAGAATTTCCTCCTACTCCTTGGATCAAAATGGCTTTAGTAACAGCAATCCTGAAATAGTCATAATTTTGGCAACCAAGGATACCGTTAAGGGGCAGAGTACTGGCACCTAGGCCAACAGAGCTCATTTAGAGCAAAGGCCCACATATTTGTATTTGCAAATATGAACAGAGCAGAGTAGGGGAGTCATTCAGCCAATGTAGCAGACACTCAACTGCTTTCAGAATGCTGCCATCCTGTGGCCCCATCTCACCTCCAGCTGTGCGGGGCCTGGAGCCATCACCAGAGCCTCAGTCAAGCGCTTCAGATGCTGCAATGGGTATTCCCACCATGCTACTCACCCAGAAAACTAAAGGCACGTTGAGTACAACCAGCCCGGATCTGTTGAGATCTGGCTGTTTCAATATAATCAATATAATCTGCATTGGTTAGGACCACTTTACATACACGTAGGCACACTGATTTTACGTTTACCCCCACACATATTCTATGGGAATGCATACATTTTCAATTACAAATAACACGAGTATGCACATACATTGAAAAGCACCCATACTGTGTTCAGGGCCAGGAAGGGTCCTACAGCCACCGTGACTGAGTAGTAAGTGTTAGTCCTGGATTGCCTCTTATGTGCCCCCTACATGTTACAGAATAAAACACACGGGGAAATTATCTTGACCCAAAAACACACCTATCCTTGCCTCTAGCTCTCTCCCAATTTTCCCAGAATAATTTTTCCAATACTTCTTAGCTAGATATTGCTGATCTTCAGGCTACGTTCAAATACTGCAGACCTCTTCCTGTTTGAAATAAAGACTCCTTTAACAAAATAAATCTCATCCTGGTGGGAAAAGGGGAAGCAGGGGTGATAATCCCACCAAATCTAATTTTTCTTCTGTTCTTTCTCACTTGGATTGGAACTTTGATCTCAATAGTGTCCCAGGAAAGACAAGAGAACCTTTAAAGGCACATAAGATCAGCGTGCCTACGTGTATGTAAGGCATTTCTAGCCAACGTGGATTATGTTGACACAGCCAAATCTCAGTAGATACAGGCTGGTTGTACCCAATGCACCTTTAGTTTTAGAGGAGAGGAAACCAACCTCATAGAGTAAGGACAGAAAGACGCACACAGACACACTTCAATGTTCACCAGCCTCCTCTGGAACCTACCTCAAGCTCCCGGAGGGCATTGTCACACTCTTTCTGGCCGGGAGCTTGTTGGGTGCACAGAGTGATGAGTTGATTGATGCTCTCTGTCACAGCTCTGGGAAAGAAAATTAAAAAAAAAAATTTTTTTTTTAAATCAATAGTAATTTCCCAACAATGCTTTTGCAGGTTCACCAAGAAATACAATTAATTCACTATTTAGGCCGGGGTCCCCAGGAAGGCTCTTCCACAGAAGCTCTACACAACCAAAAATAAACCATACCCAGGGAAGATAAAATGAGAATCCCTCCCCCTGAGCTTCTGATTACTGATTGATTTACCCTTAATGGCTCCTAATACAGTTGACCAGTGAATCACCTGGGTTTGAACTACACCAATCCACTTATATGTGGATTTTTTTCAATAAAAGTTACACAGACTGTGCCTACCTCTCCTACTCCCCCCCCTTCCACCTCTGCCACCCCTGAGATAACAAGACCAACCCCTCCTCAGCTTCCTCAACAGGAAGACCCTTATCATGATCCACTTTATCATGATCCACTTCCACTTAATAGTAAATAAATATTTCTCTTCCTTATGATTTTCTTAGTAACATTTCCTTTTCTCTAGCTCACTATGAGAATATAGTATATAATACATATAACAAAGTATGTGTTAATCGACTGTTATTAGTAAGCCTCTGGTCAACAGCAGGCTAGTTAGTGGTTAAGTTTTGGAGGAGTCAAAACTTATATGTGGATTTTCAATTGTGCAGGGGACTGGTGCCCCTAACCCTTGCATTGTTCAAGGGTCAACTGTAGTTCTCTTTAAAAAGTATGACTATCTTTTAATACATTCATAAGAGAGAATTCGCAATGAAGTTGCAAATAGCAAAGAGATCATATTAACACTGTTTAAGACCCTTAATTAGCAGCTCACAAAGAATAAGATTACCTGAGCAATCTGGAATATTTTGTAAACTTTTTAATACAGCAGACATAAAATAAACTGTGCTTATGATTTTAAAATCTCTACTTACTATTAAGTTCTATGTGATTGACTAGTTCCTAGAAGTTATTCCAAAATTACTCTTTAACATAGCTATTTCCTTTGTTAACATTAATAGGAATAAATGAGAGACTGTTGCATGATTTTACTTCTGTTTCTATTCACCTTAGAACGTAAGGGGCAGCCCAGATTTTTTCTACATTGACAAGGGTTCTACCTCTCTTGAGCTGCCCCTGCTTAATTTGTCTTAAGTGGTAATATAAGTAATTTAGAAAGTCATGGCCCATTTGGAGTTAGTTTTTTTTCAATAAAGTGTAGGATATGGGTCATGTTTTTTTAAATTTTTGCATACAGAAGTCCAATTGTTCCAGGCTCATTTGTTGAAAAGATTATCCTTTCTCCACTGAATTATTTCTGCAATTGGCCATATTTGTGTGGGTCTACTTCTGGACTCTGTTCCATTGATCTATGTGTCTAACCTCTTGCCAATACCACCGTCCTGACTACCATAGCTTTATATTAAGTCTTAAAATTGAATACCTGTGGCCTTTTTTTTTTTTTTTTTGAGACAGAGTCTCGCTTTGTTGCCCGGGCTAGAGTGAGTGCCGTGGTGTCAAGCCTATCTCACAGCACCCTCAAACTCCTGGGCTTAAGCGATCCTACTGCCTCACAGCCTCCTGAGTAGCTAGGACTACAGGCATGTGCCACCATGCTCGGCTAATTTTTTTTTTCTATATATATTTTAGTTGGCCAGATAATTTCTTTCTATTTTTAGTAGAGACGGGGTCTCACTCTTGCTCAGGCTGGTCTCGAACTCCTGAGCTCAAACAATCCACCCGCCTCAGCCTCCCAGAGTGCTAGGATTACAGGCGTGAGCCACCGCACCCGGCCACCCGTGGCCTTTTATAAATGAAAAATCTGAAAGAGATGAGATAAACTCCGTAAGGGGATGTTATTAATTTAATACAAAGAAAGAGCAGAAACAAGACTTAAACCCATGCCTATCTGTCTCCAAAGCCAGACCTATAACTCTTTTCTGCAGGGTCATAACTGGTCCACACTTCTGGCAAGGCCCAGAATTCTGTTCATAGTTTCTAATCACAGCAGCTAAAGGGCAACTTAAAACAAAACAAACAAAAACAAAATAGGGCACATATTGCTGTTAATCTCCAACACTGTCTAATATAAAAGATGCCTCATTTTATTAGTTAAATTGGCTTTGCAGCTTCCTACAGCATATCAAATTAGATGGAAAATGATGTTGCCAATGTACAAAAGCAATCAGCTTAATTGTTTGATGAGGAGATACTGCTTTCAATTTTAAATTTAAAAAGAAAAACATTCCCAACTCAAGAAAGAATTGCAAAATAGTTTTTGTGAGACTGACTCTGGTGATTTCATTTACTCGGAGAATAGTGCTTAATTAAGGTGTCTTGGGAAACACTGAGCTCTCCATGGTGCAAAACAACACAACTGAGATCGCAGGACAATCCTAGTTCCAAGGGCCATGGAGGGTGTGGCCCATCATGTCTGCATTTGAATGTCCTCGAGAGTGTCCAACGCAGTGTTCTGTGTGGTGACCTTCAAGAGACACTTCTGAGTGGACAGGCTGGTATATGTCACCATCACAATGGGAGAAGAATGCTGTGATGACATGATCCTTTGGAGACTATTTCTACCCATCACAGAAGCTTTCCACTTAGCTTAATTCTCCATGTTTCCGGTTTATCTGTATTTTTTCAAAACCTAGTTTCTATAGAAAGATTTTTCCATGAAAAACGAAGTGTTTATAATTGGTGAATCCAGAGGACATGCAGGTGTGAGAAAGCTGCCAGCTTTGCTACTCTTTTTTGTACATGTGAAAATTTTTCAAATAAAATTTGAGATTAAAACAAAACAAACAAAAAAACAGACCAACAGTTTGTGGTTAGATAATCCATCAAAGTGCCAGCACTGCGGCACATGTCTCAGTGAGTTGCTTGGGTAATATCGATCCACAGCTAAGTAGCATTCTTTAGGTATCATTAATTTCTGTAACTCACTTTTCAATCTGGATTACACAGCCAAATAGTAAACTAGCTGGTTGAGAGGAAAATGGCTACGTGAATTTGGTAATAAAAAATAATACTTTTATGTTTCAAACTATAGCAGTTATTTATAAGAGCGAAGAATTGGAGGTAACCCAAATAGGCAACAATAAGGGATTGGTTAAATAAATAGCCCACAACATAATTCTGGGGACCCATTAAAAGTCATAGTGTGTAGCATATTACTAATGTCACGGGAGAATACTCATGTTACATGATTAAGTAAAATAAAATTTACAAAATGGGCCCACCAGTATGGGCCCACCATACTGTTTATGTATGCATCGAAAAATGACACAATGACATATATAAAAATGTTAACAGTAATTTTATAATGTTATTTTTAAAGAAAAAATTTCAATAAATCGACCCCCAAATTAGAAATTAAGCAATTTACATTATCACAAAAAATATGGTCAAAATTAGCAGGGTCTCTATTCTATGTAAATCCAAATA
This sequence comes from Varecia variegata, assembly GCA_028533085.1. Classification (NCBI taxonomy): domain Eukaryota; kingdom Metazoa; phylum Chordata; class Mammalia; order Primates; family Lemuridae; genus Varecia; species Varecia variegata. The sequence continues at coordinate 83,091,401 of CM052442.1, read as the reverse complement.
GGCCTGAACCACAGTTACTTTTATTTTTTCTGCAATCTTTTTTTAATGATCAAAGCTATATGAATTTATTTTTAAACATATGAAAAAGCTAAATAATCATCCTTCCACCATCTAGAGATAACTTTTTGCATATTTTATTCTTTAGGCATATCTAGCCACTCTTTAGTTTTTTAAAAAATTGGGATCTATAACCTCAGAGGTTAAAAAGAACTTTCTAAAGTAAAAAGCATTTAGTGTTCAGAGATACTGAATTGATGCAACTGGAGCTCTGGCTGAAAATTTTAAATAGACACGGAATTGGGGCAGGGTGGGAGAAGAAAAATCAACCAATTTGTGCTTCTGATTACCTGTTAAAGTACAAATCACCCAATAAGGAGCTTGGAGGGAAAAAGGCAGCACAAGACATCTCCCTCCAGGGAAGAGGGGCTGGGGAAGGGAGGGAAGAGCAAATCAAAACCCATCCATATGCACTGCCCGGGTGGTAGCATGCACAAGGCATGGGGAATTAAAAATAATATAGTTTAAATCTCCCCAGCATGGCAAGATGTGTGC
>CM052442.1:83073540-83090349 GCA_028533085.1 Varecia variegata | reverse complement strand
AACCTCTTTTCCCAGAGCAGGAAGGACCACAGAGACCACAAGACTGCTGACACAGGAGCAGGACAGAGACAAGTCGGTCCAGGCCTGGGTCCTGGCAGTGACATTTCTGGGCCTTTGGGGACACGCATCTGAAAGACAGGCAGGGCTTGGCCGTCTCAAGAACAGGGAGGGCAGTGGAATGAAGACTGAGGACAATGATGATTGGATTCCTGCTACTCAACTTCCTGTGCCTAGAGGAAATGCGGGGAACATGCTGTGTGTGTGTGTGTGTGTGTGTGTGTGTGTGTGTGTGTGTCCTGCCTAACTCCACCAGGACCACAAACTTGTCTTATTCACAGTGTGTACCCAGCACTGGGACTCACCCATCCAGGCCTGTGATACAAATCTGTGCAATGGACACATGAAAGAACAACAGAATGAATGAACAAACCTTGGCCTGGCAAAGAGGAAGTCACCTAGAACCTCTTGACCTGGCTGGAGTTTCTGCTGAAAAGCCACCCGGGAAGCAGCAGCTTGCCAAAATGTGCCAAAACAAGGAGAATGTGCCAACATCCTCTTGCAACAGCTCCATTCTGAGACAATCATTTCCATGTGATGATTTTTAAGTGCTTACTTGGCTATAAACCCATCAGGCTGGGAACTCTGTCAATTTGCTGTAAGCCAGGACAGAGAGGCAAAAGCAGCTTTTTTACCGACTCTCCTGAGTGCCACCACCAGGGGGCCTGCAGATGCCCAGGGAGCCACAGACCAGCAACATGCCTTCTGGGTCTGTCTCCTTCTCTGTCTGGCTTTCCAAAGGCTGTATTTTATACATTCCCCCTGCTTCCCACAGTTTAAGAGACTGAAACAACACATTCCAAGTTGGAAACCGTAATTTTGAAATGATGCAAAAAATTGGAGATAATGAAAAACATCTGAGTTCAGATACCTGGCCATGGCAGTTGCATTATCCCAAGGCTCTTTGTAGGAGAAAAGGAACAGACAGCTGTTCAACAGAGTGGACATCATCCCCATCTCTGTCCCCCAACAACGGAGGGCACTTGTTTGCCGGAATAATTACAAACAAAGCATGAGATGGAAGCGGGGAGATGTGAAGATAATTTTCCATTCCTCTAGTGGCTCTAGCTATTGTTTGCATCTAAAATGTATTATCTGGGAATAAATGAGGAAACTCAAGTGTTTGTGGAGACAGTGTCTAACCCTCCACAAAAACCATTACAAGTCAAGAGGGGATGAGAGTCAGGTTTGAACCATTAGTGCCATGAAATCCTACGTACAGAGAGCTAAAAAGGCCTTAAGGATGATGTACTTCAGATCCCCATTTTGCAGATGGGAAAGTTTAGACAGGTTGAGCAACCTGACCAATATGATTGAATTAGTCAAATATTAAAGCCTGGACTAGAATTCACGTCTCCTGACTCTAATAACTTAAACAGCCATTGAGCCCCCATGGGAGACATAAAGTCATGAAAAAACAAACAAGCAAACAAATAAAACCAAGTTAAAAAAAAAAAAAAAAGAAGGCAGAATTGAAGCTATGCTTTTCAAAAGTCACTAATCTGCACATTTAGAAAGGGTTTCCAATTACTCTATATCCCCTAATAGTCCTGCTTTTAATCTCCCTCTACTGTCAGCTTCTCTGTATGGAACATGATGTCAAATAATGCTAAGAAAACATACCTGCACCAGCACAGAGTGATAACACACCCCGCCGTGTGGGTTCAGGAAAATGAACGTGGGACTGCTAATATAAGATCCCCCAGGCTGCCACTGCAGGGCTCCACGTACCGGCATGCAATCGCTAGTTAAGGAATTGAAGTGCCACAGTGGCCCTGGGGCAGAAACTGTGCTGTATTACCTACTTCCCTGGGTGAAACCAACAGGTAAGAAGGACACCAAAGTTATCCAAAACTCAGACTCATGTTTTAAGATATTTCCAAAACCAGTTTACTCCCACTGCCTTCCCCATTCATCCTGAACTGGAGTCCTTCCTCATGTGACAGATACATGTTCAATTCAATCTAACATTGATGCTAGGCACATAGTACGTGCTCAATGTCAATGACTCATTGAGCACTGGTTCCTTCTTTATCCTTTTCAGTATTTCCTGGTTTCTTTTTCAACAAGCATGTATTACTTTCATAATCTGAAAGATATATAACACTACTTTAAAAAAATCTATTTAAAGTCATTGTGTTTACAAATCAGTCCCTCCTAAAAAGGCTATATGAGAAGACAGACATTTTTAGTGGGGAAAGAACACGGAAATGAGCCATTATAAAATATTAGAGTCTCCATCACTCGACTCCACCTCTGAGGACCTAAGGACAGCACCGATTCTTTGCTCAGCAAAAGTGGCAGGATGTCAGGCACGGCACATCCTTCAGACTGCAATGACACTGTTTAACCACACATGAAAGCACATTTGCCCCACTCCTACCTTGCAGCTGCAGCCAGGAGATTTTTCGCATTGGGAGCTCCTGGATCTACAGAGAGAGACTTGGCAGCTAACAACAGCTTGCTGGATGCCATAGAGATATTCTTGAGGTTTCCTATCACTTGGATCTGGTCTTCTTTTGTCTGAAAGGTCAAAAGGAGCCAGAGTAATTAGGGACTGTCCAATTCTCAAAGCAAACATCAGAGAGCTAGGCGCAGCATCCTCAAACAGAGGCGAGTTATCTGTATAGATCAGATTAAACCCAATTAGTCTGCAGATGCCTAACTCCTTGAGACACTAACCAGTGTCTACCCTTCCCCAAAGAGATGCTCAGATCGAGATGCAGGCAATAGGGAAAGAAATCCTTCCCCGAGTGGGTTAGCCAAGAGCAGTGCTTTCTCACAAGTAGAGGCATTGAAGCGGGGAGGGGGTGGGAGGAGAGAGAGCGGAGCAGAGCCAATGCACAGACCAGGCAGCAATTCCAGCATCTTGCTCAACAATGCTGGAGTTGTCAAGTAGCTGTGCATCTCAGCCTGGCACAGACAACCAGCACTGACTCGATATTCAGAGCTGACTGCATCCCAGAAGTTCCCGGCTCGGGGAGAGGACACATTTCTCACCTGGTTGCCATCTGAGAAACATTCCTCTGTAGATAACAGAGCAAGAGACACCCCAGATCTCTCTTTTAGGGAATTCATAGGAGCCCAGAAAAAAAACACAACAACAAAAAAAATAGCTCTGCAAGCTGACACCAGACCAGTCATGCTCCCTTGTTCTAAACAAGGCGTTTATCTGTTCATCTGAAGGAGGTAATTTTTAATCACTTGACACTCAGTATTAGACAGTACATTCAAATGGGCCCAGTAAACCTCAAATACAAATATATATATTTTTTACTATATTATCTACATTCAAAGAACTGTCCTAATTTCTACTAAACATTCTCCCTCTTCCTGCCCTCCCCCTCCAAATGACATAAGACTACGGATTCTGCTGGAGGATCGTGGGAAAAGTTATCTCTCATCACTAAGAGCACCTCACATGGAAGCTGATGGCATCTTTGCGAATGCCACTCCTGTGAGGTCATGGAGCTTCCAGAGCAGCAAAAAGAATGCACCTATGGCCTGCCTGGTTCCAGGTTCCCCGTTCCTATTTGTTCAATCGGTCTCAAGGGTGGAAATCCATCAGAGAAGAGACAGGCTAAAGTCAATGCCAGAGAGCACCCCGCACACCCACCTGAGCCTGGCCAGCCATCTCAATACCAGCATCGAGGAATTCGTCGAAATCATCACTGAACTTTCCAGAGGCTGCAGCCAGCTCTCCGCTCTGGCCCCGGGTGGCATGGACAACTTCCCCTGCAGACTGGTTCAGATCAGCTGCTGCCTGGTTCAGTTCACTCTGGGCTTCCTGGAAAGGCTTCGTGCTTGGAGGTAGCTACAGAGAACAGAAGGCACATTGCGTGAGAAGTTTTACTCTGTATGGGAGAGAAAAAGGTAGGTATTGTGAAACGAGGAAAAGACTGTTCAGTGATGCATTTCTGAGTCATCAAGACTAGAAAGCTCTGTGTGGTCTGAGCCCATGTTAAGTTTGACTTTCAACGTATATACATTCATTCATTTATTCACATTTATTGAACACCTAACTCCATGCTTCACATTGTGGATCTAAAAATGGTAAGGACAGCTTATCTTCAGGGCTCACAGTCTCCTAAGTGGCAGAGACAGACTCCACACCAAGGCAATCTGACTCTGGAATCCATTCTCTGAACTCCCACCCTATTTTGTTTCTCTTAACACGGAAACTCTCAAAGTTTTAGCTTTCTACAACTAAAACGTAGATGCTATCAAACTTCAAATCACGTTCTTCCAAACTAATAGCCACCAATTTTGTTTTATTAGTGGTCTTTCCTAATGATAACTTTTTTTTTTTTTACAGAATACAATTGTTATTTAGCAGAATGATAACCTCTTGTGAAAAGTTCCAGAGAGTTAAGCTAGACTCTATTAGTCACCCACATACATTGCCTGCATACCTGTGCAGAGAAGAAACAAAGATGAACAAGCACAAGCCTCCTTCAGCAGACTAAGCAGGGGAGGGAACCGGCCCCAGGTGACATCGCTGCCTACTTGCTCTCTCAGCGAGTCTTGGACACATGTGCCCCCCTCCAATGCCTGGTCAGAAGCCAGACGATCCCACACCCGCTTCCTGTCACACTGGGATGACCCCAGAGCAAACAGCAACATGGGCTCAAAGAAAAAGTAAACTTTAAAATTTCCACCGGGGAACTTTGCAGATCAGAAAGCAAAACAAGGGAAAGATAAATTAGCAGGAAAAACAGGATTACTAAGGGAAAGGTTAGCTGCTCAGAGATCCCGTGGAGTGGAAAAGACTCCATTCACACCTAAGGTGAGCCTGCTCCCCCGGTACCCCTTCCCAGTCCAAGAACCTCTCACCGAATCCACAAGCAGCTTCTTGCTGGACTCCCCAATGCTCTTCAAGGCCACGTCCACGTCCTTCTGCCCAGGGAGGCAATTCACACAGTTGTTCAAGGAGTGCGAGACGGCTTTTGCCACCTGAGTACATGGAGGGAGAGAAGCACCCTAAGACGGCAGCTTCCAGTGCAAACATTTTTGCCCATTTGTTGGGGATGAGCAGGGACAATACACAGATCTGAACCAGATAAGGAAATTATCTACCAGCATCTACCTGACACTGTTTACTGTATTAAATCACCTCGTCCAGGCCTCTTGTCCAAGAGCAAACTTCTACCCTCTCACCGGGGTTAACATTCTGCCTTAGCAAAGGGTCCGGCACAGTGACACAGCACATCACACCTGTTCCCCAAAGCCAGGCTACGTCACAGCTCTGTGATTCAAACACAGAACTCTCCAAGATGAGGTCAGCTTCTAAAACAAAGATACCTTATACCAAGAAAAACAGAAGTATCTCCCTTCTTGAGAGCCCTGCTGAGGTCACCAAGGTGGAAGCAGACCTTGAGTTCTTTGGATCACAGTTAGCTAGGCCTGTGGATTGATTTCTGCTCAGCAAACTTCTGGTGCCATCACCCCAAACCTCACTCTGCCTGGGGGGGCAAGTGCGATGCTCTGAGCACTTACAGACCAACCTGGAGTTGCTGACACACTGCCTAGGAATGTGTAAGTGGCTCCCTGTTTGCACTCTTTGGTATCTTCAGCTAAAAGGTAAGTAAAGGTCTTGGAGGTGGGCTGTGCCATTCCCTTTAATCTACACCATCTCCTCCTGGCCCCATGTCTAGAACTTTGCCTGGATGGTACCTGGCCAGCTGGTTCCATCAGGTAGTCAGAGAATCATCTGAAGAAGAGAGAGAGTGTGAAACTTCTGAGTGGCTGGCTCTAGTCTACCTACCTCACCCCCCCCCAGGCTAAGAGGAGGAATGTAGTTCAGCATATGTAGGCCTGAGCCAACGAGTTATGTCCTGTCTCCTAAACTTCCAAAGACAGAGTTCAAAGCCCCCATATACCTTCTGTTGACTGTGAATTAAGCAAATCTCACATTAACATGAGGAACACTAGGCAAGACTTACAAAAGCGAGCATCATGTATGGCCAGCATTGCTAAGGCACTTTGGAAGGTTCTGAAAATACCTGCTGAGTCCAAGTGTTCACACCATGAAAAAGTGCCCAGGAGACAGCTTGCCAACATGTCCATGTACATGGTGACAATGACGGCCACAATTTCCAATGCTGAGCCTCACCTGAGCTAGTCTCTGTTGACTCTCTGCATCTCCGGGTGCAATCAGGGCCTGTTTGGCTTCCTGGATGAGCATGGCAGAGCCCTCCATCACGTCTCGAGCAGAATCTAACATGGCATGAGCAGCCGCAGGGTCACTTGTAGAGGCAGCCACTCCACGGGCAGCCTGGGCCAGTGTCTTCAGAGCTTGAGCCGTCTCTCTAGCAGCCACCCCTGGGGATAAAATCCCGTCAGACTCTTAGATTCCATTTAGAAGTTACACCTAGGGAATAGGCCTCTGGCCCAGGACCTGGTACAGGGGGAGCTCTAGATTAATTTTTACAAAACGTGAATTGCTGTGTTTCTCAAAGAAGTAGCCAGCCCATCCTCCTGGCTCTGGGCCAATCCAAGGGATGTTATAACAAACCCAATGCTAAAGACTATTTCCCTCTAACTTCCCTTGCTCCTACGGCCTCACGTGTTCCTAGACCTAAAACGCCCAGTGCATGGGAGCAGGTACACAGATGGACATACCCAGGTGTGTCCACGTACAGGTGTGTGGGAGGTCATTTAAATCCACTTTTTGTCTCAATTGTCTCTGCTGGGGAAACAACTTACATACAATAAAGTGAACAAGTCCACGTGTGCCACTTAGTGAATCTGTACAGATGGATCCAGCTACATATCCACCATCACATGTGTCCTTCCCCAGTCAATACACCCTCACGCCAGAAGGAATCACTATTCTAACTGTGAGGTCAATCAAGTTGTTTTGTGTAGCAGTCCATTCCTTTTTCTTGCTGTGTAGTATTCCATTGTATGAGTACACCAGCATTTGTTTATCCATTCTTGTGCTCATGGACATCTAAGGTTGTTTTCCATTTGGGGATATTATGAATAAATCTACCAAAAAAGTTCTTATAGACACATTCAGGGAGACATGGAATTGTTTCTCTTGGATATAAACAGAGTAGTTGAATTGCTGGGTCACAGAGTAAGTGCCTATTTAAGCTTTGTAAGATACTATGAAATGATTTTGCCATAACACACACCACCAGCAATGTACAGGAGTTGCAGTTGCTCTATATCCCAGCCAATACCTGGCAGTATTGTCAGATTTTAATCATTCTGGTGGGTGTGTGTTGTATCTCAATGAGGTTTTTAACTTTTCTATCCCTTAATGAGTAATGATGTTGAGCACCTTTGCATACACTTAATGGCCATTTAGATATCCTCTTTGGTGAAGTGCCTGTTTCTCTCTAAATTCACAGCTAAACAGATGATGGGATTTGGTAATAAACTATGAATATAAACTAGTCCTTTAAAACTACAGTACCACCTCATGCAGAATAAACATGAGTCTTACTACATGACACCTAGTCCTTGGCATATGCAAGATGAGGGTGAAAATTGGAGATGGCAGGGCATATAAGAAACCCTGAGAAGCGCAGAAGAGGTGACGCTAGAGCTCATCTCATCTAACCATTTCACAGATGAGGCCCGGCACTGAGAAGTCTCTTGCCCACAAACACTTCTAGAGGCAACACCAGAGCTAGATCTGAGATTTCCTAACTTTCCAGTCAAACACTCATCATAATGCTCTTTGGGAGAGAGAACGATGAGGGCTTCTTTTTAGAACATATAAGATCTGCATGAAAAATATACAAATCAGTGTCTCTAGCTCACTAAACTTTGAAATGACTCTTTTCTGCAGGATTGAGCTGGACGGTTTCCAGGCACCAGTGAGTATGACCTGTACTAGCCATGGCTTCAGCCGAGTCCGCATGGACACAGCAGGTGGTCTTCTCCTTACTGAGGACGAGGCTCTGTAATACGATAGAGGCTGAGAAAGGCCCCAGGTCCATCCAGCAAGACAGCTTTGCAGTGCTGCAGACTCGCTAATATGTAAATATTTAGTAAATCACACAGCTGGGATATAACTCTGCCATCTAATCAAGGTAAATTACAAAGCTGCCAATCTACCGTTTATCACATGGCACTTCTGAGCACAGCTTGTGGAACGAAAGAATTTTAAACGAAAAGTGCTTTTTACGGCAGAGGAGAAGCCCAGAAGAGAAAACACAAAAGTAAATAAAGCTAAGGTACCGAGTCGGCAGAGTCAAACGGTCATTCCCTTTTGTGTTTAAGCTTTTGGCACAGGGTTGGAGGATGTGGTTGCTGAGAAGAGCACCAGATGTGGCAGAGACCACGTCTGGCTCTGGCTCTGCTGCTGATTAGCTGTGTGGTCTAGACTGCTGCCTTTTCCCTCTGGGCCGCAGTTTCCCTCAGGTTTTAGGAGACAGTGAGATCCTAATTCTGACCGTCACAGATTCTAGGCTGTGATTTCTAGACCTCTCCTCTTGTCTCCCCATTTGCCACACGGACTCTTGAATCCATTTTATTTGAAATGGATAGAAATTGGGAAGAATAAAACATATATGCAATTAGAAAAGACATGTTTATGCAAAACAAAAATTTAGTGAAAGTCCTTTCATAGACTCAGACTACTTAAAAAAAGCAGAAACCAGAAGAGCTAAATTCAAAAGCCTAAGCCTGTCCATTTCATGTGTTTTCCGCCGAAGGCTCACTGTGAAATCTCAAGGCACATCAAGCATCTTCTTGGGAGGGATTAGGTTTCCTGGAAAGGGGAAGCCGTACCATCAAAAGGATGAAACAAGACCACCAGGGGCCTGAGAACCCAATGAACATCCAAGGCTGAACACAGCAACCTTCTCAACAGAAATCGCTAGAGGTCAGATCTCCAAGCAAACAGCCCCCTCCAACCAGAACTGTTCCTGCAGTCAAGCATGCATCACAATGCCAGAACCATCAGTGCGAAATACTAAGGCGGACTTCTGTTTCAATAACCACAGTCCTTTGAAAATACAGATTACTTTCACAGTATTCTTGCTATTAATATCTGGATCTTAAATTATACTCAGTAGCAGATTCTTAAGAAGACATATCAAGTGCTACCAAATATAGCAGCATTCTTCCTAATGGCTGCTACTCTTTATCAGAATTCAAGTGGATTGTGTGTCCAGACAGTATTGGACCACACAGCAAGCTCACAAGGTAAAAACCAGGTATGGCACACAAAGCTTTAATCTGTTTCCAAGTACTGGGAAAGGGTTCTGTCTGTTTAACTGTATTCAGCTATGTATGCAAAAATGTATGCTGCATGTTGCACTGGCCAAACCAAACCACACTGGCATCAGAACGCAGCCCAGTGGCCGCTAACATTTAACTTCTGAATATCCCACACACCTCAGCTGCGCACAAGGGAACTGAGACCCAGAAAGAACTTGTCCACACTTGCTCTTTCTTTCCTTACTTCCCACCCATTCCTCAACTTTCCTGACGCTGCCCTCCAACAAGGACAGCAGTGACCTCCTTACTCCTAAAGCTAACGGATGCTTCTTAAGTACCCCCCCCTCCCCGAGACACGAATTTCTGGGCAGCAACGACCTATACGGTTCTAGAGACATTGCTCTCCCCTGGCTTTCCTGCCCTCTCCACAGCTGCAGGTTCTCATTTCTCTCTCGAAGATTTCTATTGCTCCGCTTCTGCCTTAACTAGTTGGGTTCTAATGGATAAGCTTTCTCTCACTCTACCACTTCCTGTAGGCAAACTGAACTGCTTCCATGGTTTCAAATCATTATCCTTTTACTAATAATTTTCAAATCTTGTATCTTCCAGCCCAGCCTTCTCTATTAGCTCCAGAGCCAAAGATCTGCCTGCCTAATGACATCTCCACTTGCATATTCTCTGGGGCCTTCAAACCAAACGCATTTAAAGTGGAACCCTGCATCCTTGAACTTCACCTCTCTCATCCAAACCCCACTCCTACCAATGGTCCTCTGTTCCCTTCACAGCTGAATGAAGAGTTGTATGAATCACTATCAGGCCAAACACTTGGAGGTGTCCATGGTACCTTCCTTACTTCCACCCTGCCAATTTCTAACCAGTCATCAAGAACTGTCCTGTCTTTGCTTCTTTAATCCATCCCTTTGTCTCCACTGAAGGACACTACCAACTCTTATCCAGATTAATGCAGTAGCCTGCTTTGCTGGTGTTCCTGCCCCTAATTTGTTTCTGTCCAATCTGTTCTACATACAGAGGAAGGGCAACCTATAGGAAAGCTAAGCTGAATTGTACCCACAGCTGAAAATGCCTGCACGTTCTTCAAAGTCCAACTTATTTAAATTGGTTTATGAGGCCCTTTAGCATCTGCCCCACCCCAACTTCCCAGCCTGATCTTTCTCCTCACCCCCTCTTTGCCTCTTACTTTAGCCACCCTCAGTTCCTTCAGGCAGCCTTCTTTGCCCTCACCTTTCAGAGGGCATTCAGGCAGTGCCCACTTTTCAAAGCCTGTCAAAACTAACTGGTGCTATTTCTAGGCTGTTTTTCAGACACCAACTAGGTGACCTGTCTTCAAATAAGTCAAGAGTATCAGAGGATGCAACTTGGAAGACAGTCTTCCCTCTACTAAATATGCATTTCATCATCTATACAAAATCTGGCAAGATTTTGGGAATGCATAGAAATTTTTGAAACATAAATCTCTCATATAATCCTATGTTTTATAAGAATTCATACATACTTTCCTTCTCAAATGCTAAAGGAGTCCTAAATAAGCCTCAAAACCCTGGCCCATGGGTCAATTCTGCTCTGAAAATTTCTCTTATCCTCCCCCACTAGGACCAAATTATACATTCTTCTTATTAAAGGTACTATATTATACCATAACCTTGTGTTTGTATTGTGTTTTTTAATTTTGGTCTTCAAAGTAATAAATATATGTAGTTTTACAAATCAGAGGATTTTGCATATAGTAATGGGAAAACAACTTACTACAAATCAATCTTCCCACAGCAAAACAACTAGAAACACAGGAAAACATATATAAAACATATATTTGAAGGCCCTGGGCAGACACCAAGGCACCAAGGTAAACAGGGCCAAGATCTCGAAAAGAAGGAAAACCTCAGAGAGGTGAGTCCAACTTGCTTTTTCCCAAAAGGCATTTCCTAATTTGTAAACTGTTGCCAAGACACTAAGAAGCTGAGCAAAGCTTCCTGAAATCTCATGGGTCTAGGAAGAATAAAAAAACATAGTTCTGATCCTAAGAAACACAACGGCCTGGTAAACACCACACCCTTTCAGAGGGGACAAAGAGCTACACCCCAACAGGTAAACTGGAAATAGACCTTACAATTTCCAGTCAGCTCAGCCCCACATTTTTATTGCGATCTGTCTTCATCTTAACTACCTGCCAGAAGCAAAGCGTGATCATACGTAGGGAAAGCGACACGATTCAGGGCCTCAAATTATCTCTGTAGTTTAAAGTACCAATGCTCAGCGTTAAAGAAAAAATATCAAAAACCCAGGAGACAAGACCAATGGCTGAAAACCAAGAGGAAAAAAAAAAAAGACAATAAAAACAGACCCACAGGTGATCCAGATATTAGGCTGATTCTAGAATTTATGTGGAAATACACAAGGCAAAGAGTAGTCAACACTAACTTGAGGAAGACCCATAAAATTGGAGGACTTACATTACTAGACATTAAGATTTAGGATAAAACTGCAGGTATAGTAAGTAGTAAAGTGTGGTACTGATACAAAAACAGGCAGTTAAATCAATGGAAAAGAAAATACCATGAAATGACCCACACGTGTATGTTCACTTACTTCACAACAAAGTGGCAATAAAGACCACCGGGGAAAAGATGGTGTTTTCAATCAGTGGTGCTGGGTCAAATGGATATCCATGCGAAAACACATTTAAACTGGAACCCTACTGCACGTAAACAAAACAATTCCAGATGGATCTCAGTTCTAAATATGAAAAGTAAAATGATAAAGCTCTAGAATATAATAGAGGAGAATATCTGCATGATCTTGGATAGGCCAAAGTTTTAAAATAGGACACAGAAAGTACTAACCATAAAGAAAAAAATTATAAATTGGACTATATTAAAATTAAAAAAACACTTTTGTTCATCAAAAGATACCTTTAAGAGTTTAAAAAGGTAAGCCACAAGATATAAGAAATACATACAAGTGACAAAGAATTCCTACAAACAAGATAAATAACCCAATTTTCAAAAAATGGGCAAAAGATAAACACACAAAATGGCCAATAAACCTATGAAAAGATTGTTTTTAGGGAAATGCATTGTTCATCAGGGAAATGCAAATTAAAATCATGTGATACTACACACTCACCAAAAGGGCTAAAATTGAAAGACTGACGATACAAAGTGGTGACAAGGATGTAGAACAACTGGCATTTTCATACACTGCTGAAAGGAATGTAACGAATATATGCAGAGCCTCTGACCTAGCAATTCCACTTCTAGGTATAGATCTAAAAGATGCTTACTTATGTTCACTCAACAAGAGGCACTAGAATTGTTCATAGCAGTGTTTTTTGGGAACAACCCAAATACTCATCAACAGTATAAATAACACCAGGTACATTCATATAATGAAATGCCATAGAAATCAATGGAAATGAGAGAACTACTATATGTACCATAGATGTCTCACAATGCTGAGCAAAAGCAGCTAGACACAAAGGGACACATATTGTATGAATCCATTTATTTACAGTTCAAAAATAGGCAAAATTAATCTCTGCTATTAGAAGTCATGGGTGTATCTCTGGAGGAAGAGAGAGGACATACAGTGATTGGAAGGGGGCAGGGCTGGGATGCTGAAAATGCTCTATTTCTTGACTTTGGTGTGGCTTCTTGGGTGCGTTTTATGTGTGATAATTCATAAAGGTATCCATTTAGGATTTATCTAGATAGGATCTGCTATCTTCTGTACATATATTGTACTTCACTAATAATGAGCATTTCAAAAAGAGTTAAGCAGTACTATTGTACAACACAAGCCATAATCCATGACCCACTCCTCCTCACCTGACTCCCACTCCTAGAGCTACTCAGTTTTCTTCCAATACTTCATATATTTTTAGTAACGTGCTTATACTGAAACTTCTTGGTTTTTAAATCTGAGATATGTATAGACTTCCTACTATGATAACGTTTCCTTTTTGTCTAACTTTCTGCTTTTCTTAGACTTGATAATTACACAATCTGTTCTTTATATAGATAAACTCTTGTTTAAGGAGTCTCGTGGAGGTGGGCAGAAAAAAAAGAGTTTCCTGCCTTCAGGGGCAACTGGCATCACCAATACTCCATACCCTCTTCTTCCCTAGGGATTTGTGGCACAAATCAGCTTTTGCTTCTTGCTGGCTTCCCTACTCGTTAGGTTTCTGTTCATGCAGCTCCATCCGTTACCACTCAGCTTTCTTCTCCTGTCTTCAGACATTTCACTGACAACTTACCTGTTATCGCTTATTCTCTTTGACCTTTTTTATTCCTTTACTTTAGTGGGATTTCAGGAGTCAGAGATAGTTCTAAGAAGTCTGTCATTACTATTTACAGTCTGGTAGGGGCAATCCACAAATAGTTCGGGGGAATCATATTCCATTCATTTTTGTACGCTCAGTATCAAGTCCAGTAACAAGCCTGTGGAAAGTGCTTGAAAACTATATGGTGAACTGCTACGGGGGAAAAAGTCAGGTGTGTCGTCAAAAAAGTGAACTCCCCACCCCCACACCCAGGTGGCCTCCACCTGGCCACGCGGCATCATGACGGGCGCAAGTCTCACCTGTGTAGTGCTCATTGCCCTGAGCTGCACAGGTCAGGAGCTGCGCCATGGAGGAGCCCACTGCCTTCGACGTGCTTCCCAGGTCCTGAGCACATTTTTCCAGCTACAAGAATATTTAAGGAGGAAGAGAATTTAGAAGAAAAGAAACATCCGCTGAGGTCATAGCATAATTTAGAAAAATAATGAGGATAAAACCTTGAGCCTTAGCTATTTCCCACAAAATATACCAGTGGCACTAAGGGGCAGCAGGGTGATACAGGAGAAAGAGCCCAAGCTTTAGAACAAACAAATCTGGGTGAAAATCCCTGCCTTGGGCTCTCAACCCCTCAATTACTAGCCTGAGATCGGGTAAGTTACTGAACCGCTCCCAAGCCTCGGTTTCCTGAAGAGATCATAATACCTAGCTCAGAAGGTTTTCAGAGAATTAATGTAGGCTCTCAACAAATGGTAGCTATTAGTAATATGCCTTTAGAAGCTAATTTAGAAAGTCTGCAACAAATCCTTAGTGAGAATTAATTATGCCTTGGCAGGAAGTGGGCAGACATCCAGCTGCACCACCTTCCTGGCATGTGGGACCATTAACATTGTTCAATCTGATCATTATACTTTGAGGAGTTCCAACTGAAAGGAAATGCAATAGAAATAGAGGTTTGGAGCGGTAAATGAGATTATGAAAACGGGCAAAGCGCTTGCTTCCCATGAACAGCATGTTATTTTGCTTTGTAAACCGAATAAAGAATTCAGAGAACAAAGTCAGTAAAGGCCTAGGGTATGGATAATTATTTGATTACTAGATGAGGACAACATTTTGGAAAAGAATTTCTAGGTACACCACGAGAGTGCAAAAAGGCATAGACAACAAATGCATTTTGAATCCTGCAATATGTTTCCCAAGAGAGGCAGGACCTTCAAATAAAAAATAGAGCCTGGTCCATTATAACCAACAATATGTTATTATACAGTAACATGTTTTTTAAAGCAAACAATTTCTTTAAAAAGTACATGGTGTTTCTTGCATTCTAACTGACCAGTTCTGTGCAAAACTGGACCACGTTATACCAGCCTCCCTTGGGCCCCCTTGGAGCACAGAAGATTGCAAAGAGACACCTGGACCATTCTGCAGAGCTGCTGGCCCAGGAGCCAGACTCAACACTGTCATTAGCTGGGTGACCTCAGTTAAGTGACTTAACCTCTCTGAGCCCGAGTTTCTTTCTTTTTTTTTTTTTTTTTGAGACAGAGCTGGCTCTGTTGCCCGGGCTAGAGTGCCGTGGTGTCAGCCTAGCTCACAGCAACTTCAAACTCCTGGGCTCAAGCGATCCTGCTGCCTCAGCCTCCCAAGTAGCTGGGACTACAGGTACGTGCCACCATGCCCAGCTAATTTCTTCTATATGTGTATTTTTAGTTGTCCAGATAATTTCTTTCTATTTTTAGTAGAGACGGGGTCTCGCTCTTGCTCAGGTTGGTCTCGAGGCTCCTGACCTTGAGCGATCCTCCCACCTTGGCCTCTCAGAGTGCTAGGATTATAGGTGTGAGCCACCGTGTGTGAGTTTCTTTATCTTTACAATTAGGGCTAACTGGACTTAAATATTTCCTGAGTGCTTCCTATGTACCAGGCATTGTTCTATCCACAGCACATCAGATGCCCCTGAAGTCTTTATATTCCTAAACGTCTTTAGTTGATTTAAAGAGTGAACAGCAATAGTTAAGAGCAGAAGCTCTTATCTCAAGAACACAGGTTTTGGAGTTCAGCAGATCTGGATTCAAACCTTGGTTCTTCCAATAACCGGCAGATAACACTGGACAGAATACTAACAAACTTCTGTTTTCTCAGCTGTAAATGGGGTTCAGAAAACTTGCTCATTAAGTTTACTAAGCAGGATACACTAGACTGTGTGTACAGTGCCAAACTGGTGCTTAATAAATGGTGGTATTTTATCAGGAATGTTCAGTAATCTGGGAAAGCAAGTACATACGCATGAGGAGGACTGGGAAAATGTTAGCCAGAAAACCCTGACCTGACAGTGCCATCAGGAGGTATCACAATACGGTCACAGCAGATCTCTGGGTGCCATCATCCCCCTTCCAGTGGTGGCTTTATTGTATTAAAGTGATTTGCCATTATTCACCCTATGTTTTGTGTGAAGCAAATGTTTTTTAGAAAGCATGACTGTTGATAACCTTTTTTGTGTTTATCATTACAACCTCCTTGCCACCCATTTCACAGATAAAACTCTTGAGACGCAGGACTTGTCCACAGCTAGTTGATGACACAGCTGGGTCTAGAAGGCAGTGCTCCTAACTCCAAACCCAATTCCTCCAGCTGCACTGGGCATTCTTTCAGAAAAAGGCCACAGATCCTTCAACATTTAACAAACGTCAACAACCAACAGACATCGTAAAAACCAACAACTAGACAACATCGTAACAGGTAAAACCCACACGCCAGAGGGCTCTAACAGCTCACCGTTTCCCCCGGGAGTGGTTTCAGCTGACTCTCCACGGCAGCCACCTTGGCATCCTGCAGTTCATTCTTCAGGGTCTGCACAGTGTTCAGAGCCGAATCAATTTCCATAGGGCCACAGGCTTCATGGGCCTGTCAACAGAGAATGTGGGACTGTCTGTACACAGTCTGCTTGGGGAAAGTGTCCCCAATTCTTTGCAACAATGAAATGCCTTCCTGGATATACCCAGTGATTCTCCAGATCTAGTAGCAGAAGGCAAGGGAAGCAAGCAGTTCCGCCCCCCCCCTGCCCCCGAGAGAACAAAATCAATCTTAGTCAGAACCTCTGCCTTAACTTCCCCAAGTAATTGCTTATGTATATCTCACAATTGGATATACTTAAAGTCTTCTTGAAGCTATTTTTATCTGAAATGCATTTGCCTCTAAGACTCAGTGGATCACTTTATCCACTGCGGCTGGGTTCTAGAGACAGGGCACCTAGCACAGTGAGTGGGCACACAGAGGAGTGCCAAGTATGC
>CM052442.1:83056088-83073040 GCA_028533085.1 Varecia variegata | reverse complement strand
ATGGTTTCGGGATGATTCAAGCACATTACGTTTATTGTGCAGTCAAACCTCTCTGCTAATGATAATCTATTTTTGCAGCCACTCCCCAGTGCTAGCATCACCACCTCAGCTCCACCTCAGGTCTTCAGGCATTAGATTCTCATAAGGAGCGAGCAACCTAGATCTCTCACGTGCCCAGTTTACAGTAGGGTTCGTGCTCCTATGAAAATCTAATGCGCCTCCACTGACCTGACAGAAGGTGGAGCTTATGCGGTGATGCGAGTGATGGGGAACGCCTGTAAACACAGATGATGTTTTGCTCCCTCGATGAAGCTTCATTCCCTCGCCACTCACCTCCTGTTGTGTGACCCGGTTCCTAACAGGCCATGGACCAGTACCCGTCTATGGCCCCGGGGGTTAGCCCACAGTTCTGAAGTCCATATCTCCCACGGGAAGCCTTAAAAAAGTCATTGCCTCCAACAAAATATAAACATTTTTAAGCACAAGGTTCCTTCCTGAATGTGTATATCCTTTAATGCCAGAAAAAAACAAAATCCTGTGTTCTTCCTTAGAAAGGTCTGCATTCTATTCCTGAATGTTACACTCAGAAAGAATTTTAGCTTACCAAAACAATTTTTCCAATTCTGTCAATGCCTTTATAGTTTCTAAACTATTGAACCATGTCGTTAACCCTTATTTAGCTTTCTTTATAGGGGCATTGCCTTGTTAATTCAACTGTTTTTCCAAATAGCTTTTTGCAATCTAAAATACGCAACCCAGAAAGCCAGCCTCTTTGCTGACCTCCAGTCTGTTGACGATTTTTTTCTTGATAGCATTCTGGGCAGCAGCATTGGTTGCTACCCGGAGACCTTCTGCAGCTTCTCTCAGTCTTTGCTGCTGGTCTTCATTCTCCGGGTTGGCTGCAGCACCCTGCAAAGGTGAAAATAAAGATTTCAAGTGGTCCAGGGGGCACAGTTGCCGAATTCATGCCTTCAAAATTACTTTTTCCTAGTAATAGAAAGAATTTGGAATGACAGCCAAATGCCAGAGGCAGTATCTTTATGATGAAGATGTTTCCTCTTGCAGTAAAAAAACATCTACCAGGGGATGCTTCAAAATTGCATGGCTAAACAGTAAGAAATCCAAGGTAATAATTAAACACTTGAGATCATAGCCTTGGTTGTCCATACAAATTAACTTGTGGTCAGAAACCCATGGTTTAAAAGATATGAAGATAAATCTCCCCTCTCCCCATCTTTCTCAGGGATAATTTTATTTTCATTGGCACAGACACAGTAATGATACATGTCTTTATGTCATTGCTGAAACACTCTTCCGCCCTGTGGTCCTGGTAAACGTGTAGGGCTACTGCTCCTCCAGCATAAATGCATGGGGGCATGGAGGGGAGTGACATTCAAAGAGACCGTAAGGAAACGTTGTTAAAGAAAGCCATGTTAGAAATCACGTTCCTCGAGAGCCTGAGTTTTAAAGTACAGCAAAATAGAGCTGGCATCCAACTGTACTGAATTAATGAGAGAAACCCGATGCCCTAAGCTGGCAGGAAAAGAGGAAGGCGCTGTGCACAGCCCATCACCACACTTTCCTTGTCCAGCTCTACTGCCCTTTTTACGACGTTGCTTTAGTTGAACATGTCTTAGGAATCTAAGTAGATTTTATTTACAAGGGTAAGATTCCAAATTAGGGAAAGAAGGAAGGTAATGCAAGGAGAGGATACAATTTTGTATCACAATAGTGCAACACAGACTTGAAATTGTATCCTCTCCCTACATTACCTTCCTCTCCTACCAATATCAAAGCAGCAATCAAAATTTCTCTCGCAGGGCCCGGATGTTCTGTAACATGTGCTTGATGATATATATAGATCAACGAGTTTCTTCCTATGAACACTTCAGGGCAATACACTATTTGCTCTCGAGGCAGGGAGAACAGCATGCCAATTTATCAAAAATCAATTTTCTGAATGTCTAGATTTTCCAAACAGTCAATTTGCCAAATTTACCAATTTACAAGAACCTATTTCTTTTAACTATTTATGAAAGCGAGAGCAATGCATACTACTGGAGGCAATGGTTTTAACATCTGCAGCAGAATTGCTTTAGCAATCCTCTGGAATAGAATCTCCTGTTTTTTCAAACTTTAACCACTCTTCTATTCTTGATTTTGTGTTTCTAGCAATCAAGAAATTTTATTTCTGTGTGTCATGTGTAAAAGGATTATTTGGGATACTCCTGTGTTCTTTTGCAAGTTTATGAAAGTCGTTTTATTTTTCCTGCTCATCGGGTATTTTTTAAGCTACTCCTTTATCGATGCCTCAAGTGGCACATCGGCCTTGATTTTACAGTTAATCTGTAAAATCAGCAGCTGGAAACCAGCACTTCTGCATTTCACACTGACGGGGGTGTGCTTTGGATCCTTGCTCAACAATGCCTTTTTTTATGATGAATGTGTATCAGATACGGGGTACTAATCTTAGCCTGAGATCTTAGTCATTAATTATGAAATACATATGAAATACATATATTTTTGCACATTAAATACATTATTTGGAAGTCCAACCATCAGGCTTTCTTTAGCTTTCAACAAAATTCAGTAAGTTAAAATATTGCTATCAAGACAAAATGACAACTTTTAACTAAAAGTTAAAAGAATATATAGAAACACTTAACACATTGTCCAGCATAATATAAACAGCCAAAAACCACACAAATACTCAGAAGAAACAAGTTTTTGGTCATTGGTGAAGTCAGTGAATTAGCCTGCTGAGGAAAAAATGTGCACTGGTCTGGCTGAGCCCTGGTTATGTTGACATTAGGCTTCATCTTTTCGAGTTTTAATTTTTTTTCATTTGTAGAATAAGTCATTGACTAGATTTTCCCTATGGTTCTTTCTAGTCTAGCAAGTAATTTTTTTTTTTTTTTTTTTTTGGTGAACATGAGGATTTGCTTGAAATAGCTATGTGTAGACTTAGAAGGGAAGGGAAAACTAGTAAAATCTTAAAATAAAAATCACCTACTATACAAAACTCTAAAGTACATTTTTTGCTAAAAGGTGGTGGATAAAAGTGGAGCTTGGCTCTTGGCTGAAACAAGAATCAAGAGACAAAGGGAACGGGGTGTTTACCTACATGATGAGTGCAATGTGCACTGTTGGGGGAATGGACACCCTTGAGGCTCAGTCTAGGGGGGGTTGGGAGGGGCATGGACAATATACTTAACCAGAACGGTTGTACCCCCATAATAAGCTATAATAAAAAACAAAACAAAAAACAAACAAACAAAAAAAAACTATAGGTTAAAGATTAAAATCATTAATAAATAAGCATTATCTAAAAAAAAAAAAAAAAAAAAAAAAGAGACAAAGGGAAGAAGTTCAGACCCTGCCCCCTTCTTGGGGCTCTCCTTCACCCCTGCCCATGAGTGATCTCTAAGAATCTAAGTCCCCTCAGGGGAACACAATGGCAAGTGCAAACGGGGAAGGTGCTCTGCATGGTTCACTGCGGGTCTCGATACATTTTAAGTGAAGTAATTCACACATCTGATTGAGACACACTACTGCTCTGCTGAAGGCCAGGGAGACAGGATAAGATGCGGAGACATTTAATGAATCTTACATGCATAGAAATGTTATCTTGGGGGCAGGAATTGAAGGTGATTTTTTTCTTTTTTTAAAATTTATCTACATTTTCTGTTAATTCCACAAGAAATGTATGCTCGATGCATAAAAACAACATAGAAGAATCTAGCCTTAACCATTTAAAACAGTTCTCACCTAGAGGTATGCACCAGAATATCCTCTAGAGGTTAAATACATGCCCCTACTCGGTCCCACCTCTGTGATTTTGTGAATGAGGACCTTTGGGGGTGGAACCGAGGCAAGTGCATTTTAACACTGTTCTACCGTGGGCTCTGAAACAGACCATGGTTAAGAATCACTCTTTCAGAAGCATTATATTATAGCATAGCTATCAAAAAGCACAAAGCTAACTCTTTACCCTTTTATAACATTTAAAATTGCTAGTGGAATGTGAAGAACAGTGAAGTAGGAGACACTCTGCTATGCAAAATCTTGATAGGAGTTTGGAGGAGAAGACAAATGGGGGGCAAAAAACATTAAGGCTGAAGGAAGAAAACGGGTGTATGTGAATTTACCGTTGAAAATCTCAAGTTTAAATTAATCACTCCTTTCAAAGTAGTCAACAGTGAGAACCCGATGGGAAAAGTAGCAAGGTACTCTGGTGCTATGGGTGAGTCTGCACCATCTCCTCCAAGGGATTCATTTGGATGTCCGACCACCTCTCCTTTGCCACAAGGTTGGATGTTATAAGCCACGTAGGTTTTAAATAAACAAAAATGCACACTCGGCTGACCATCTTCTATTTTGAAGGTAACTTCCAAATCCTAACACTTAATAGTCACTTCTCAAACACACAAATCCAGTGTAATACCTTTGCAGCTTCCACCATGCGAGCAGTAGAGTCGGCCAAGAGTTTCGCTGCTGCCAGGAGCTTCTTTGAGTTCTCCATGTCGATTTCAGCTTCCGCATCTGACCTCATGGCGTTGACAAGGTCCGACGTGGCCTGGGCCAGGACCCGGGCTTGCCGCACCATTTCACCTAGAGGATGGGACAGAGGATGCGGTCTGCTTGCTTTCCAAAGAACGATAAAACCTTAGCAGCCAGTACAGTCTTGTCTCTACTCCTCTGGCAAGCTGGGTGGACAAGACTGAACCTCTACGGTCTACTCCTAAGCAGTGCACCCAAATTAGAACCTGAACTGAAAACATTTTCTGTGGCTGCCAGGACGGTCTGCCCCAAACACATCCAAGTTCAACCGATAACTGTGAAGGAAAAATGTGACACAGGTAGCCAAAGAGAAGCACTTTGTAAGGAGAAGGCAGGGAGTAAAATTATGTGGATTTACCTTTGGTAAATTCTTATTTAGAAAACACTGTTTACCTCACTTTCAGTACTGCTTACAAAAAAGCCTCTATAATAAATTCTTTAGGAACCAGGCCGCACATCAGTGCCTGAGCTCTGCCTCTGCCATGCCCCATCAGTGGAAAAATTGTCTTCCGTGAATCTTAGGAACAGGCTGCTTGCATCACCGCCTGAGCTCCACCTCCAACCCCCGCATCCCCCACCCCTCAACCGCTGTCCCGTGGAAAAATCGTCTTCCATGAAACCGGTCCCCTGGTGCCAAAAAAGGCTTGGGACTGCTGCTTTGAAGAATGACATAGAATAAAAGTACTCTTAAATTTTGGATTAATTTGCATGCTACTTAACACCACATGAATGATATCAATCTATTACACTTGTGCCACGTGGCCCTCATTCACAGGGAGCACGGACCCCAGCGTCACACGCAAATGCTAAGACGTGTCTCAGCCCAGAATGCTCCCTGCAGATTCTCTTTGCTCATCCTTTTCTTCCCAGCACTGGTTTTCATCTTGTACTATTATTTTTTTGGTCTTACTGTGCCTGTGATCTTACTGAAATCTATTTCAACTTCCTTTTGGAAGAATAATCAACATGAAAAATAAAACGACTCAAATGCAAGGGATTTCTTCCACTCCCAAAGGTCATTTAAGAACGCTGAAGCACTGTAACACTAAGAGGGGAAGAAAAAAGCTTTTATAGAAATAAAAATGTGCTAAATTCGGTGTGGTATTCTGGACTGGATCCTGGGGCAGTAAAAAGACATCAGGGGAAAAATGGATGCAATCCGAATAATGTCTGTAGTTTAGTTAGCAGCAAGGTACCGACGCTATTAATAATTTCCTAGTTTTGACAAAATCTATGCTCTGGGGAAGGTGTCAGGAATGGGGGAGACTGGGAAAGTTACTGTATTACCTCAGTCACTTTTTGGTATATCTAAAAAGTATTACAAAACAAAAGGAAGATTAAAAAAAAAGCAAAAGAATTGAAAAAATCCCAAATGTGTACACATTCCTATCTAATCATTTAAGAAGGATATAAAAGAGCACAAGATAATTTTCTACAAAAGAAAACTTCTTATAAGGTATCATTCTACCCTGGTGAGGAACTAGGAAAACAGATCTCTTCCAAACTACCGGGAGGGTTGCAAATTGTGGGTCTTTTCTGGAGAGAATTTTCATAGACACATTTAAAATAAAAAATGTGCATGTCTATCGGCCCAGCAATTCCACTGATAGGAATTTACCCTACATAGGTGGCTCCTGCAAAGTAAACTATTTTTATGAGAATGCCTACTGTCTTGTAACTTTTATAAAAGCAAAACAAGCAGAGAAACTTGGAAATCACCTAAATGTCCATTAAAAGATAACTGGTTCAATTATGATACCTCCAAAAAAAATAGAATACTATGCTGCTGTTAAAAAGATTAATATATAGGTGGACATGAAAAAAGTCTCTAAGATATATATTAAATGAAAAAGGTTATAAAATAGTATATATAATACAATTCCATTAATATATGTTAAAAAAGAGAGGGTCTCTCTCACCCACACACATGACTATAGGCAGATTAGAGAATTCTGGACAGCTAAAACAGAAATTGCTGGGGATTTTGATGAGACAGCAGTGGATTGGGTCTGGGGAGGCTTATTTTTCAATGGATTGAAAAGGTATTTAATTTTAAATTTGCTGTGTATTATGTATGATGGTTTGACATCTTAAAATACCTTTCTGCTGGGGAGAGATGCCCCCCTCTTCTGGAGGTATCCAATTCTTAGAGACGGCAAAGGGCTCAGCTGGGCAAATGCCTCCACTATGCGAACTAACCAATCCAGAGCCCCACCTCCCCTACCTGGCCCAGAGACGCAGGAGGCGATATTCCTCTACCTTGATCATCCCAGGCACAGGTACCAGCCAACTAGCCACCGCCTCTGTAACTTAGAGCATGCCAAAATTACGTAAACTAGCCAAGCCTAAACCGTTTCCTCTGCCTTGCCTTGCATTTCCCGAGGACACGCCAATAAAGGTTGTGGTCTGGGCCCTCCCCTGGTTCCTGTCTTCTGCTTCCTGACCACCCTGGTGGTCTCCCCTGTGACCCTGTGCAGCATGTCATAAGCCCCTCCAGGGGACCTGGAAGTGTAATAAACTTCATCCCAAGCCCTGTTCCTGTTTCCTTCTGTGGCTGCTCCAACTTTACCATACCATATCCAACATGTGTGTTCTCAGAACAAAAGGGATTTACCTCGAATCTAAACTATAATAAAAAACCCTGGTTAACTTTGTTGAAGTCTTTAAGTAGGGCTGTGAAAGAGCACATTTGGAGTCTCGTATCTTCTTCCGAGCCTCAGTGAGGAACCCTCAAGCCAAGGCTAACAAAGAGTCTTCCCTGGCCAGTCATGCAGGCAGCTGTCACTTTCCCTAACGGTGATTGTCACTGTCAGGGAACCCCACACCCACAGCCCAGCGCCTTACCAGCATCACCCATGGAGCTGAAGATGCTCTCGGTGACGCACATGATGGTGTCGGTGGCCTGGTCGTAGCGGCCGATGGGCTCGCCTCGGCTGGCAAACTGCCGCACGTGCTGCAGGAGGTCGTGCAGGGCCTGGCTGACCACGCTGGCTGCCGCGCTGACCTGCTTGAGGAGCTCGCTGTCGGCGGTGGCCGCCTGGCAGGCACGGACGCAGTTCTCCACCGAGCGGTCCACCAGCTTCCCCGCTTCAATCAGCTGCTCCTGACACACGGGGGAGCTGATGGTGGGGCTCACGACCTGAAGCGAGACAGGGGTGGGTCTTGGGCACTGCGATGACTCCTGGTCCCCCGTGGGCCCTGCAGTCCCCACAAGTCCCTTCCTGCTCTGGGCCTCAGTCCCTTCCTCATAGGACCAGGGATTCAACTAAACCATCGCTGAGGTTTCTCACACTTCACTATTCTACTTCACTTTGTGATTTTAGATGTCCCGTTAATCTATATCCTTGTCATACATGACAATCCACACCAATGACCTACTTCCATTCACAGAAATGTCTCATATTTACCAATTATAGCTCCTTCCTTTTAGGATCCTTGGAATTTAAGTCTTCTGAGCTAGGGTAAGCAGACCACCTAAAAGAATTGTTATTTCTTTTTTTTTTTCCAGAGATACCTGGATGTCTGCCTCATGGTCCTTTTAAGAACAGGGGAATTATGTCAGTTATTTGTGGACCCTGGTGGGGTCGACAAGGAAAGCAGGAGGGAGACCACCGAGCACACCTCTGACCGAAGCTGCAAATCCACCTATAGGATGTCAGTGCCAGCCTGAGCCAGATCACACATATGCACAGCAGGATACGTCCACCAAGGCCAGAAGTGGACATTTTCCATCTTCTGACACATCACTGAGAAGATGCATGTGACGGAGCAGAAAGGGTATTTGGTGGCCAACAGACCCGAGTTATAACCCCAGTTCTGCCACTTACTACTTCTGTGGCCTTAAGCTACTTACAACATCTAAGGGCCTCAGGTTCCTCCCTCAGTAAACTAGAGATAGTTGAGCTTAACTTACAGGATTGCTGCAGAGATCATATGAGGTGATCTATGACATGTGGAGTGTGTACACCCTGACAACAATTAACATCCTCGCTTGGACACTGCTGTAGTATAGAAAGGGCTCCCATGAACTCTGCGGATTATTTCTGCACCCGTTTATGACGATGTACCACACGATGCAAGAACCCTCTCTGTGCAGGTATAAATAAAATGCATCGAGAGGTTCAAAGGGTAAGACGGCAATTTGCATATAGAAGTGGATTAGCAAAAAGTACCCACTGCTTGAGAACTCGAGCAAACAACACACCAGAAAAGCAGAATTTGACAGCTTATGCTAAAATCCTATCATGTCACGTAAGAGAAAACACCTGAAGCAAGCTCTAAGTCTCAGACTATATGAACAAATTCTGCCCCTGCTCCTGCCCAATGCCTGGAGGCAGACAAGAGCATGTGACACTGTGCAGAGAGGGCTGGGGTGCCGGCTGGCTTACCTTGGCACACGCCACAAGCTGGGAGGTAGAAAGGGCACACTGGGTGGCAGCAGCGATCACCCTGTTCTGTAGGACGGTGTCTTCGGCCACTTGGGCAACATTCTTCGCCTTCAGTACCAGCATGGCAGCAGCATTGGCAACAGCTTTGGCCAAACTCATTAAGACATCCTACGGAAAGGGAATCAGACTATTCATTTATCTTTTTCTAATCAACCTTCACAGCCTGACAATTAAATGTGGCACCCACCTAACCGTTTTATTAAAATTCCATTTGATCTTTTTCCTTTAGCACTGTAGACTTTTTTTTCACTTATATTTTGAAAAATCAGCTTATCTTCAGAGATAATTAAGGAAGGAGACTTGTGTCCTCATAACTCAGTCTCTAATACATCCATTAAAGCAGCATAGGTTTAAATCTAAAATGGGTTAATTTGAGGGGATGGTTTTTATTTTAACCACTGATTCACACACTGATGATGACGTACGTCTCTCTTTGAACATGCGGTTGATGCAGTCAATCAGGAAAAGCTGAAAATATATCCAGATGCCACAAACATCATGTGCTCTAGGAAGGCGATAATTCATGGCCTCTGAGACATCATGCCCCACCATAACTCCAAAATTTATCTTTTGGATTTCTACTTTGCAAAGAGATCCAAGTTATCCTCAGAAATTCAGCCACATCTCTACCTGCAGAGGGCAATGTTGGACACACACAGACACATAGCTGGCACCAACACCTACAGATCCACAGATCGGGAGCCAAGGAATGCTCTGAACATGAGTTATTCTCAGTGTTCTGTAGCCTTCTGGATAAGAATTAAATTATTATGGAAAGTGGAAAGGGAGCCTACATAAATAAACGAGCTACAAGACAATCTGACTGAAGAGGCAAGGAGCTCGGAAGCCTTTAAAGATCACTTCATGCTTCCAGTCCATGAAAAGGCATTCCGCCTGCAGAATGAAGAATCCTTTGATACAGCCTTCCCAGATTTCTCACCCATCTGTTTGACCTGAAGAATAACCACTGTTACATTTCATTTACTTCTTTGCCTTTTAATACTGAAAATAGTTTATTCGATTTGGAAATATCTTCCCAAACATATGAGCCATTTTTATTCTGAACAAACATGTCAAGGTTTTTCCCCTAGAGGAAATGTGGTCAGAAGTCTTTATTAATTCATCAGATGATAAAAAGCACTTTTTATTCTAAATGCAAAGGGCACCCACAGAGTCTTTACAATGAGATATTTTATGAGAAGATATACTGGAAAGAATATTCAGCCTGTACGATTTTACACAGAACAATGACTATATGCAATCTAGGCAGACCAGAAACCCATGAATCCACAAAATAAGCGTATTTTTAAAAGGAATAGGTTGGTCCAGTCTTTTTTTAGGTCATGTTTCCTGGATATCCGAAGAAAAACTAAAGCCTGTGGTGCTAAAAAAGTTGGAGACGCCTTTGGAATCTGATTGGCACCTGTCTAATACCCAACTTGTTTTAATAGGAATTTCTCCCAATGTGGCACAGTTACAGTTCTTAGACAGCTACCTCAATGCTCAGTGAAAACACGGCTTGCAAGTCACAAATTATTTAAAAGATTTTTAAAAATAACTTCCCTAAAGTAGGTCACAGTATTCCTTCACTTGATATGAATTCATCTTTTCACATGGGGACCAGGATGTGGTCACATAGAATCACGATTGTTCTAAAGGGCTTTGTTAGAATCGTTTAAAGAAATCCTGTTCCTCCTATTAATTTTGTCCAAAAAAAATAGTTGGAAAAAGAATGTGATACTACAGCTATAGTTGCTGACAAGGCCTTTGTCAAAATTTTCAACAAGACCACTATTATGTAGCCCGTGTAAAATAAATCTTTGTCAACTCTGGGAACATGCAGTACATTAAGAACCCAAGAAAAGCTCTGTGATAGGATCTCAAGAATCAGAAAAATAGAGTAAGAAATCCAATGTCAGTAAGTCAGGGGCCACCCATCACTGGAGGAGGTGGCAGGGTCACCTCACTGCCCTGGTCTTTTCCTGGAGACCTTACACAAATGCAAACATTCAAGTCAGGCCTTTCACAGGTAACACACACTCCATAGCACTATTACCCTAAACATGAACCTGCTTCTCTGGATGTCTGAATAGAAACAAACATTAGGAAGCAGAGTTGGGGTGTTGGGGGTGGGGGAGGGGACGGGTATATACCTACATAATGAGTGCGATGTGCACTGTCGGGGGAATGGACACCCTTGAGGCTCAGACTGGGGGGTTGGGAGGGGCATGGGCAATATACTTAACCAGAACGGTTGTACCCCCATAATAAGCTATAATAAAAAAAAAAAAGTAAATTTTTTAAAAATACAAGAATACATGATATGCCTTAAGGAAGAATCAGGACTTTCTCCTTAATCTTCCTTAACACTTTGGGGAAAGCAATAATATTTCTGAGGAAAGTCAATTGACCACTTCAAGATAATCAAGCCTAGTTAAATAGCAGCTGAATCTCATATTTACCAAATTCCTAAGTAGGTACCTGCCTAAAAAGAATTACCAGCTCTGATACAAAAATTAAAGGCCAATGCAAGGGCTGTTTGGGGATCTGGAAGGGGAAGTAAGGATGGGGACACTATTAGCTTGGGTTTAGTGGGGTACATTTATGTGGTCTTCGGTAAATTCTGTTCATAGTGAAACTATTACTGGCCATCTCAGTGTCAAAACGGCTTTCAGGAATACTCATACCACCCATGATGGAGACCCACCCTCCACCATGACATGGATGTTTGTGCATTGGATGTCTAATTGAACCACAGGATATGATAAGTCCTATGGCCCCAGGGCCACAGGTATGAGGAGACTGAAGGAGAAACACATATCTATGGATGAAGGTGCAGGTTTCATGTCTCACAACATATACGGTCATGTTTTAGTGTATCTGACATATCTTGTGCCAATGAAGTTCGGTATTTCTATAATAGATAAAATGGCCTGTAAATTTGCCACCCATGAAGCAAGAAACCCGAATGTCAGCAGAAGGCTGAATGACGTTTTTGTTCTACCAAATACGGCAAAATCATTATCAAATGAAGACGTGGCCAAAGAGGACACAGCCAAAAATGTGGGGAAAAAGCTATTTAGGGATGTCAGGTAGTTAATAAAAACCATTATGTTATTTTTCTGGATGTGGTTATATTTGTGGTATTCGTTAAAGTTTGTAATTTGTGATTTTTTCTAACCGTTTAACTATATATTTATATGTTACATAAAAATTAATTTGGAAAAAAACTTTAAAAAAGTAAGGTTTTAAAGAAGCTGATGAAATTCTGCAGAATCCCTAAACAGTGAACTTGACACATTATTTGGAAAAGGGCATCTTCCAGGCAACCTGGGCTAGAACTGCAACCTTGTAATTAAGATTGATCTATGACTTGCAAAATCAGAGACTTAAGAGGAAGAATAAAGGGCATGAGCCCACGAGCACATGAGAAGCTCCTCTTGGCCTGAATCACCCCAGCAGCAGGCCTGTGTGCCCTGGGAGACAGAAGTGGAGGTCTCATCTGAGCCACGGTGCGTGATGCTGGCCGTGCACCAAGCC
This sequence comes from Varecia variegata, assembly GCA_028533085.1. Lineage (NCBI taxonomy): Eukaryota > Metazoa > Chordata > Mammalia > Primates > Lemuridae > Varecia > Varecia variegata. The sequence goes on along the minus strand of CM052442.1, from coordinate 83,060,492 downwards.
AGCTGCAAACAGTGATGACAGCTATTCACCAGGGGACAAATAGCACCTGTCCCTGGTATTGGAACACAAGGGTCACAAAAAAGACTTCTCTGCCACAGTTGTGGTTTTGGATAAGACACAGAAAGTAGACCCACCTCTGAAAACAAAGGAAAGCTCCACTGTGTGTGCACATGTGTGTGGGAGCACATGTGTTTTCACGCTTGTATGTGGACTCAAGAATGATGGTATTAAAAAACTGCCCCCAAATAGAACAAGACAGGCCAGGAGTTGATAATTGCAGAGGTTGGGTGGTAGATAACAAAGGGGTTCATGACGCTGTATTCTCCACTTTTGTATTTAAAGAATGCCCAGCATATGTTGACAAACAAGCAGAGGGTTAAATAGATGCTATGTAAGTGAAATGAATCTTTCCATTAAAAAACATTTTTTTTTTAATTAACACAAAAAGACCTCACTCCCAGGATAATTCACCTCAATCTTATTCTTGACAGCTCAAGGAAGATGTGGTTTGTTTTCTAGTACATCCTCCCTGCTTGGATCTAGACCGTCACTGAGCCTCCTTCTGAGATTGTAAAGCTGCACGTATCTTACCTGAAATCGCTCATCGGTCTCGTTCTCCCCAATCTGCCTCAGAAGATCCCCACTGGCTTGCCCAATGCTCCCTGCAGCGGTCAGAACCGTCTGTCGAGGCTGCGAACAAAGAACACATCTTGATTGGAAAGAAAATGCATTTCCTCCAGTGTCATCAGACATGGCAGTGCAGGAAGAGGAATCTCATGGGATTGGCTCCTTTTGTATATAAATGAGACTCTGGGGTTGTCTGCCAGATAGGAGACGTAAGTGTCCTGGTGAATCCTGTGCAAGGAAACACTCACTGTCTCAGGAATCAGCAATAGGTGCATGGATTTGAAATGTTCAATGAAATGAGCCTCATTCGGCTGGTAAGAAGGTGATAAAGTGCCATACGGAATGTAGGGTGCAAACTCATATCCCTTTAAATGTGTATTAGTTGTGAATGTTAAGTTCCTTGAATTGCATCTAATCAAGTACCCTTGAAGGGGCAGCCTTCATACTAAGAACTTAGGTAGAACAATAGTGTCTGCTCCCAGTTCAACAACTCCAAATACTGTGTGGTAACATACCCCATATCAGGATGGAAGGAACAGCTCAGGAAGGAAGAGCCCCATGGTCCCCCCAAAGGATGCACCTGTCTCATCAGAATCTGAGTGACTGCTCGTCTGTAGAGCTTACCTCTCCAGAAGTAGGCTGCACAGCTTTCAGCAAGTCTGACACTGCCCCAGCGAGGGTCCTTGCAGCTCTGAGCAAGTCCTCCCCGCTGCCCACCTCATCGTCCATGAGGGCCGCCAACAGCTTCACGCCCTTGGACATCTCCGTCAGGTTGGAAGAAATAGTGGTGATTGCACATCCCACAGCTGTGTAATCCGTGTCTGCAGGGTCACCTGGGACAGAGAAAGAAGGACCATCACCATTAAAGGAGGGTGGGGCACGTCGGGGAGACCCCAGGTCGGCAGGAGGCAAGTGGTCCTGGTGAGAATTTTCAAAACCCCACGTGGGCAAGAGTCCATCACCACCATCCTGCAGGAGTCAGACACAAAGTTCACATGAGCACAGTGAGATGGGCTACTCCCCGTCTCCAAGGTGACTTCAAAAAGGTCCTCATACAATGAAATACTGAGCACGAGCACCTTTAAAATTGCAAAGGAAGTCTCAGCATCTCAGGGACCTTTTCATTAGGCTCCTGTCAGCAGCCAGGGGTGGGAGATGGGCAGGGGTGACCAATTCTGTTCCTAAAGCACTGACGTGCTGCAGGGTGAAGCCAAGAGAGTTCCCGGCTCTCATCTGACAGCGCAAGGCTGGGAGTCACCCTATGCCCCACGAGGCCACTGCTGGGCAAGACGGGCAGTGGCACATGTGATGGTCAGTTCATTCAAAACCATTTTCAGACTGGAAGCTCCCAGAAGGCAGAAACTAGCCTCAACAGACTTCGAAGTGTGTCCAGCATATTGACAATGAGAAGAGCTAAGTGGAGTGATTTTTAAATCATGATGCGTGATACAGACAAGAAGGAATGAGATATTCCTTACATTTCTCCTGGGTCATTGGGAGAAAATGCCTGAAGTACTCCAAGTGCCTTAAAATAGACTACCCTCTCATAAGATGAAAATCTGTTGTTTCAATCAGCAAATAAAAACTTATTTATTTTTAATTTTTTTTTTTTAATAATAAAACCACAACACACCACAAATCCCTCAGGGACTTACCGGCCGTGAGGTTAACAACTGAAGCTGTTCCAGCTGTGATAGCATCAACTTGAGAATGGATTTCGTGTTTGGATTCGTCGACTTTGTTCTGAACCCACACCCTAGACGCCTGCAAAACCAGACAACAGCACGACACGATCACGGCACAGAATTAATTACCCAGGAGACCAGAGAAGTCCTGCCACAGAACAAGACTGGCATTTTGGCCACACTCTTACTGGGCCGGCTCTGACAGGGCCCTTAAGTTATTTTAGACAATATCCTCAGCAGGCCTCTTTGCTCATTCAAAGATGCTGAATGGCATGTAAATTCTCCCTCCCTGTGTCTTGATACCAACACTATGTTGTTTCTAACTTTTAAGATCTTAGGAAGGAAAATGCTATGTGGCTTTATTTAGGTAAATTCAACTGAAAAAGAATGAGGAGAAAAATCAATGTCTCATAATACTGCATGTTAGCACTAACAGTGGTTGCTAATTTTCACCTTGATTTTTGGGGAGCAGGGTTAGAATTAGGGTGTTTCAGCTCACAGGTGTTGTCTGTCAATGCAGGAAATGTCTCTTGTTTATAACATGAACTGCCTTGAAGAGGATTAAGTGCCATGCTTGTGCAGGGGTGACACCTTTCCTGGTAAGACTGGGGAGATGGGGTAAGTCCCCTGTTCTGGATCCAGCTCTCCCACTAACAGGTGACATGCCCCTGGGCACGTTCTATGCAAGTCCTGTGCCTTGCATTCCTTCTACTGTAGAAATTCAACCTTTTTAAAAACCCTTTCCAGTTCTTATATTTTTATTTGAACCTATAATTAGCAAATTCTCTATTTTCTGCCATTCCAGGACTTAGCTAGTAAATGATCATTTTTATTGATAATGATGACCCTGCAGTAAGGTGCTGATCTGCTTCCCAAAACATCCTCAAAATGTTAACCCAGATTTAGGAATGTCTAGCACTAGTAATATTTCATTGCATTCTAATTCTTTGAAAACTGGTGAGGCAGGCATGTTTTAAAACACTGCCTCACAATCGTGCTGCCTATGGGAGTCTGCCAGATATAGGTTCACCCTCAAGTTCCCTTAAGCAAAATGTTTAATGATTTCAGGTTCTTCAGAGAAACAGCACTGAGGACACCAGCAGCTTCCATGCACACAAATATGCAAATGAAAACCCCAGCATTTCAGGGAGAATTTGCAAGGCAGTTACCCCATCTGAACAAGATGAGGCTACAGCCTGTATCTTGGTTCATGGCCCCTGTGATGGTACCAGTCCTACAGCGGTGGCTTTTAACCCTGATTGTCCATTAGGATCACCTGGGAAGAATAAAACCACTGATACTCAGGCCACACCCACAGGCACATGGATTTGTTCAGTCTGAGCTGGGGGCTTAGCCTGTGTTTGGGAAGCTCCTCAGGTGATTCTAATGCACAAGGCAAAGCTGGGCATGACAGTACCAGCCAGCGCTTCTCAAACTTGAATGTGCACGCAAAGCAGCTGGGAACTTGGCTAGCGTGCAGACTCCGATTCATTAGATTGGGCCAAGGCTGAAGATTCTGCACCTCTCACAAGATCCTAGGTATTGCCAAGGCTGCTGGCCCATGGACCATGATTTGAGTGGTGAGGAGTTAGGTGATTTTCACAACAGCAGCTACAGGAAGGTCTCTGGGCTGATTACCCTGCCCTGCTGAAAAGCTTAGTCAACCAGGGGTTCTCAAAGCATGGCCCCCACACAAGCAGCGTTAGCATCACCTGAGATTTTTTTTTTTTTTTTTGATTCTTGAAGTGAGTTCAGTTTTTATTTTTATTTTATTTTTTTATTTCAGCTTATTATGGGGGTACAAAAGTTCAGGTTATGTATATTGCCCATGCCCCCTCATCCCCCCAAGTCAGAGCTTCAAGCGTGTCCATTCCCCAGACAGTACACATCGCACTCATCATGTACGTATACACCCATCCCCTCCCCCCTCCCCCCATATCTGCCCGACACCCAAGTGGTGTTATTCCCAAATGTGCACATAGGTGATGATCAGGGAAACCAATTTGCTGGTGAGTACATATGGTGCTTATTTTTCCATTCTTGGGATACTTCACTTAATAGAATGGGTTCCAACTCTCTCCAGGAGAACAAA
>CM052442.1:83026329-83049472 GCA_028533085.1 Varecia variegata | reverse complement strand
TTTTTTTTTTTTTTAAAGTTAACAGAGACTTCAGGAATCTGAAAAATTTGACCAATTCTAGCACTTTTTTTTGATTTCACTTACTGCTCAACTTGCCCTACAAAATACTCGTCCTATCTAGTTTCACAGGTAAATGTGGCTATAGTTAAGGCAATACAGCTACACTCTGCTAACAGCAAATACTGAAATTGGGAGGAAGACCTGGAACACACACGTATTCTCCCTACTTGTCATGAATATTATACTAAACATTTTATCATCTTCATCTCCTTTAATCCTAGCAGTTCTGTCAAATAGGTATTACTATCACCATTTTAAAACTGAGGAAATTAAGGCCTAGAGAGAAGAGGTAACATGAACAAGGTCACAGAGCTGGGAATGACAAAATGGGGTTTCTGATACTTTCCCCAAAATCTATGTTATTTCTACCACATACTGTGCTGTCTTTCTAGGTGGGCTGGGAAAACACTTCTCAGCAAGATGTCACAATTCTTAGGAATGTCTAAAAACAGCTAAAGATGGGAACTTTGCGTGGGCTTCAGAGTGTTAGGAAGTTTCCTTTCAGGATGTGCTAGAGATGTCATCCGGAACACAGAACTGAGAATCACCCTGCCGAGTGGCTCTTCCTAGTTAGTGAACCAGAGGCGGACTCATGCCGAACAACAGAGGGGCGGCGGTGGCCAAGGAAACCCAGGCTCGCTGGCCTGTCTCTTACTGCTGGACCAGTCCCCCCTCCCTGCCCACAGGCTTGCACCATCTCCCCTCCATGCTGGCTCTCGAGGGCCAGAGAAACCCAATGGGCGAGGACCTGGGTCTTTCTCCTGCCCCACAGTATCACCCGTGCTAGCCCCTCACTGCCCTCTGCCAGTCCCTACCAGCGTGAAGCTCTTGGGCGAGGCTGCCCAGCGCTTGACCGTGGTCAGGGGCCACTCCTGCAGCACTTCCTTGGTCTTCTCATCCACACGCATCACCGAGTCTTTGGTGATCCCCAGGAGGCGAGGCACCAGCTTGTTCTTGCCTTTCATCTTTTCCTGAAACAGGAGGGTATCAAGAGTCAGCGCTCTTCCTCTGAACACATCTGATTTCGCTAAGGTATCAGGGACTTTGCCATGTTTTATCTGCATTCAACCTACATACGCTGTGTTTCAAAACAGGCAGGGCTACTGGAAAACCAAGGTTTTGAAGCTGGGCGAATGATTCACTAAATTAAAGGGATGGGAGTTAAAACAGAGACATCAGAGGACTAGAAAAATCCACAAAGGCTTGCTTCCTGGAAAGAGACGTTAAGGGGGGGCAGGTTGCTCCAATATCAGAGACGAGGTCAGAAAGGGAGGCTAGAACTGAAAAGACACCCAGAGACAGAGAAGCTAGGGTGAATTCCAAATATTACCAATCCCAGTAGCTAGCTCAGTGAGTAGCAAAAGAAGGTTAACCTGTAATTTAAAATTAACTAAAACTCTGCCAAGTAAATCTCATTATGAGAAGATACAGCCTCCCATCCCGCTTTTTTAAAAATCTCTGAAATATGTTTCCATTTGGATTCTCTGTTCTTGGTATTTTTTTTTTATATCTACTGATATTAATACTTAAAAAACTTTAGGATTAGTTTTAATGATTTTTTAAAGATATAGTAATCATGTCTATTAACATAATGGATCCCTATCTCACACTCACACCAAAACAAACTCAAGATCGAGTAGTAATTCAGGAACAACATACAAGTGGGTATTTTTGTGATTCCTAGGTGAGAAATGACTATCTAGCAAAAACGCCAAAATAAGAAGCCAGGAAGGAAACGATTAACAGGTTTAACTCAATATACCTATCTGATACGTCTTAAAAGAAAGGGAGGGATAGAGAGAGAGGGGCACAAAAAAGAAACCTCACCATTTAAAAAATTAAATATTTAATAGTAAATGACTGAGGAACAAATGTGCAAATACTAAAATTCATATACTATGTTAAGTATTCTCATAAATCAACAAAAATAACTGCTCTAGAACATGAATAGAAAATGTTTTCAAAATAAACTGAATAAGCAAATAAATTTTTTACTTATGTTAAATAGCAGAGTTTTGTTTTTTTTAAATAAATTAGTACCCAGAATTGAGATGTGACAGGGTCCACTATTGATGAAAGTTTAAAATAGCAAAGGCGTTATGGAAGAAAATCTGTCAGCATCTATCCAAAGCCTTACAAATGTTCCTACTTTTGACACAGTTCACTTTTAAAAACCTAGTTTTTTAAAAAATGTTATAAGTGTGTGTAAACATTATGCCACATGAAGTTTAATCAGAATACATAATAGTGAAAAACTAGAAAGAACCCAAACATTCAATAATATGGGACTTGATACATAAATGATATATTCAGATAACAGACTATTCTATAATTATTAAAAATCATATTGTAGGCAAACAATTGGTTTTATGGAAATAAATTATTCATAATATATTACAAAGTAAAAAAATAGAACAGTATACATAGCCTGATCCCATGTGAAATAAAAATTTAAAAATAGGTACATGTCCATTACATGAAAAAAATGGTAACACTGAACATCTCATGTGATTTATATTATTCTCTTGTGTTTTTCCTTATTTCTAAAATTTCACTTAATGCAGAGAGGTCCCCAATATTTTTGACACCAGGGACTGGGTTTCACGGAAGACAATTTTTCCACGGATGGGGGGACCGGGGTATGGTTTACGGGATGAGTCAAGCACATTGCATTTATTGTGCACTTTATTTCTATTATTATTACATTATAATATATAATGAAATAATTATACAACTCACCATAATGCAGAATCTAATGTGGTCGCTGACCTGACAAGAGGCAGGGCTCGGGTGGTGACGCAAGCGATGGGGAGCGGCTGTGAATACAGATGAAGCTTTGCTCACCGCCCCCAGTTCTCACCTCCTGCTGTGCGTCCCAGTTCCTAACAGGCCATGGACTGGTACCAGTACACCGCCCACGGTTGGGGACCGCAAACTTAATGCACATTTATTTTTAGTGTTGTCAGGACAAAGAAAAACTTCTCAAGTAATATTTGCTGAAATATAGCAACACCTAACCTGCTATTCTCAGGAGAACACATTCTCTCTCTCTCTCTCTCTCACACACACACATGTATGTCCATGTGGATATATGTACACACACCCAACACAGGATAACAGCACGTAAAATAGGGCTAGAGAAAGTTGAGATAGATACTTAATTATCTATCCATTATCCATTAATCCTCAGAGTGTCTCCAAAAAGTTGGTATCATCGTCAGTTTTCGTTTTGCAAATGAAGAGACCACTGATTCACCCAAGGCCCACAGCGATGAGTGGTAAAGCCATGATTTGAACACATATTTGAGTAGCTCAAAAATATCTGACTTCAAAAGCAGACTGTTCACCACAGCTTACTGTCTTCTGGTGGAAATAAAAAGAGAAAAGGCCAACCCCCCAGCCATGGGTATTGCATAAACCCTCAGACGGTGACGGTCACAGCACACCCCGAGCTTCCTCACAGGGGAAGGACATAATGGTATCAGGAATCCGTGTGGGTGTCTGAGGAGGGGAATATGGCACTGTATGAACCTCAGGTCTTAAAAAACACAGAGAAGAGTCAGATTCATTTCAAAAAGAGGCCAGTTCCACAATGGGGGAAATCGGCGCAGGGCAGACAATGCTAGTTCATCTAATTTGGCTTCAGGAGCGACACAGAGATTTAGGTTGAAAGGTTCTAGGCGGCTAATTTAGCCACACAGGGTTGGCGCAAGCCCAGCTGCTGGGACCCAGGAAGGGGATCGGAGATAAAATATGGTTTGCAGCTGTTCCCTTCATCCTTTCCCATCCGTACTTCTCCCCAGCGAGGGGCTCTGGGGTGCGGGAACACAGAATCATGATGGATTGCCCACGCTCTTGTCAAGACCACTCCAGACTGGGAGAGGAAACCACAGCCGACAAACAACTTACAGTGGACGTTCCATCTGCAGGTCACAACTGGGGAAAAGAGGTGTTTAGGGAACTCAAAAAAGACTGAAACTGGTAACAGAGACCACCATCAAGGGATAAAATTATTTCAGTGCCTACCCACAAAATGCGGAGCAGCTGGAGAAAGTTAAAATAGCAAGCGGCTCAGATCTGCGACAGCAACGCAGGGTCTTCCCTGGTGCAGAGACCTGCCTTAGTCCTCAGTGGCAGAGATGTCAGGAGAAGGCCACAAGGGGATAAGGCTCCCTTCTTCCTTCCTACGCCTGGAATCTCAGTCCACCCCACACCATTCCTTTCCGGCCTTCCAGCCTTCCACTGCACAGATCAGCACCCCTTTGTCTCCAGTAGACAAAAGCAGGCTCAGGCAGGCTCCTGTGAAGAACCACCTATTCTCATACGCTGACACACACAGAGACTGTAGCTATGACTTTGGCAGCTATCTAGCTTCTCTCTTGAGGTGGTCCTGATGAGGTTGGTTTTGTTTTGAAGATGGCTATCACTTGCATAATTCAGAGGCAGGAGAACGTAGGCATTCTACCAAGGAGAGGCAGGATCTGCTAATAATCTTCCTCTTTCAAACGTATCTCAGCCCTTACTGTGGGCTGAACCCCAGTGGCCAGCTGTGATCGAGCCTGCTGTCGGCTGGCTCTTCTCACAGGTGTGGAGATTGGCTGATTCTTACATCACCTGTGCTTCACAGGTGAGATTCCGAATTGAGTGATGGATGCAACTGGGCTAAGCTTTTTGCTGTCAGTCCCTCACACTTCACCATGGCTAAGCCCAAAGCATCCTCCCTGTGATCCAGCTGAGCCACTGGAATTCTGCATTGGCTTGGCCAAAGGGTGGGCTTGTGTATTTTGCTCTGTAGTCAGTATAAATAGTTCTTTAGGGGCATGGCAGAAAGGGATGGCGGCTCAAGAGCAAAACAGGGTGTTATTAGCCATTTCTCTCTCTAAAAACCACTGGCAATCCAGTTGACTGAACTCATGATTCTGAGACACTCTCAATGTCGTCTGTGATATTTTTACAGTTCAAGGGGGGGAAGAGGGTCAGCTTCCCAGGTATCTCACACCTCAAGTCTCTGGCTATGACTGCAGGGCAATTTCAAAGGCAAATTTAGAAGAAGGTTCACACAAGAATTTTCTGGAATGAAACAAGATCCTATGCAGGTCAAGGGAAACACCTTACCATTGCTTATGGGGTTTTGATGTAGCAGATCATGATGAAATGCAAAAGAAATCAATGAAGGAGGAAGAATGTAGATATTTACAGCTCCCATTTATTGAGCTCTTATACGAGGCAGTCCCCTTTCCTATATTATCTTATTTAAACCTCATAAAAAGTAATCATTTTATAGGGTAAGCAAACTGAGGTTTAGAGATGGAAGGTAAGGTAACTTATCCAAGGTCAAACTACTAAGTGGCAAAGCCAGGATCCAAACTCAGGTCTTTCTTTTCAAAGCATATGTCTTAGCCACTAAGAAAACTGCAGCCTAGTGCTGTTCCCTGTGGCCTCATTATACCGCTTACAGATATTCTTTAGGGATGGGCCAACCACGGCTGATGCTAAAGTCTAGCTTATTGCCTAATTTTTTAAATCATCTGAGAGCTAAGAATGAATTCTCCATTTTTAAATTAAAAGAAAGAGGAATAATACTTTGTGACATGTAAAAATTATATGAAATTCAAATTCAGAATCCATAAATAAAACTTTGTAAGAATATAACCATACCCATTCATTTACCTGTCACCTGTGGCTGCTGTCATGTTACAAGGGCAAAGCTGAGTGGCACGGCTGGCAAAGCCCAAGATGTTTACTATCTTCCAGGAATCTGGGCAATGTGGGAATGGTTAGGTGACAGAGATCATCTAAAATTAATCAAATATCCTTACAGGATAGGCAATTCCAGGCATTCCACTTATTTGACATACATTAGCTCACTTAATCTTCATTAGAGCTCAGTAAGGAATTATCACCCCACTTGTCAGATAAAGAAACTGAGATTGAGAGAGGTTAAGTGTGACCCTTAAGGTCATATACGTTTCTGCTTTTTCTCACATAAGTATATACACTGTCACATCCTGGATTTTGGGCCAACTTTCCCAACTCCAACACGAGAGCACTTTCTATTATAGCAACATAAAGCATAACACTGACTATCAGGACAAAATGATCATCGATATGGAAGAAAATATGGCTCTAACCATGAAACCAGCTCTCTCAGAATATCTATGACTCATCTCAAGGCTGTGTGGCATCATTAAGTATGTTCGATATCAATATTGAAATGTTTAGTAAGTTACAATTTCACTGACTTATTTAGAGTTTCTCAGAGAAGCCTATAAAGTAGTGAATGAGAAGCTGAAATTACTCACTTTTAATTTACTTCTTAAATTATGCTAATGAAGCTCCTTTACAATTTAATGCTACATTCAGTTTGGGGTCTGAGAAATCTGTTACTGACAACTTTAAAAACGTACTATACTTTAGACATAATTTTTTTTTTGGTGCTGTTCTATATGTGATCTCTATCATATGCTCTAAATGGTTTTATTTTTACATGTACTAAGGGCTTATTTCATGTGGTTGACATATGTCTTATTAATTTACTTGGCAAATTTAACGAATTTAACAATAAATCTAAACATTAAAATTATTCTATACATATTGTTATAACATGTAAAGGATCTATATGTTGAAAATTACAAAATCAAGGAGGCTCTAATACCGTGTTCATGAATTAAAACAATGAACATAGTAAAAATGTCAATTCTCCCAAACTGATGTATAAATTTAATGCAATTCCTATTAAAATCCCAGCAAGGTTTTTTGGTACATATAGATAAGTTTGTTCTAAAGTGTATATGGAAAGACAAGGACCTAAAATCGCTAAAATAATATTGAAAAAGAAGAAAAAAGTGAGGGGAGTCACTCCACCTGATGTTGAAGCTTACCATCTATCTAAAGTGATCAAGATAGTATGATCGGCAGAGGCAACGATGAAGAAAGCAGCGAAACAAAATAGAAAATCCAGAAACAGGCCCATAGAGATGTGTCCAAATGAATTTTGACAGTGGTGCAAAAGCAATTCAATGGAGGAAGACCAGCACTTTCAACAACAGGTGCTGGAGCACCTTGACTTTGGTGGTGGTTACATGAATCTACACGTGATAAAATTGCAGAACTAAACACATACACACACACAAATAAATATTAATACACATAAAACGGGTGACCTCTGAGTAAGGTCTGTGGATTGTACCCGTATCATTTTCCTGGTTGTGATACTATACAAATTACCATGAAAGGAAACTTGATGAAGGGTATGCAAGATCTGTTTTTTTTTTTTAATTCCACAGTTAATTTTAGAACATTTTCATCACATCAAAAAGAAACCGTGCACCTTTTAGCGTCATTCCCCTATTCCCCTCACCATACCACACTCCTAAGCAACCACTAACCTACTTTCTATCTCTACAGATTTGCCTATTCTGGACATCTCATATTCGTGACTTCCTTCTTTCACTTAGCATAACGTTTACAAAGTTATCCACGTTGTAGCATGTATGAGTACACTTCATTCGTTTTTATGGCTGAACAACATTGCATTGTATGGATATACCATAAACTGTTTATCTATTCATCAGTCGATGGACATTTGTGTTGCTATCTTTTGGCTAAATACCTCTATAAACATACACATACAGGTTCTTGTTTGGACATACACTTTCAATTGTCTTTGGTGTATAATAGCTAGGAGTGGAATTCCTGGGTCCTATGGTATCTCTCTGTTTAATCAATGGAGGAACTGACAGGCTGCTTTTCAAAGTGGCTCCATCATCTTATGTTGCCACCAGCAGTGTATGGGGGTTTCAATTTCTCCATGTCCTCATCAACACTCATTATTATCTGACTTTTTGAGATTCTGTACTATTTTTACAACTTCCTATGAATCCATAATTATTTCAAAGTAGAAAGTTAAAAAAATGATTTGGCATATCTTGCTATGAGATAATCACAGCAACAAGTAATAATAATTTTGTTCCTTCATTTCCTAAAGCAATGACTTTTTTTTTCATCTTTATATCTGACTGCATTTCCTAGAACCTCCAAAACAATGTTAAAGGGAATGATATTGGTGGGTGCACTTGCTCTGATTCCAATTTTTATAGATTTCTCTCTAGCATTTCTGTTAAGTATGATACTGATGATAGGTTTGAAATAGATACTGTATCATATTGTGCAAGTACACTTATATTCCAGAATTAAAAAAAATTTTATAAGAAGCAGATGTTGAATTTTATCAAATACCTTAGTGGTTTCATAGGATGTCATCTTATATAACCTATTGATCTGATTTACAAGGTTCATTAATTCATACTGAATCATTCCTAAATTTTCAGTTGTGCCACTTTTAAAATAAGGAAAACTATGGTCAAGTAGATTATATTTATTAAAAACAATTATTAAATAAAATGGCTTACTAAAGAGGACCACTGAGCAAAAAATAAAAGTGAGCAATGCGCTACTAACATTGCATAAAGTAACAAAAACACAATTAATGAAAGCTTGAATAATATGTATATACAAGTTGCAAGTGCTGCTTACTTTCTTAGCCCTTTCTTCTTTCTCTTCAAAGAGAGATAATTTGAAAAAGTAAAGAAGAGAAGCAAGAGAGGGAGGGAAGGAGAGAGGGAGGAGACAAGGAGAAGGAAAGGAAAGAGAGGGAAAATGGAAGAAAAGAAATCTCTATCACCTTCTTGTTTTGCCTTACATAATTTTGTAAAAGGAGATGTGGTCTGATCAAATATGCAAGACCCTGCTATAACCAGAAGATCTGCACTCTACCCCTAATCACTCTACTGACCCATGGACAGGTTGTTCTTGGACCCTAAATTGTCTTTGGAGAAAAAAATTTATATTTTCTACAATTTGCTATTCAATTTCTCTTCCTTTCTAATTACACGTAGTTTTCTCTGTGTTATTTATTATCCTAAATTTACTAACTTACGTGCAAGAGGCATAAGATTTTTTTTAGCACATCACAGAAACAAACTCTGCGTCAAGTTGGATGGGATTAATGGAAGATGGAGTGAATTGTAAGACATAAATTTCATACTTGAAGGACTACAGAAAAACTCAAGAAAACAAATGGAAATTGATGCTATTAACAGTGGACTTAGGTGCTGGCCAGATGCTCCATCTGCAAATGCCAGGGGTCTGGGTATGATAAACCAAGCTTAATAGCAAACACTTTACCCAAAGAAAAACAAGTAGCAGAGGTGAACTCTCTCTCCACTCTGCCCAACTCACCTTCACCAGGAAAAAGGACACACCGTATGTGCGGAGGGACCGGGCGAGTTTGACGTACTTGACCTTGGCTTCTATTTCACTCATCTCTCCACAGTTCTTATGTTCCTGCAAAAGTGACAGTAGCCGGGGCCCAGTTACTGCAGCTCTGCCAGCAGGGGGACTTGGTAGGAGGTAGTTACTACACGTGCTATGAACAATCAGTAGGTGACGTTTGTGTCTCAGACCCCTCCAGGACACAGGCTTCTGCTGACTGAGGATCAGGGCACACAGAAAGCTCTCTATAGCACAAGACTTTCAAACCAGAGTTTGAGCCCCAATAGCATACATATTTTACAACTAAATGTGATAATTCACGCACACGTGCAGTGTGGCAGGAACAGGGTCCATAACTGTGATCAGATTTTCAAAGGACTCCATGTCCCAAAAGGTTCAGAGCCAACACTTTAAATGATAGCTAGAGAAAAATGTTCTTCTCAGAAGAGGTATCATTCTAACTTCCATCCAAAATGTATCTTTTCCCAAAGAGCAGGGTAAACACATGCCTGCACATGACAGTACTCATTAACAATACTGGGTAAAATGTATGTTTTATACACATGAAATTTGTACTTCAATTTACATTTGCATTTCAGGATCAAAAAAGACTTAGTATCTTGGATTCACTAGAGTGGTTGTTTCATGGCAAAGTGGTGATAGGACTTTCCTTACTGGTTGCCTAGAATGGACAAACCTGACTTTTGGAATAACCCTGGATTTTAAAAAGGCACTGGTTCCCAAATTCTAGCTTCAAAAAACAAAGCTCGGGTGGCCTTGTGTGGTGCCTCAGGCCTGTAATTCTAGCACTCTGGGAGGCTGAGGCAAGAGGATGGCCAGGAGTTTGAGACCAGCCTGAGCAAGAGCGAGACCCCATCTCTACTAAAAATAGAAAAAAAAAAAAATTAGCCAGATGACTAAAAAATAGAAAAAAATCAGCTGGGCATGGTGGCGCATGCCTGTAGTCCCAGCTACTGGGGAGGCTAAGGCAGGAGGATCACTTGAGCCCAGGAATTTGAGGTTGCTGTGAGCTAGGTAGGCACCACAGCACTCTAGCCCTGGCAACAGAGTGAGCCACTGTCTCAAAAACAAAAACAAAGCTCAGGAAAAGAAGCTACTTTTTTATAGCTTTTTTCATCAGGGCATGTTAATGGTCTATCACCTTGTTTCAATGTTACCAAGATAATGCCTTTGGAATTAAATGTATGCATATTTTTCTCAGAAGGGCTAAGTAACCTTTAGCAAGAAAGTATGGATTAAGATAATAAATCTGCCCAAAGTAGAACTGTCAGCTTCTTTACTCTTGAGTCACTAATCATTTATTACATAAGAGCACAGGCACGAGGCATAAAACTATCATGTGCAGAGGCCCCTCATACTAATAAATGAGGATAGGGAGTAGGAGAATAATAAATTTCTGTACATTTCCAGTACCTGAAATATTCTCTTTTCAGCTCCTCTCTGCTTGATGTATTCTTTGGGCAGGAACTCCTTTAGACTGAGAGAGAGAAATTTAAAAGAAGGTAAGGCATTTATCATGTTCTATGATGAGAAGCGAAGCAAAGACTTTTAATGAAACTCACAGTTAAGTCACTTACTCTCCCAATATTTTATGGGGTAATTAATACCAGACTGCAGTATCCTACAATGCACTTAAATAAGGACATGGACATAAAACCGGTCTGATAAAAAAGGTCAGACTAACATATTTAAAGAGGGAAGAATTTTTCCAGGATACATTATAAAGTGGGGAAAAAAAAAACGGGGCACAAGAGTGTACAGTATGCTACCCTTTGTAAGAAAGGAAGGAAAATATTTTTATTTTAAAAACATTATTTTTCTATTGTCTCTATTTTTTTAAATAATGGAACAATAAGCCTCGTACTAATACAAATGCTTCCCCATGGGAAGAAGGAATAAACAAGGAGAAGGAACAAGGATGGAAACTAAACTTCTCTGAATATTTCTTGTATTATAGTTTTCATTTTGAACCACATGAAATCACGAAAAAGCAACACCCAAAAGTCAAAAGCAAACTGAAACTAATGAACTTAACAGTATTATCAAGATGACAACATAACTACAGGGAGAATAATTATTTCAAGTAACTTTGAAAAACAGTTTTTTGACTATATACCCTTAGTGGGTTGTATCCTAAGGACAAAAGGAACCACAGACTTGGTAGTAAAAATATTGACATCAATATTTTAAAACTAACACCCTTCCTCCCTCCCCCTCTCTGTCTACATACACATACACAATAAAATTTGGATATTACATTACCTATAAGTAGGATGTTATATATAATTAGGATAAAGTAAATGAGTAATTATGTTCATTGTTAGAAACCAAGACTTTCAGCATAAAATAGATAAAAATAAATAAAAGCAAAAAGACTTGACTCAAAATCCTGCAGTCTTTTATGTGAACTGGAAATATCAGCCTCAGTGCCTGATTCATTTTTCTTTTTCCAAAAAATCATTTTCTAGCTGTGTCCTCTGAAGAGGCCATGAGTAAGTACAACCTGGTGGCGCCAGCACACCCCGCGCCCTGGGCCTCGGCCAGGTGTTCTTCTAAATACAATTTTCACTAAAAGGAACCAGGGAGTATGGAGAAATAACTGATTCCAGGTCTGGGGAAGGAAATGTATAAAATGTTCCTGGGACTTCTTGTGCGTTGAATCAAAAAGGCTACCAAGATGGTACCGGAGCCAACATCAATGGATTCCCACTGGCCAAAAACGGGATGATTTTTAAAACATTATATAAAATAAGAGAAAGCAATATAATGAACCCATCATCTGCCTTGGACAACAATTATCAACCTGTGGCCAATCGTGACCCATCTACTTCCCCACCCACAAGTCCTCCCCCTGGATTACCCTGAAGCAAATCCCATACATCATATAGGTAATTTCATGTGATGGGACAATTTGAGCATCTGAAAAAGGATGACTGCCATAGGTTAAAACACAGATATACAAAATCCATAAAGATTTTTCACAAAAATCCATAGTCACCTCAGAAGGCTGCTAGAGCACCAAACTTATCCTGAAAACTGATAAACGAAGAGAAAGAAGCAAGCATTTATTCTGATGTTTCTATCTGCTGACGTGGGACAATCACAGGTAAGAAATGTAGAAGGAATAACAGAAGTCCAAAATCATTTTATAACTCTTAATGAAATAACTGATACATCAAAGGAAACTTCAATGATTGCAAAACCCAGTAAATGACAAATTGATGGGGAACTCTGTAACAGATGGATCGGTCTAATGACATCTAAACCCACTGATCAATTTTAATAGTAATGAAAGTAGGATAACCAGACAATAAATGCCTCCTGACTGATGCAAAAGGAAGTATATAGCACCACTTAGAAAGTATTCCTGGCTTCCTGGCACAAGGAAATACATAATTGAACCTGAATTTAATTAAGGCCCCCTAGATCTAAATACCGGTTTACAAAAAGAAGACTAGAGGAGCATGTTCAATGATAGTATCAAGATATACTCAGCCAAACCCAAACACGGAAATTCTATAGTAACAGCCCAGGTTCCACAGAAATAAATGGTTTGGGGGTGGTGGTGAAACGAATGTAGTCATAGATCAAAAGCAATTTAAGAAACATATTTACTACAGAGCTACAGTAACAAAGACAGTAGAGTACTGATATAAGGACAGACACAGAATTGAGAGTTCAGAAATTAACTCTCACATTTATGGTTAACTGGTTTTGATACCAATTGGGTGTCGGACAGAGGTGGGGGGAGGGGACGGGTGTATATCTACATGATGAGAGCGAAGCGAACTGTCAGTGGAATGGACATACTTGAAGATCTGTCTCGGGGTGTTGGGGGTGGGGGAGGGGACGGGTGTTTACCTACATGATGAGTGCGATGTGCACTGTTGGGGGAATGGACACCCTTGAGGCTCAGTCTCGGGGGGTTGGGAGGGGCATGGGCAATATACTTAACCAGAACGGTTGTACCCCCATAATAAGCTATAATAAATTAAAAAAAAAAAAAAAAAGGGTTCCAAGACAATTCCATGGAGAAAGAATTTTTTTTTTTTTAAACGAACGGTGCTTGGACAACTGGACATCCACATGCAAAAGAAAGAAGTTGGACCCTCTCCCTCACAGTATCACTAAAATTAACTCCAAATGGATGACAGACCTAAATGTAAAAGCTAGAACTATAAAAAATCTGAGAAGAAAATACAGGAGTAATTCTTTATGACCTTGGTGTAGGCAAAGGCTTTTTTGATATGATACCAAAAGCACGTGCGGCAAAAGAAAAAAATAGATAAACTGGCACACATCAAAATTAACTCATGAACTGCAACTAATATCACCAAGAAAGTGAAAATAAAATCCACAGAATGGGGGGGCGTGTTATTTGCAAGTTATATATCTGAGAAGGGAATTGTACCCAGAATATATAAAAACCCTTAAAACTGAGTAAAAAGATAAATCACCTAATTAAAAAAATAGGCAGAAGATCTGAACAAACATTTCTCCAAAGAAGATATACATGATATACATGACATACAAGATATACATGGCTAGTAAGCACATGAAAATATGTTCAACATTAGCCAACAGGGAAATGCAAAGAAAAATCACAATGTGATGATACTACTACACACCCACTAGGAAGGCTGCAATCAAAAAGATGGACAATAGCGCGTGTTGGCAAGGACATGGAGAAATTGGAACCCTCATATATTGCTGGCAGGAATGTAAAATGGTATAGCTGCCCTGAAAAACAGTTTGGTAGTTTCTTAAAATATTAAATAGCAATCTATTACTCAGTGTGTACCCAGAAAAAAACGAAAACACGTCCACACACAAGCTTGTACACAAATGTTGACAGCAGCATTATTCCTAACAGCCAAAAGGTGGAAAGAACTCAAAAGTCCATCAACTGATGAAGATACAAAATGTGGTTTTATCCATACAACGGAAAATTATTCAGCGATCTAAAGGAATGAAGTATTGATACATGCTACAACATGGAAACACTGTGCTAAGTGAAAGAAGCCAGTCACAAAAGAAAAGCTGTATGGTTTCACAGATAAGAAATGCGCACAACAGGCAAATCCACAGAGACAGAAAGGATTGGTGGTTGCCAAGGCTGGTGGAAGGAATGGGGAAAAGCAAAGTGACTGCTGATAGGCAGAGGGTTTCTTCTAGGCAGACAAAAATGCTCGAAAATTAGATTATTATGATGGTTGTACAATCCTGTGAATACACTAAAAACACTGAGGTATACACTTAAAATGGGCATATTGTATGAAAACTGGATCTCAATATAGCTGTTTTAAAAAACATCAAATATAATTTGTAGGCCTTGTGTAGATCCTGATATGAAACAAGTACAAAATGACATTTTTGAGCCAATGAGGGAAAATTTAACACAGACTAGGTATTAGATCATACTAAGGAATTATTGCTAATTTAGTTGGGTGTTAAGGTGGATTTTCTGTGTGTCTTGTTTTTAAAAATTTTGGTATTGAAAATAATTCTCTATTGTTAGAGAAACACCAAAGCACTTACAGGTGAAACAGTATAATGTCTGGGATTTGCTTTAAAATACTCCAGCAGCAAAACAAGAGTGGAGAGGGGCAGGTGAGGGTCCACGAAGACTTGAATAATAGTGTCTGGTCAATCAGCAAACTACTTCTGCAGGGAAAGTTGTTAAGTATATTTCCTGGAATTTCAGGGATCTGGGTCTCAGCATGAGTAGAATACTCTGGCCTCATCAAGAGACCCCAAGTCAGTCAGCAGAAAGGATCTAAGAAATATCTGATCAGCAATAGCTTAGATGTTATGGTTATCATTAAGCAACTTTGGGGACAAAAATGAATGATTCAGAGTGAAATAGAAGGTGCCAACATCTCAAGGAGGAAACTGAGTCTCAGAGAGGTGAAGACTTAACTGAGGTCACAGGACTTGTCACAGTAAGTAGCAGCCAGCCTCTGACCTCCCAGACCAAGAGTGGGTCCAACCGAACACACAGCTGCTTCAGACTCCCCCCGGGACGAAGAAGCATCATGACACCACTGCTGTGACCCCCAGACAGTAGCTTCTCTACACCGTCAACTGAGAGACCCAGCTAAGGTTAGCTAAAGCACCCCAAGAGGGCTGCACGTCAAGCCCCCTCAGAGCAATGATTGTTACCAGAAAGCCGGATGGTGGCGTCCAGTGGCCCATAGCAGGGGCAGAACAGGCTGGGCAGCCATGGCAAGAAAGTCCCACGCTGTGACAAGCTTCCCTGATCCAAACTCAGCAAACCAAGCCACCTGAATCTGCCTCATATCCATTCTTTGGGAGGTACTAAAACCAACTTCAAAAGGTGCATGAGACCCATTACCCCCGCTATCCAAAGAGTGGGTTTTGGGGGAGTTTAAAGCATTTTAATATAAGAAGAGAATGTGTGTGTGTTCATGTGGCATGCATTTTCCCCCAGTAAATTACCCATGAGCACAGTGTCAGCACAAAGTGGGAACAAGCAGGCAGTGTGTCATTGATGCCTGCCTGCCAGCAGTGCAGCAGTTGTTGTTTTGATTATAAAACCCGAGTTTGGAAGGCTCCTAACGTCTAGGACATGTATTCCAGTGAAATGTCAGCCTTCTTTGAGCAAACAGATAAGACTCTTAAACCTGATTGGAAATTTTTCTAACTAAACAAGCTCTGGCCAAGCAAAGTCCCTCCCTCTGCCTCCCTAATTATTCTTACACCTTAAAAAGGAAGCCATCTAAAAGTCATATTAATATTTAGACTCACTCCTCCTCCAAACCCTCCTGCCAGCCTTTTAAGTATTGCCCTTTCTGAATGCAATGATAATATTAGATCCTCCACTCCATTAAGTGTGTAGACAAATCAATGCTCTTCTTTACTCTCTAAGGTCCATGAGAAGTTGAAAGTTTGCAGCCAATAGACTCCTCTCTCTCAGGAACCTGACTTCGCTCTGGCCGAGTCACCTGTATCTGTTCTCCAGTCTGCTGCAGTTGGCTGCTTATCACATGATCATGTACTGACATGGCCCATAAACTGCTGAAAGTGTATGAAAACTGAGCTACTGAATGCTTCCTAAAGGTAAATATTTACAAAAAGTTATTAGATATGAGACAACTGTAAAATACTGAAAAGAAAATCATAAAAATCTAAAAATATTCTACATCAATGGGACAGAATGGACAACCCAGAAATAAAGCTACATACCTGCAGCCAACTGATCGTTGACAAAGTTGACAAAAATGTACACTGGGGAAAGGACACCCTATTTAAATAATGGTGCTAGGAAAATTGGATTTACTATATGCAAATAATGAAACTGGAGCCCTATCTCTTACGACATACAAAAATTAACTCAAGATGGATTAAAGACTTAAATGCAAGACCTGAAACTATAAAAATACTAAAAGAAAACCTAGGAGAAACTCTTCTAGACATTGACCTAGGCAAAGAATTCACGACCAAGACCTCAAAAGCAAATGCAACAAAATCAAAAATAGACAAATGGGACTTAAACACAAAGCTTATGCACAGCAAAAGAAATAATCAACAGAGCGAGCAGACAACCTGCAAAATGGGAGAAAATATTCACCAATTATGCCCCCAACAAAGGACTAATATCTAGAATCTATAAGGAACTTCAACAACTTAACAAAAAAACCAATAACCCCATTAAAAAGTAGGCAAAGGACATGAAAATTTTTCAAAAGATATACACATAAGTAGCCAATAAACATATGAAAAAATGTTCAATATCACTAATCATCAGTGAAATGCAAATTAAAACCACACTGAGATACCATCTTATACCAGTCAGAATAGCCATTATTAAGAAGTAAAAAGATAACAGATATTGGTGAGGATATGGAGAAAAAGGAATACACTGAGATGGGAATGTAAATTAGTACAACCTCTATGGAAAACAGTATGGAGATTCCTCAAAGAACTAAAACTAGAACTACCATTTGATCCAGCAATCCCACTACTGGGTATCTATGCAAAGAAAAAAAAAAATCATTATGTCAAAAAGATACCTGCAGTCATATGTTTATCACAGCCCTATTCACAGTAGAAAAGGTATGGAATCAACCTAAATACCCACTGACCAATGACTGGATAAAGAAAATGTGGTGTGTGTGTGTGTGTGTGTGTTGTGTGTATACACACACATATATACACACCCACCCCCACACAGACATATGTGCGTGCATACACACACACTATGGAATACTAATCAGCAATAAAAAAGAATGAAATCCTGTCTTTTGCAGCAGCATGGGTGGAACTGGAGGCCATTATCTTAAGTAACTCAGAAACAGAAAGTGAAATACCACATGTTTTCACTTACAAGTGGGAGCTAAATAACGTGTACACAAGGACAGAGACTGTGGAATAATAGAAGCTGGAGACTTGCAAAGGTGGGAGGGTAGAAGAGGGGTAATGGATGAGAAATTACTTAATGGATACAATATAAACCATTCAGGTGATGGCTACACTAAAAGCCCAGACACTTCACCACCACCCAATATATACATGTAACAAAACTGCACTTGTACTCCTCAAATTTACCCAAACAAAAAAAATCTAAAAATATTCTGCCTTCAGATTGCCTCATGACTGTCTAGATCCCCTCACAGATGATGCATTATGCATGGTTCACGTAAGAAAGACAGTCTAGAAACCCAACTGGTGGGGAATCGCACAAAGAAAAATCCTTGGCCCTACATTAAAAGATGGCAATGAATGTAAAAGTTAAAGTTAAAATAAAGGGTTTCTAAGAGGTAGACATCACTTGTTAGGATTTTACATTTTAAACAAATTTTTTGGATTATCCAATAAATAATCCAAACCACTCAGGTAGAGGATTTCTGCTATTAACAATAGCTGCCATTTACTGGAGGTCAAACACTGTTGTAGGTGCTTTACACACATAAGTTGATTAATTAAATTCTGACAAAAGCCCCAGGAAGAAATAATCCCACTTTATAGATACACGGGCTCTGGGGCTCAGCCATGCTAAGTAAGATGCCCACAGTCACAGCCCACAAGTTAAATCTCATCTGTGGGCACCAGAGACCATGCTCTTGGCCACTGGACACCCCGGCCCCTCCCAGTTACCCTCTCGTCAAATGCCATCACATGTATTAGTATTTCAGACCCTTTGGAATAAAATAACAAAAACCAATCAGATTAAGATAATTAAGGACCATGTGGTAGCAATCTTTTAGAAATGCCCAGTAGCCACTGGAACCAGGGAAGGGATCTAGATTCAAATCCCTATTTTCACTGAAATCTCATTTTAAGGATGAGTTACAATTTTTAAATTATATATATTTAATCTATACAACATGCTTTGATATACATATGGTAAAATGACTACTACAGTCAAGCCAATTAATATATCTATCCTCTCCAATAGTTACTTTTATGGGAAAAAATACCTAAAATCTACTCTCAGCAAATTTCGAGTATACAATATTAATGATAGTTCTCATGCTATACATGAGGTGTATTTGCTCTCTAGACTCAGGTATCCTGCATAAGTGAAACTCTGCACCCCTTGACCACCACCTCCCCATTTCCCTCATCCTCCTACCCTTGGTAACCACCTTTCTACTCTGTTTCTATGTATTTGAGTTTAAGATTCCACACATACGTGACATCAGTCAGTATTTTAAGTTGTGTGTGTGGCTTATTTTAACTTAGAGGACATAATGTCCCCTAGGCTCATCCATGCTATTGCAAATGGCAGGATCGCCTTTTTAAAGGCTAAATAATATTCCACTGTATATATAATAAAACCTCATCTTTTTATGTAAAATTCAAGCTGCCTCTACAAGTAATTCCCAAGAAAGAGTCCCAAAGATGTTTTCTGGTCTGGCCGTAAGTTACAAGTACATGGGGAGGCAGCTATGACATGGGGAAATGTTAACTGCCTCTAATCTATCCCACAGTTGCCACCAAGTTGTGCAAGTCACCCTCTATCCAGGCTGGTTTTACCACCTAAAAAACAGAGAGGATTCCTGCCTGTGAAGGTTATTGCTCACATGCATTGAAAACAAGGGATGTCTGCTCATTTGTGAGCGCTGAGGGCATCAACGTGAACATAAAAAACCAAGCAGTGAGGTGTCTACTTAGCAGAGGGTGGAGGAACGGAGGGTAGGAAAGGCAGAGAAATACAATAGGCACAGCATCACCCAAAGGACGCTGGAACATCCAAGATCCTGACTCCCACCCTTTATGTTCAATCACCAAATGATTAACAACAACATCTCAAATTTGGGATTCACATGAAGGTCTCCAAGTGTGGTCCCAGGACTAGCAGCACCTAGGCACTTGTCAGAAGGGCCAATTTTGGGCCACACACAGTGGCTCACACCTGTAATCCCCAGCACTATGGGAGGCTGAGAGGCAGCAGGATTGCTTGAGGCCAGGGGTTTGAGACCAGCCTGTGCAACATAGTGATACCCAGTCTCTACGAAATGTGGGGGAACAAAAAAAAGTCAGGCGTGGTGGGTGCGCACCTGTAGTCCCAGCTACTTGGGAGGCTGAGACAGGAAGGGTACTTCACTTAGAGCCCAGAAATTCAAGGCCACAGTGAGCTATGATTGTGCCGCAGCATTCCAGCCTGGGCAACAGAGTGAGACCCTGTCTCTACCAAAAAAAAAAAAAAAAAGAAAAGAAAAAACAAAAACAAAAAGAAATGCCAATCTTCAGGATTCACCCCCAGACTGCTGAATCACAGGCTCTGGGGTTGAAGCCCAGCAATCTATGCTTTAATGAGCCCTCTAGATGGATTCCGATACAGACTGAAGTTGGAGGGCACAGTAGGCTGAAAGCTCAAATTATGGAATCAGACACACTTGGACTTAAATCCAGACTCAAAGATTAAAACAGCTGTGTGACTGAGAGTATCAAGTTCCGGTTAAGCAAGGTGACGATACGGGTAGACGGAAGCATTGACTGAGTTGGGAAATGGTGAGGGTGGTAAGAAAAAGTATAGAGTGAAACTGGACCGCGTGGCTTGTCCATTTGTGCCGCTGCAACAGAATACCACAGATTGAGTAATTTATAAAGAACAGAAATTTATTTTCTCACAGTTCTGGAGGCTGGGAAGTCCAAGATCAGGGCACAGGCAGGTTCAGCTGTCGGGTGAGGGCTGCTCCCCACCCGAGAGGAGGAACGCCGTGTCCTCACGAAGCAGAACAGCGAGGAGGCAGAGTGCTACACCAAGGGCCCTAATCCCACTCATAAGGGAGAAGCCCTCAGGGCCTCATCACCGTGTCTTGAAGGCCCCACCTCTTAATATATATTAACACACCTGAATTTTGGAAGAAACCTGTTCCAACCATAGCAGCACGGCACAAGTGTGAGGATTGAGCTTGAAGACCTATCCCCGCCACACAGTAGTTCTGTGATCCTGAACCAACCCAAGCGCCCTTTAACCTAAGGACGGGCCACTGCCCAGGAACTCAGACAGGTCGGGGCTGGATAAATTCAGGAGCTCCCGGTTTGAGAGTTCTGGAGTCTGAAAGCAGTTGTGGTGGCAGACATCAAGCTCAGGAGGCTGTGCTAGGAGGAAACAGCGCAGGTGCCACTCAATGGTCCTACCTCCCAACACTGAAGACAGAGTGCTCTAGGTTTGAGGAACACAGGACAAAGGCAGTCGGTAAGGAAACAATACTGCAGAACAGTATGCAAAATGCCCTTTTATTGTATTTTACTTTTATTTAATAATCGTGGGAGGGTGGTGGTGAGGAATAGTAGGGAAGACCTTGGCTGATGAAACGCGAAAGGCGAAACGCCTGCTTTATGGCTAGTTTGAAAACAGAATTGACAGCCAAATTATTTGGACAAAAGCACACAGACACCACCAATTCCAAAGGAAGAACATGTGTTTGGACAGATGCCAAGCAAAAACCTGACTTAAGACCTCCTACTGTGTCAAAAGCTTTGCTTGTTGACAGTAGAGTTATCTTGAGTTTGTGGGGGAAAATTTCCAAGTCCACTCTAAATTCTTTCTCAACAAAGATTCATACCCTAGGTTGTTTTGTTTTCTCAGTAAAACACTTCTGAGGAATTTCCGAACAGGACAAGGGGGCTGCAGTAACCAAGGACCAGAGAAATTTTTTCAACCTGCAACCTGCCTGCCTACACCCAACCATTGGACCGTTTCTTCCTGTAACGAGCAGAGTAACAGAACCTTTCCATCTGGCCTCCAATACCTATTAATTTTGCCTTGGCCACATGTTGTATGTCCAACCTCAGCAAATGCAAGCGTTTATCACTTCAAGCCCAGAGTATTGCAATTGTCTTTTCAAAAGAAATGTTAACTGTGAAACATTTCAAATTATAGGAAACTACACGTCTTATAATTTACGTACCTACCACCAAGGAGAAATACATGTTTACACATCGCCGTACAGGCTTTATAATGGTTACTTCTCTTATTAATGAAATAGAGATTATGGAATTAGCTGAACTCCCATATCCCTTCTTTATCTAATGGTAGCTACTTTCTTGAAAACAGTTTCCATGGATATTTTAATGTTCCTATATCTCCTTATATCTATGAATAATATATCCTGTTCCTCTTTGTGTGTTTATTTTTAAATACAGAGATTCATATTTTGAAATGTCTTGTTTCTTCTATAAAGTATGTTGGTGTTTTCATACATTTAAATTTATGCCCGCCTGATAGACATGAAGTGCTGTATCTTTGATTTTGCATTTTCTGGATTACTTATCAAGTTGAACATCTTTCTATGCCTTTATAAGCCAATTGAGTTTCCTCCTCTTTACAGTGCCTATTGATGTCCTGGGTGATCTTTTTCTTAGAAGATTTTCTTTCGTTTTTAATATCTTCTGGATATTAATTTGTTCTTACAGTATGCATTACAAATATGCAAATTTTTCTTTCAGTTTGAAGCTTTACTCTTATAACTTGATGTCTTTTGCCCAATAAGATATTTTAATTTTAATAAAGGTAGGTTTATCAGTCTTTTGAATCACCATATCACCCTATGACAATAATATGGTGTTTTGGTTACTGTATTTTTATAAGAAATTGTGATATTTGTATGAGCCCTCCGATCTCTTTAATTAGCCTTGGCCATTCCTGAGCCTTGACTAGTTCATATTAATTTATAATAGCTTTAATTGAGATATCCATATTACGAATAGGTTTCTCATTATTAGGTAAGTAGGATTTTGATTTGAATTGAGCTGAATCTACAGATAAATTTAAGTAGAAGTGCTTTATCTGGTATCAAGTCTTCGTAGCCATCAATACAGCAAATAATTTCACCTATTCATATTTTTTGATATTCAATAAGCTTTTATCATCTTATTGGGTAGATCTTGGAGATGGCTGGACAGCTTCCTTCCTAGGTAAATTATACTTTGTTATTATTGTGAAAAGTATTTTCCTTTTTTCAATTACATTTTCTATTTATTATGTATGGGAATACTATTTGCTATCAGTATTATACACTTATTTTTCTAGAGATCTTGCTTAAACTCCTTTTGATTCTAACAAGCTCCTCTGTAGATTGACTGATTATCTCTGTAGATAATATCACCTACAACTAATGAGAGTTGTTTTTCCAATCCTGTTATCATTTATCTCCTTTTCTTTCCTTATTGCACTTGCTAGGATATCAGCATCGTGTTGACAAGAAGCACTAATAGCGGGCATCCTTCCTGACACTAAGGAGAATTCCTCTAATATTAAACTATTAATATTATGATACTCGTTATAGATATCCTTTAGTAGACTAAGAAGGTTTCC
>CM052442.1:83005760-83025829 GCA_028533085.1 Varecia variegata | reverse complement strand
CTCCAGTAATGAAGACAATCACAGCCTTTTGTAAAAAAGCTGCTAACATGGCAGATTACATAAACACATCCTCTAATGTTAAACCACCAAGCTCAAATATTACCTTCTCTACGAGGTGTTCCTTGGTTATCATTCTAAGATGGCAAATTCTCCCTCAATCCCTAAAACACACATAACTCCCCTAATTCCACTTTTTTTGCTTTATTATCTTTGCAATTATCATCATTTAATATATTACGTACTTTACTTCCCTATTAGTCCTCGTCTGCCTCTCTAAACTAGACTTTAAGTTCCATGAGGGCAGAAATGCTTGACTGTGTTTTCACTGCTGCTCCCCCAGTGCCTGGTGTCTACTACGGAGAAGGCACTCAATGAATTATTCGTTGAATAAATGAATTTTGCATCCCTCGGAGAAATTCTATTTAGCTATATCTTACACTTATACATAAACATATAGGCAAATGTCATGTTGAACTTAGTTCAACATTAACTTTTGTGGGGAAGACATCTATATTCAGTTTAAAAGCTTCTTATGATCTGTATTCAATTTGGTATTACAGTTCTGCTTTTTACCAATTAAGGTGAGGAGCTTTACTTTTTTGTCTATTTTCTGAAATAACTTGGGCCTAGTTTTTATCTTGTTTTTTGATTGGTATACTTCAAACTGATAAGTCAATTTCTTTTCAAGTTTATAGGTTTATTCAGATTTTCTAATTGTCCATTTTGTCTAAATTTTTTTTTGGTTTTCAGTTTTGTTATGCTTTTAAAAATCTCTACCTGTAGCTCTGCTCCATTTTCATTACTAATATTTTGGCTTTTTTCTTTGGTTTTTCTTGATCAAATCTATCCAAGGTTTACCTAAGAGTTTATTAATATTTTCAAAGAACCAGCTTTTTGGTTTTAGTGATTCTCTGTGGTTTCTATTTTTATTTTCTCTTAACAAATATTTTCCTTCTTCTATTTTGATCTTGTTCCACTAATTACTGAGGGAGGTATGTTAAATTATTCCACTACAATTATGTATCTGAAATTTTTGTAATACTGTTTATTTTTCCTTTAAATACATTTAAGGCAATGTTAGGTGCATATATAGTCACAATTATTTAATATCCTGGTGAATTAGTCCTTCTACACCTTTACAGTGATCTTTATCTCTAACTTGTGCTTTGTTTGCCTTAAACTCTACTTTGTGTGGCCTCAAATGTAATTTCTCCAAGCTTTAACTAGTAATTTCCTGGCACATCATTTTCCACACATTTCAACTTTTCTAAAAAGGAACACTTAAAATTTAAGGACAAAGAAATCATATAGATCTGAACTTTTAAAAACTTCTATGCAATATGAGAACATCTGTTTATTAACTATTGAGTCTGATTTATTTATATTTGGTATGATGCCTAATATGTTTAGTATTTATCACATAATATTTACCTTATGCATTCTTGCTGTATTTTTCTCACTTTGTTTCCATAATCCACCCTGCACAAGCCCTGTTGTTAATGTTTAAGTTGTCTGCATTTCTCCCATGCCCCCACTGTCCTACTGGTTTGAAAATTATAGTCTATTTTTTTTTGTTTTGGCCAGTAATTAAAATTTTATTAAAGAACTTGTAAAGTCTGTTTCTTTTATTGTTTCCAAATACAGTCTATTTCTAGTCCCTTAAGGCTACCTTCAGTCTTTTTCCCAACAATTTTATTATGAGAAGAGTTACCTCCAATTTGACTGCATATACTTCATTTAAAGTCTAACGTTTTATCAGTAACTCTAATTTTCTCCAATACAATACAGTCTACAGAAAGCTTTTACTCTGATCATTTCTTGAAGTTTTCTAAGATGTTTCTAAGGTTCTTGAAATTAGTCATTGTTATAATTTATTTTGTCGTTGCTGTCTTCAGAGTTAATTCTTCTTTAGATTTACCTTCTCTTTTGTCAATTTCTTTCATCAACATTGCTTCTTGTACCATACTCTTTCCACTCTTCTAGAAACAATCCCTACTCGTTCCCAGAAACTGCACTGCTAACTTTTGACTTCCTACATATGCCATCCTGCATTTAAAGCATAGTTAAGACGCTGGACTTTGTTGAAATCATCAGAGCCAAGTTTTTACTCTCCATGATAACCATTTCATATGTTTATTTGCCACATAGACAGCAAGGAATTAGTATATAATAATCTCTCTCTTGTATCTTCCCTATACACCTGGCACAACAGAACACACGTGTAAGTCCTCAGTGAGTTAAAGAACACCACAAGATATGTTTTCTGCAAGCATTTTTGAAACACAGAAGAGCATAAAGCAAATACCTGATTACTAGATATGCCATTTTTACTTCATACACTAATATAAAATGTCCCTTTCTGGGACTCTTTGAAGGTGACTTGAGGAAAACCGTCACCGTCATGTAGGTAAAAACATTAGACTCAATTTGGAAGACCTGGCTTTCACCTGGCTTCCAGCTCTTGACGGTTCTGTGCTGTATCTGTCTCTCTCTAGCACCTATTTTCCCCATCTATAGAGTTGATGGGATATAGTAAATAATCCTTAAATCTCTGAAAATCTCTTACTGATTTTCTTTTTTTTTTTTTGTTTCTAATAATTTTTTTTAATTTATTTATTATAGCTTATTATGGGGGTACAACCGTTCTGGTTAAGTATATTGCCTATGCCTCTCCCAACCCCCCGAGACTGAGCCTCAAGGGTGTCCATTCCCCCAACAGTGCACATCGCACTCATCATGTAGGTAAACACCCGTCCCCTCCCCCCCCCAACACCCCGAGTCAGATCTTCAAGTATGTCCTTTCCACTGACAGTTCGCTTCGCTCTCATCATGTAGATATACATCCATCCCCTCCCCCCACCTCTGTCTGACACCCAATTGGTATCATTCCCAAATGATTTTCATTATTCTAAGTGAATACCTTCACTAAGGTGGTATTGAATCCAGAAATCATGGAAGAGTCTGAAGAAAGCTGAAAGAGAATCTCATAAGAATGTCCATGTTGTGCTAACTTTGAGCAAAAATGCTAAGCAAACTTTCAAAAAATTAAAAGACATGTACCTGTTAAACACACCCCTAGGTACCTCATTCAGAAACTATGCAATTGAAATTTCTGGTGGCTGTGTCTTCCATCTGGCACTGTCAAAAGTCCAATCTTCTCATTATTTTTTTAATCCATGAATTATTCAAGCAGGTAGCACATGTGAAAGCTAGATGGAGAAAGGTATAAAGGCTGCAAAACAGAGCCCTGCCAGTCTCCAGGGACAGTCCAGGAGAAAACAGGATCCGACTATCCAACTCACAAATCAGGGACACGTGGCCTTGCTGTTTTGTTTTAATTAAGAGGGGACTTGTATCCTCAGGAAGTTTTACCTGTATGGTGTGAGCAGTAAGACACACAATTAAATGTCTACATTAAGTGAAAATGCCTCATTACCTAGACTAGCTTTGGTCTAATTAAAAAGTAAATCAAATTCATAAGGAAAAATAATTGCCACCAGGCAAAATAAGCTTATTTTAATTTGGAATCTGAGCAAGGGTGCACATATCACTAGAGGCATAAGCTTCATATTAGAAAAAAGAAAACTGACTCAATACAACTGGTTAACTTTTGCAATATCAGATTATTAACAGAAAAACATTTTTGCTGGAGTGTGAGAATGCAGCACTCAATAGAACCATAAATTGCTGTCCACATCGTTAAGGCCGATACCAAGGCTGACATGAGTTTGTAATCTCAACACAAGCAGTCAGCCATATCGTAACATTCACCACGATTTGGTTTGTATAACCAATAACACTAGGAAAGAGACCAAATGACCTTTGTCATCACATTTTTAAGTACCTTCCTCATTTTGCTGCATACTGGGAGACCAGTGAAAAGGGCAACTTTGCCTTTCACCAGAAGTAGGAATGTCTCTGAAAACGAGAGCCCAGTGTTAGAAGTCAGAAGCTATTTGCAGAAAACTCTGAGGAACTGTGGACAAGCCACTTCTCCCCCTCCCTGTGCTGCTTCTTCCACATCTATCACACAAAACACCGCTTTCCCAATTCACAAGGGGCCCTGAGAATTAGTTGCCCCAGAGCAGTAATGAAATGACATGACCAGGATAACATCATTACCCGTTTAGCCACCCAATCAATGGTTAGATTGGATCTCCTCACCAGGGCCACACAGGTGTACAGCTAGGAAAGCCATAAATAAATATTTCAATTTTTTTTTTGGCTCATCCATTTTTCCCTCCATTTTTTCCGACTCTTCATCAGTCTAGAAACAGAGAGAAATGTTGTTTCCTCCAAGGCCTAACTAGTTCTTGGTATTTATTTATCAATCAATATCCATGGCCAAGATCCTCAGATTTGTGACATCAAACGTATGTGAGGGACCAGCTACGAGGTTAGAATGCAGGGATGTAGAAACTGCTCAAAGAACATGTCCATGTGGTTTTTGGAAAACTGTCTGAGCTTCCTGAGGCTCCTACAGAGGAAGCCAGAATAGCCAGGTAGAAATGGACCCTGAGGAACACTTGCCCATGTTACTCGTTTGGAGAATATGGAACACTATGACAGGAACTGCTCAGAGCCACTCTCAGACTCAAGGTCACCATGTGGCATATTGTAGGGCAAAGCACCACCTGGCAAAGGCCTCAGGCATTCACCAAGTTTTCTGGGTTTTTCTGGTAAGAGCTCAATTTAGACCAAACAGCACATTGGCCAGGCATTCTCTGCCACCAGGAGAAAAGTCAGGTTTTCTTCTTACTCAAGGGCATGTGCTGGTCCCAATTACTTTCCACCAAGGTGAGTGTGGGGTCAATGGCCAAGTAAGCTTTGTGTTACCCTCTCCCCTCAACACACATGGACACAGTGCGATGGATAACCTACTCAACACACCTCACGCCGGCTGTCACATCCTCCAGCAAAGCTCATGTCCTCCCACTCCCAGGTCAGCCTTCACACCATGTCCCCACTTCCAAACCCCCTACAAGTTGGACTGTAGGTGACAGCATGACATTGACCACTCTGGAGTGATTTTTATGGCTTATGCAAATGTTTCATCTGCACTAAGAGGAAGCAGAAAGGAAAAACAAAAAAAGAAGTGGGGGGAACACAGATAAAGAAAAGGAGTATTACCAAAGGAAGAAATAGACAAGACCCTTGGAAAATCCAGATTGAAACAGAGGGGAGAACATCCTCAGACACACAGCAGCCTATCAAAATGCTGGAATGGATGTACTGGGCATTTCCAGGAAACCCAAACCTAAAGCCACGTCCTGTGGGGCCGTGATGAACCTGGAGGGTTAGCTTTCTCCTGAATCTTGAGGTCTGGAGCCAGAAAATGCACCATCATTTTATAAAAAAGACCCAAAGACCAAATGGGTGGAAAGAACAGACCAAGTATTTCAAACGTACATCATACATTAAAAGCAATGAAGAATTCTTAAGATTGTAATAAAGACTGTGAATCTTATACTCTGCTGTTCTAATACAGAGATACAAAGACATTAAAGATGACAAAATTTGTTCTAATATAAGGAAGGAATGTTCTTAGGGGCAGAGGTTATAGAAGATGGAGGAAGTGAGTTCCTCAACTCTACAGACGTCCTAGGACAGGCCAGACAACAGCCTGGAGGGTGCAATATACAGCCATCTCAACATTGAATTTCTATACAATGGGAGAAATTTCTGAGTTTCTCTGGTTTTCCCCATGATCCACAAATTTGGTCATACACTCAACTGA
Organism: Varecia variegata; assembly: GCA_028533085.1. NCBI lineage: Eukaryota > Metazoa > Chordata > Mammalia > Primates > Lemuridae > Varecia > Varecia variegata. The sequence continues at coordinate 83,020,092 of CM052442.1, read as the reverse complement.
GTAAAAGCTAACATCCTCACCCTTGATTGAAATCAGGGTGTGTTTTTTGGGTACCTAGCTCAAAAATAAACATGTGAAAGGAACAAAAGACAAGAAGAAAAGAGAAAAAAGAGCAACAAAATGTCATTTACTCTAAGAATCCAGGTTTGTGTTTATGTTCCACATGAGGTCCGAACTGTATCTGGGCTTGAAATCCACCAAACTCACAAGCTTTCTCGAAGGAGACAGGGTGAGAGCCGTTCAGGATGTCGTCCCGAGCCTGCAACACAAGCAGAAGGAAGAGCATCAGGCCTGGGGCAGTGACACACTCTCTCCACTGACACACTACCGCTCTCTGTGGGGCAGGGTAAGGTGCCAGCCAACCCAGAGTGGCACGTGCACGACACAGCGGGTGACTGCAGCACAGCAGAATTAAGATGAAAGGAAAACAAGTCTTTGCCCCAAATGGCCTGTAGATGGAAAGCATTAGAGGTGTCAGGTGCATCCCAAGTACAGCTTGATGATAATCCAGGAAGGCAGCATGATTATGAAAAATAAAGAGGCAAAGGAAAATCTTGTGAAATGATCAGACAGGCCAAATCAGAAATACGATTTACTTTTTATGACCCTAAATCATAAAGCTAGCAATGTACAATATGTAGAAGTAAAATCAACCCAACCTCCATCCCAAGATAAAGAACAATGTAACATAAGGAGAAAGATGGAGACACATGCACACACGGACAGACAACAATTCAAGGCTCAAGACATTTAGGGGAAATGACAAGCAATGGGAAGCTCACAGTGTCTGAAGTTCTTCTCCTAGTTCTCGATCCATCGTCACTACTGTTGCTATTTTTCCCTCTTCTTTCTCCCTTTCCTTTCTCTAGGTAAATGACCCCTCAGACACTAGGACGGATACTGTTAACTATCACTCTGAGACTTAAACCAACAAGCATCTTCTCATCTCCCTGCTATTTCCCTCCTGGCTTCGCAGCGTGTCTTCTTGCCGCCCTCCCTCACCCCCCCCCCACCATGCCATCCTTCCCATCCACTAACTCAGGAGTCAGCAAACTTCTCCTCTAAAAGGCCGAACAGTAAACATTTCAGGCCTTGTGGGCCATACAGCCTCTGTCACAATGACAGAATTCTGCCACTGGAATGTGAGAACAGCCACAGAAAAATACATACACAGATACATAACACATAAAGGGATTTAGCACCATGTAATACTTAAATGAATGAGTTGTGTACTAATAAAACTTTATTTGCAAACACAGGCAGAGGGCATGGCTGCAGTTTGTCAATCTCTGCATTATTTCTATGATGGATAGATAGATAAATGGAAGAAGAAAGGGAAGGAGAGAAGGAAAGAATGAAAGGAAGTTTGATGGGGGGAAGAGAAGGCCGGAGAAAGACGGATGATGTATTCCTTGAGCCAAAAGAAACCCCAGGGTCAATCCAGTGCTAAGCCCACATCTTACATACTGAGAAAGTGTAACTCAAATATGTGAAGTATCTTCTCTGAGTTTAAGCAATTAGTTAATGGTAAAGACAGAAAGATTATTGAGAGGCTATCTTCCAGTTAATGAGAAGTACTGATTTTCTGACCGATGTTCTCTCGTATTCTAAGATGCTAAGAAAGCTTCAGTGCATCTGAAACGGTGAGCGGGTTAAATGAAATATAATTGCCTCTCAAAGCCAGGCAGAGAGGGACGGCGCTGGCCACTGGTGCCCGATCTGGGAAGCCACAGGGAGGCCCGGCACTGGACGGCCGGCGGTTCGCAATGAAGACCAAACATGCACCACAACGAAACAAGGGAGGAGTCCACGAGCAGCGCCCACCAGAAACCGGACACTGTACGTGGGACAGAAGCCAGCGCCACGCTCCAGCTCTCCTCGAGGTACAGCCAGGAGCTTCCCGAAACCTCGACCACCTCTGCGTCTGAGCAGTCAATACTGTACCTGAACATACAGCAAGTTCAGCTGCACAGGGTCTCTCGAATCCACATTCTGATCAGAGTAAAAGAACTTTCGTCTAAGCAGCAATGTTTCGTTTTCATCCACTCCTTGTTCTCTGAATGTTCGGCTGTGATCCAGCCAATTTACTGCAACACCACAAGACATATAAAAAGAACAGTTCATTTTTCCTCTTAATTAAAAGGGATTTACCAAAACAGCAGTGCGATGTAGATGCAGATTTCTTCAACTCTGATATTTACAGTTACGTCTTATATTAGAACTGTGCTTTTTAACTTTGCAAAACAATTTCTCATCTACCATATGACCGACAAAAACAGAAATGAGGGAGAAAATTCCCAGCCATTCCTAAAGTTAGCTAAGGCAATACAATGAATTTGTAACAGGTCCCTCTCCCTGCAGGGAGTGAGGGGAAGAAATAAGGAAATCAGCATTTGTGCTAAAGGAACCAAGTCAGGATTTCCTTTTAAATCGAGAGTAAATATTTCAGTCTCAGCAAGGGAAGTAATTTTGAGACTCTGAGCCTAACAGACCCCAAGTACAAAGGGGGAACAAAATGAATGTGTGGAGGGGATGGGGCAGACGGAACACCAAAGAGGGGACTGACAGAACCCCACGTGTGGTCCAGCTTGCATCTCAGCCAGCGTGAGAACCCCATCCTCATGTCTAGGTGCATGGGAACGGGTCACTCCCCTCTACACGGTGCACAGCTCTCACTGCTACACTCCCTCTATGGGCTTAACATACATGTTGTTGGTAAGTACTTCTCACCAGCCTCACTAGATTATAAGAAACTTCAGCACACAGAGTTATCATGTGCATAATATAATAAAACCTTGGGATTTGTCTACTAAACTCTTGGAAAGATGTATTTAACTGGAAATCAAACGAGGTACAAAGAAAAAAAGAAAACAGAGAAAGGGTCAGAGGAAATGATAGCCCTACCAAAGATCAACAAACACAATGACAATGAGGACTTCATTCTAATGCAGCAGCAAGAATAAGAGCAAGAAAAGAAAGAGGCCAGGATGTCTAAGTGGACTGTGCAATGAATTAAGGTCCTCTCAGTGGAGGATCAGGCAGCAAGGTGCACACAGCTTGGGCTTTAGGGGCACATGAGATTCTGTGCTGGCTTTTCCATATATTATTATTAACTGTGCAGCTGTAGAAAATGACTTTCCCATAGAATTATGTTACTATTTTTTACCCCTAAGGAAATAATGGGTCTAGGACATGGTCATCTCTGGATGTAGCATCCCCTCAAAGAAGACAATCAGCAACAACTCTCTGATCAAAGTACACATCACCACTAAGGAAGGCGTCTTTATTAAAACACATACACACTCTTAAATCTAATCAAGCCCTCAGATCTAAGGAATTAAAAGGGACAAAAGAACATGTTAAATGACACCATAGGTATGCTATGACCAAAATCCAGACTGTAGGAAATGCTATACAACTAACAATCTGGTTTCTTCACACACAAAAATTGCAAAGAAAAAAAGAGATGGACTATTGCACTGCATGGTGACCAGTTAATAATAGTGTATTATATATTTTAAAATTGCTAAAAAGGATAGATTAACATTTTCACTACAAAAAAATAAGGTAGTGAGAGTGACAGATATATTAGCTTGAATGACTCTTTCTACATAAATTACATCACATTGTACCCCATGAATGTACACAATTATTATTTGTCAATTAAAAAACAGATGGAGAGGGAAAACCTACTTAGTTAAGTGACATGTTGTCCAACCTTATTTGGATCCTAGGTTCAAACTATTAAAACCACTTTTAGAAGATAATGAAGAAACTGAACATGATTTGTATATTTCATATTAAGAGATTATTTTTTTTAGACATGAATGGTATTAGTTATTTTTATTTACAGAATTAAGAAAACAAAAACCTGCCCCGAGCGATATGCATGGGGGGAGGAAAGAGGCTTGGCGAAGCCTAGTGCCTGTACCTCACTTCCTTCTCAGACACTTACGGTCGTCATCTGTGTGAAGCTTGGCCTTCAACTTCTCCATTTTCCTCTCGTCTCGTAACAGCGTCCTGTCTTTTTTGAGTGTACCCGTCCCTTCCTCTTTCTTTTCCTCAATAGCTTCTTGGATTAAAGAGTATTCTTCATAATTTGTTATTCCTAACAATAGAAATTAGGTTATGACTCTAAAGGATTGAACTGCAGTAGATCCCTTTCAGCCTACAGTCTGTGGTATCCCAAGGACTGCGTGGTGGCAAAGGACAAAAAGAAGCCTTGCTGATGCGAGGACCAGGGAGGCAGCCACGACCAATAAAACAAAGGACCTTCAAAAAGCTAGTTCAGTCACATTCAAAACGTCATGTTCAATTCTTTCCTCTAACTTTGGGGAAACAACAAAGTAGGGATCATTCAGGGGAAGACAAGACAATGTCAACCAAGAAGTATCTGAAGGAACTGGGCTTCCTTCGCATAAAGAAAAAACTAAGACGGGCAAGTCCATTTTCTTCAAGTATTTGAAGGCCTCCATGTAGAAAGGAGGCAGACTTGTCCTCTGGGGGGACTAACAGAAGCCACAGGAGGACAAGCTATCTAATGATCGATCAATCGTATAGGCTGTCGCCATTTAGTATTCAAGGAGACAGGGCACATCAACGACGCTTACATAGAATACAGCAACAGGTGGGAGACCGAATTACACGATTTTAAAAATATTACTTTCAATGTGAAAATCCCTTTGTTCTATAAAGGGAAACAAAAGCTCTCACTTGTGACTTAGTGAGAAGTCCACATGGTTAGCAGATTGGCAAATCAGGAGAGTGAACATACTCTTGGGATTGGGCAGAACTCGGTGTGTTAAGACACATTCAAAATTGCCCAGACACCAAACCAGGGTGGGAAAGCGAAGAGGCATGCAATAAAAACAAAGCAAAAAACACAACAGAGGCACGTGAACACTCACCTATCCTGCTGCAAATGGTCACCAGGAGTTCCCCCACTGTCTTGGAATCGTCCACCATCACTGTTTTCACAGATCCGTCCAGCATCCGGATTTTCTGAGGTCTCTGTTTCTTTTTATATTCCAAAATATCCTAGGAGCACAAACCACACACACATGTCACACCAAGTGGGAACACAGATAATAAACTTGGATGCTTTTCTTCAAAAAATAGATTTTCCCCAGCAGACTGATTTCCTCTTTCTTCCAAAAAGTCTTTAAAAACCTTCCCAAGTTTTCATAGGGTTGTTGCCACTACTATAATACAGACTCTCCAGTGCTAAATAATTGCTTTCATAAAGATTTCTTTAAAATCCGATAGTAAAATTGCACCCCAAGTAGTAATGTCTATAGCTCACAATTACTGAAAGCTACCCTTTGTGAAATGAAAGTAATGCATGTCCCCCTGAAAGGCTGGGAATTATCTGCTCTAATGAGAATTAGTAGAGGGAAATAACTACTTGCCTTTTAAAAAGACATTAGTATGTGTCTCCAATTATCTTTCATAGTGCCATAAGCAATTTTTACTATCTATGCACATAAAATAAAATTTAAAAATTTTTACTATATTATATAATGAAATACATGCATAATATCCCCATAATTCTTCCTAGTAGTGGTGTATCGCTGTAGTAGTGGTATTAATTCACAAGAGTACAGCGAAACGATAATGGCAAGACCAAACAGGGGTAAAAACTTTAGGACTTTTTTTTTTTTTTTTTTGAGACAGAGTCTTGCTTTGTTGCCCAGGCTGGAGAGAGTGCCGTGGCGTCAGCCTACCTCACAGCAAACTCAAACTCCTGGGCTTAAGCAATCCTACTGCCTCAGCCTCCCGAGTAGCTGGGACTACAGGCATGTGCCACCATGCCCAGCTAATTTTTTTTTCTATATATATATTTTTAGCTGTCCATATAATTTCTTTCTATTTTTAGTAGAGACGGGGTCTCACTCTTGGCTCAGGCTGGTCTCAAACTCCTGACCTCAAGCGATCCACCCGCCTCGGCCTCCCAGAGTGCTAGGATTACAGGCGTGAGCCACCACGCCTGACCTAGGACTTATTTTTAAATAAGAGATTTCTTGTTTACTACACTTCCTAAAAATAGAACCATGGAAGGAAAATTAATCAGCATCACGTATCTCTTTATGGAATACGGACCAATATGACACTCCATCCAACATACCAAGATACCCAGTACCTGGAGGTTAAGCTGAACAGAACGTTTAACCCATTTTTTCTCATTACCCCTCCTTACTTCCATGATACAACCATTTTTGTTGTTGTTGTTACTATTACTGATCATTATTAAACTCACATCTCTAATTTGAAGTTTCTTTTTCAAAACCAAAACACTGATTAATATTCAGTCTCTAACTGCCTTTAGGACCCCATTTTGTTTCCCCTCTCATCTGTCCTTACTCCCCCCGTCCCCAGGCACAGAGACACCTCCTACACACTTATAGCCAGACGCTATATGGCATCTCACACCTACCAAGTCCAACAATGGCATGTAAAACTGCTTCACACACTAACCCAAACTGCTTCAATCTGAGCAATCGCAAGAATTTGGACTGCTGACGTTTTCTATCACCACCTGGACAGCCCTTACAAAGCTCATTACATCGAAACCATTACTAAGATGGCCTTGAATCAAAATGGTGCAATAACGTTGGCTTCTATGGAAGGCCCAGGGACAAAGCCATGAAAACCCAAAACGCGGGATGAGCAGCATACCCCGTTTCGCAACATGTAGTAATCCAGTGTTCTGCCCGCCTCCAGCCAAATCCCCTTCCTGGGGTCTTCATCCGAAAGAAACAGCCCATAGTCGGAAGCTGGAACACAAACAGAAAGGAAAATAGAAGACCAGGCGGTGATGCAGCCATCACCGACTCCCAGCGCTGAGCCTGCTGACTCGGCAAGGACGTGGGCGCTCCGCTCCGGCAGAGAGAAGCGTTTCGTTTTGACAACACAAGCAGCCGCTGGGCCAAAGCAGACCTGGAGGAGGAAGAGTTGAGTCGCAGAAGCAACACCCACAAACGAGGCTAGTGCTTCCCAACACCAGTGGGCCGTGGCTGTACCTAAAATTGAGGGAAACACAAGAACAAAGCAGTCCAAATTTCTTTCTAACTGAATTTGAGTTTGTTCCTTAACCCTTGCTATGAAAACCAGGCCAAGAACCCATGGAGAATGAGAAGGCAGCCATGGAGAAACTATGGAAGTGACCACCCAAGTCCAAGGCCACTCGGGCAAAGGGGCACAGGTGAAGCCCTTACACCTTGAACGGTCCCCATCATCCCAAGACAGCATTATAAAAGAGAGGTAGGTAGGAGCTCCTCCTGAGATGAAGCTCTGTCCCCCAACTACCACCAGATTGTGAAAACTCTAGAAAGTTAAACTTGGTGCTTTCCATAGGAAACCTTGAATACAAGGGATAGGGACTGGGGGAACAGTATCATTTTCTACCCAAAGACTTCTTTCTTCCTGCTCAGAGACCCAGAGGAGGGCCAGAGCTTCTGCTGTTACTCAGAGAAACAACTTCTAGACCTTTAAAGGTTTTACCTTCATAAGAGCTATATAGCAATCCAGACCAAAGAAATAAAGAAAAACCTAAGAGAAAAAAAACAAGAAACAAGGTATCCATGTAACAAAAACAGGTGTACCCCCTTAATATTTTGAAATAAAATAAATAATAAAAGCAAACTATAAAACATTCAAAAAAAAAGGAACATAACAATAAAGCAACCAAATGATGAACAACCAAATCAGAGTAAGGTTGGGGATATAAGCCAACTTTATTTTTATTTCTGGGTAATCCAGAAGTAGTACAGTATTTTGAATAACATAAATAATGCTTTTAGACCAAAAGATCAGAAGAGTTTTGTGAAAAGTATTATAGATCTTTATAACAAGACTCATCTTACTTATCATTACCCTTGATGGGATGTTTGATTTTTAATTTTTACTCTTCCAATGTTTCAGATACGTTTTATCCCACTCTCTCGCACTAAAGCCTTATCCATTTGAGTGATCCAATTTCTCAACTGTCCGTCAAACGCTAAGTAAGGGAAGGACACACGGAAGGAAGACAAAGGGAAAGAGGAAATGAAATTGTCTGAATGCTTTCCGTTTAACACTCGGACGAATGGGGTCAGTGGTTTAACCGGACATCACACACAACATATATCACAAATGTCTTTAAAGGTTTGAGATAAAATTTATACAGCGCCTTCAAAGGACTTGAAACATAAGACTTGCCCTGGGTCCTGAAGGCAGCGGAAAGTGTTCAGGGCAAATGGGGCTTAGGATGCACATAAGCAGTAAGTGTTAGGGCAGCTTCATTTGCCCTAAAGTGACTTGTACACTGCAGAGCAGTTTTGATGGCCAGGGGGGTCAAGATGACGACAATTCGGCAGCAGCTGTGGTCACCGTCATCCCCAGTCTCACACGGGAAGCGAGCAGGTCCAAGAAGATATTTCGCTTTACAATATGCACGCTAGGGGGTTTGTGCACCCCTCAGAGCCTCCGTTTCTCTAGCTGCAGAGTGAAGAAGCCAGTAAGTCAGCAGTGACCCACCTTGCCCGGTTTGCGCCTCAGGTACCCGCTCCCGAATGACTCGACACGCGTCGTACACTGCCGTAGATGGCTCGAACTGCATGGTCTTCACCACATTGCAGTGGCGGACACAAATCTTCAAGGACAGGGCCACCATTTTCCTAGATGATTTGGAAGGTCTCACTTAGAACGTCTGGAAAACACAAGGAGACAAACTCTGATGTTCACGATAGTCACTCGACGAAAAAACGCTGGATTCTCAGATCAACTTTAAAGAAATTGAGGGTATAAAACAGCACTTTGAGAGTCTACTGCAGCTACAAAACAAAGTTCAAAAATCCCTTTTGAAAAATTTAAAGACAGATGACAGCAGCATACGGTCTAAGGGTCATTACCACGGAGTGACAAGGAGAATCCCCTTAGGAGGTGGGAACTGCACATGTTCATCCAGCCTCCTTCTCAACAGTGCTCCGACTCAGGGCTCCCCAAAGGGGTCCTCGGGAGCAGAATTTCCCTAGTTAACGTCGTCAAGGCGACAGGCAGAGAGCCCTGGGTGCCCACAGCTGTCTCCTGAAGACGCTCGTCAGCAGCCTCAGTGCCCCTGGGTCCCTCCCCACCAGCTCCTGCGGGGACAGGGAAGAATCAGGGGTGCCCTCAGGTGCTCCTTACGACAAAGAGCTCCACCACCCACCTACCAGAAGACGTGACTTCTGGGCCTGCCTCCATCACTAAGAGCCTGTGTCAAGCTGAACAAGTCACATGGCACTCTGTGGCTCAATTTCTCCACAAAGTGTCTATAATGATACCAGCCCTGCATGGTTCAGAAAATAGAATCCTGACAGGCGATGGATGCAAGGCCAACGCACAGCCATCACTAATGAGGCCAGACCGGCCGACGTGAATGCCAAGTGTGCCATGTAGCCTTACAAATTCCGGGGCTCCAAGTGCATACAATGCCAACCCCATTCTGATCTCGTTCAGACAAACTAGTGGGATATTTCGCTTCTTGTCCAGTTCAATGGTTTTGGGAAATGCCTTCTTTTTAAAATGTAAATCCAACAGTTTAGTGCGTTTCCTTTGAGTTGGTGGCTTACGGTCTATTTCCAGTACCTGTTCTATTCCGTGGCCAGAAACTTAACTGCCCCCTGGCTCCCCAAACCCAAGCCAGCCTCTGCCACACGTAGGCTGCTTTGGGCACGAGATGGAGACAGAAAGAAACCTGTATCCCTAATGCTTTTTCCCTGCACCTGAAGAACTAACTTAGACTTAACTGGCTGGATACCAGCCTAGCAAACAGAACAAGGCCCTTTCCAGTGAGTAACGAAAAGAATCTTAGGCGCAGCACAGATGGTGTAAATCCACAGGCATCTCACGCTCACACTCTTTCTTGTCTTTTACTAGAGAGTCTATAGGCAGCCAGCCTGGGCCCCGGCCTCCTCTGTGCCTCCTGCCCACTGAACAAGGCCAGTGCCAAGAAGCAATGAGGTGGCCAAAAGGCCGAGGGGACAGCAGGCTGCCTGGGCCCAGATGCTGGAGTGGGGCCTACAGGCCTCGGCTTCTCAGCACGCTCTGCTGTTGGCTTCCCGACAACAGGTGTCTGGGTCACTTGGGTACAGAGAACATTTTCCAGCAGATGCTCTAGTGTCCGAGGGCAGGTTTACCCCCATGAAGCAACCTTTCAGACCACCCAGCTGTAAAGCCATTCTGCCCCATGCTTGCATTCTGAATGAATGTTGCCTGTAAAAGTGTAAAAATATGTCCTCTTTGAGAAATGTCAAGGTACACTCCTCAAAAAACCATAGCAGTGTTTACTGAGAATCTGCCCAAAACTGAATTAATTTACTACAGCCTGCGCAGTGGTTGGACTGCTGACACGGCAGAGGAATTCAAACTATCCAGCAATTTTCCACTTGTGACATCAAGGACTTCTGAAACCGTGTATGTACATGCTCCTGCCACCCCTCTTTTTACAGGCATATTTAGCCAAGCAACTCCCCAATTTGGGGAAATAAAATTTAAACTCCAGAGATAAATGGACTAATTTGCTGTGATGCAGATTACTCCATGGTTAATCTGTCCCCTGGGGCCAGTGACAATGGGATGGCCGGTGCTAACAGTCAGTGGGGAAGGCCACAGAGCTCCACGTTGGTTTAGAGGAGGCACTGGTCAGGAGCAGATACTTAATCCCTTCTGCGTGAAGACTGCCCTTCCCAGGCTAAAAACTGGGCTTTCTGAAGACCCAACAAATGGTCCTTGTAAGCATGCAGAGATAGATTCCACGGAAGGCCAACACAGAGCCAGGACATGGGCCCGAGAGCCAGATGTAGGAGCAGGACCCAATACTGGAGCTCAGGAAGAAGCAGGAGACACACCGGGGAGCAGGGCAGGAAAAGAGGGGGAGGCACCTGGGGACGCAGGGTCAGTGAGGTGACAGGTGAGACGCTCCAAGCCAGACAGGAAGGAGAAGAAGAAAATCTGTCCAAAACCACTGGGGCAATGAAGACTGCTGGAGACACAGATATGGGGAGACAAAGATTTAGGAGTGAGTTTCTTTGGGATGTATTCACGGAGGAGGTGGAGCAGAGAGTTACACGCAAAGCTGGAGATATGGCTGGGCAGGAGGGCCTAGAAAGACAGTCTAAGGGAGTGAGCAAGAGAGACGGAGAGAGAGTCCCGGCCTGGGAACAACATTCTGAATCAGGAAGAGGAGCAAGGACAGGTAAAGGGGAGAGAAGACAGGGGGTGGAGGCTGGAAGAAAGTGCAGCAAACAGAAGGGAGAGACCAGCTATGCTGACTGCTGGTCACAGGTCAGGTGAGACGCCACCGAGAAACAACAACTCAATCCAGCCAGCTGGAGGGGTCTCGTGGAGGGGTGGAGCAGAGCCTGCCTGGAGTGGCAGGTCCAGAAGAGGACGGAAGAGGGGCTGGCACAGCAGGTGCAGCCTCCAGACAGGCCTGCTGGGAGGGGGCAGAAGAACAGGCGCTAGCTCTAATTCATGATCTTAAGACTTTTTCATGCAAAAATGCGCATCACATGGCTGCTACAAACTCCACAGGGAAGTTATCTACATAGACATGGTTTCGACCTTTTTGTGGCCCTAGAGACAGTCCTGGGACAGCTAAGCGCCCTTCCTCACCAGACATCTCTCCATTCTGGGCTCGGCCCATATTGCTGCCCCGAGTCTGCCTGGGAGAGGAGTGGGTGAGTCTGGGTTCACAGAGAAGGGTGCTGGATGACGAGTCTACAGTCCAGGTTCCCCTTCCAGGCCTGCCCGTGCCTTGGGCCCCTGGACCCTTCACTTCCTCTCTGCAGCCTTCAGAGAGAAGGAGGTACCCAGCTCCTGCGGAAGGACCTTCCCGCAGATACTCAATGCTCCACCAACTACTCCTATCGGATCCTCTGTCTCCTCATCCTAACACCTGACGAGGGGGGCTGTGGAAGGCAGGGACCACCCTAGCTCAGGGTAGATGTTGAACAGATGAGCAACACCAGACAGACATCCATCATGGGACTTGTGTTCTCAACTTTTCTATCACTCAAAAAACACCTACAAAAAAGCATCAATAGCACTACACAGGAACACATTATTTAAAAAAAAATCCAAAAAACCAAAGCTATAATTCTCAGACAGCACCGCGCACGGGTCCAAGACTAAAATGCCCCAGTGTTGTCCCCTTACTCCCGATCCCTGTTTTATTATGATTTGGTTTTCCCGCATGAGACAAGACCAACAACTGACTTCACAGGAATGTTTTCAAAATGTAAACGATGCATGTAAAGATGCCTTGTAATCTCTAACATGACGTACAAAGTCGAGGTATCATTATTAGTATTGTACAAGGAGACCATTCACACAGGGGGGCCTAGATGAGGCCTGGAATCAAAGTGCACGATGATTTAATCACCCTCCCACAAGAACCACAGCAACAGCACTGCTCACAACAGATGAGACACTGGCAAAACGGACACTCGCTGGAAACAAGTACCATGACTTACCCCACGGCAAAAAGAAAGAAGGACTAAAGCGCATAGCAACCTAGAAATGTCAACTAGACATGAGTGTGCATTTTCAACACTGGTGAGCAGTCTCACTGCACAAAAACTAAAGCCCCGAGAAAACGATGCCACGCAGACAACATATCTGGATAAAGCCTTATGGTCCTTGTCTGTTGTGATGTTTTCAGGGCAGCACGGCGTCAGTGCAGCCTGCAACTGGCCCTGGTAACTCACCCCCCTCTGCAGGCTTGTATAGACTCAGAGGCCACGAGAACTGCTCAGGGTTCCTTGTCTGGTTTGGCTGCAGGAGATCTCAGAGCCAAATCTGTGTAGAGTTTCTTGCATGCTGTCACAATCTAATCCCTGTCACTATTCACTATTTTATGACCCTGCCCCTGTTTGTTTTTTCTTTTAACACAATTTGAATATCTGCCATCTTATTGGATCTTAAGTCTTTTTTATTTGCTCAAAGACAGGGTATAAATTCATAGAACCTGCACTGTTTTTCTCACGATCTCTTCTCACTCTGACCGTTTTTGCCCTCATTGTGAGTGTGAAGGTCACTTGGACCCACACAAAAACCCTTCCGTGGCCTCCCCATTGTGGAAGATGAGCCAGTGGAACCAGTGGTGAAGCCCAGACATTCTCCTTTTAAAAGAAACACTTTTCAGTCCCCAGGTAGCTGTAAACAGCCCAGGATGGCGGCCGGGGCTAAACTTGTTCCACCCAGGGACAAAAAAGCCCAGCTCTGGCCAAGGCCACCTCTTCTTCAAAATCAATGCGTATCATTGGTCAAGACCAGCACCCTCCTCTTGGATCTCTGCGCCTGATAGCAATTGAGGGCCAAGAGGTGCCCTAGCCCCTGAGCTGGCTGCTTAACTGCCACCTGCCTCAGTCCCCTCCTCTACAAAATGGGAAGTAATAATAGATCTACCTATAAGGTTGTTAGAGAATTAAATGAGTTAATATACGTCAAAGGCACAAAGTGCTAGGTAAGGGTTTGTTGATATTAATCACAGGGCTTGGAGAAACACTGGAAGCAGTGTACTGTATTCAGCTATATCTCAGCTGCAAAATTCATTTTATTGTTCATTTTGCATCTATTATCTACCGGACACCATAACAGGCATTAGGGAGCAAACACAGACAAGATTCCTGTCTATACGGAGCTCACCTTCTAGTAAGCCCTTTATTCACCATACAGCTCCTGTGTTCATCTGTATTCAAGTCACACAATACGCTTTTTCTAGACGTAGATCCATGTGAGGAAGAGTCATAAAGCAGAGCATGTTTGTGGGCAGCTAACTCACAGCACCCAGGCTGTTCCTGGCACTCACTCGCATCCCCCAGTCCAAGAGGTCAAGAGAAAAAAACCCACACCCTATGGGCAGGGCTGGCATTACTGTCAGTTGCTGCCCCGGGGCTCAATGACCTCTGCCCAGGAGCAACTTACAGGAGGCATCATGGGGGCTCTACACACTCCCCTGCAAAGCAGAGGCTTTGCCCCCATCTGGCAGGACCACAGGGTCAGGCCACCATGGCTGAGTCGGCCCTGGATGTCCAGGGGAGTGAGAGCTGGCCACCATCCCCGCCTGCTGTCTCCCTCCAGCTACAGACTCTCCACTACAGCCCACTGTAAGGCTGCTGCAGCCAATTATACAGATGGCTGTACCTGCCCCCTTTCTTTATGTCTGTTCCCCTCTCAGCAGGTGATACACAGCCCTGTTTAATAATAGCATGTATCCCATAACCAAATGTCAGCATAAAATGTGGGCCTTTGTAAAGCTATCATTCATCTCAATCTCCTGTGAACAATTCTGCTCTCTTAAAGAAATGCCAAG
>CM052442.1:82979909-83005260 GCA_028533085.1 Varecia variegata | reverse complement strand
GTCTTAAGTGAAAACAAGGAACAAGGTGTTGGAAACGGCAGGAAAGGCCATCCTTGTTATAAAGTGGCAAAGAACAAGGCAGGACTTGCAAGTGATGAACTTGGATATCTGGCAGAAGGAATCTCTAAGCTAAGTGCTGAAGGAGCTACATGGTTTTTCTCCACTGCTTAAAGTGAAATGTGAGAAGAAAGAAACAAATTAAGGACGGAATTGATAATTAAAAGGAAAGTAAAATTTAAGATTTAGAAATTTGGGGCCTGGCTAGATTGTGGACAATAAAAAAGCAGGTTTGGGAGAGAATGCCATGGGTGTGGCCAAGCTACCATTTCATAAGGAGATTAGTCTGAATAGAAGGAAGCCAGATACTATTAATCAAGACAATGAAAGAATGACCCTGAAGACATTGCAGAGATTATCAGTGCTCCACTCCCATGGCAGCTACAGTGCCAGGCCCTTTGGGGCAGAAGGATTTCAGAGGAGGGGCCCAGGGCACCCATGAAACCCCAAGTCTCTGCTCCTCAAGTTCAAGTACAGCACTCCTTGGCCACCCCATGTGTAGCCGGGGTAACCGCTCTGTAGGGCACAAGCACTAAACCTTGGCGGTGTCTATGTGATGCTAACTCTGTGGGCACACACAGTACACAAGTGTCTGCCTCTACCGGATTTCAAAGAATGCCTTGGAGCACCTCTGGACCCATACAGAACAGCCATAGGAGTGGTGCTGTTGCAGGAAGCCCCCACTAGAGCAATGCCCAGTAGAGCTGTGGGAGTGGGGCTACCACAGAATCTCCCCTAGGGCAATGCTTTAGTATAGAGCCACCGGCATGCAACACCAGCCTGGGTGAGCCGCAAGCACCCAACTCCAACGCGAGAGCTGCCGCGTGGGTATGCCCAGCAAAGCCATGGTGGTGGAGCTGCCAGGAGCCAAACCTGTGCCCCCCGTGTGTCCAGAGAGCAGGACATGGAGACAAAGAAGACGATTCGTGAGCCTCAAGATTTAATATTGTTTGTCTGATTGGGTTTTGGACTTGAGACCTGTTACCCCTTTATTCTTGCCCATTTTCCCTTTTGGAATGGGAATGACTATCCTATGCCCAATCCCACCATTGTATTTGGAAGCAAGCATATGACTTGTTTGAGTTCTCAGGCTCAAAGCTGGAGGGGAATTTGCCTCAAGATGAATCATACCTTGTATCTCACCCATATCTGACTTAGATTATATTTAGATGAGACTTTAGATTTCTGAGTTGATGCTGGAACAAGGCAAGACTTTGGGGGCTTTTGGGATGGAAGGAATGGTTTCCTGTGTGAGAAGAACATGAATTTTGCGGGGCCAGAGGTAGAACACTATGGTTTGAATATTTATGCCTCTTCCACAATTCAAGTTGGAACTTAATCCCCAATGCAACAGCATTAAGAGGTGAGGCCTTTAGGAGGTGATTAGACTAGGAATGCTTCATTTTTGTGAATGGTTTAAAGTGCTTTATAAAAGGGCTGAGGGCCAGTTCACCTCTTCTGGTCCTTCCACCACGTAAGGACAGTGCAATAAGGTGCCTCCTTGCAGGCAGACAGCAGCACTCACCAGACATTGAGCCTGCTGGCTTCTTATTCTTGGACTTCCCAGCCTCCAGAACTATGGAAAATAAATTTCTATTGTTTATAAATTGCCCAAGTCTCAGGTATTTTGTTATAGCAGCACAAAACAGACTAAGACACCCCATTAAGAATTCACATGTTGAGCCCCAGTGTTTGCCGTCAAGTCCGCACAGAACTGCTGCCCTCGACTCTGGGTCTGCACCAAAGATGGCCCCAGACACACACGTGTCAGTCACCTCCATTATTTCTGTGGATCTCAACTTTTTCAGGGTTGGTTCTGATTTTTTAAATTTCATGGTCCCCATATTTAAAAAGGATTTGATTGACCCCGAATCTGCACACATTTATAATAATCCACTTTCCATTTTCTAGCCACCAAAGACCTAGCCCCGATCAGAAGGCATGACCACTGCATCTACACCAGGCTGCTGCAATTCAATCCAAGTAAAACAGCAGAGCCCTCCCTTAGCTTGCCCGCCTGAAATCCAGAAAGCACACTCAAGGACCTCCAAGCAAAGAACCACTACTTTGCTTCTGCACTGCATCCCTCCATCCTATCCTCAAACTCCTTGACTGAGAACTCTGAAAAGGAATGACTTTCCACTCTTTGCCCCGGCCTCTGCTCTCAAGACAGACAGGTGAGCCCCTACTGTGGCTGGGCCCTGGGTTGCACCCACGGTCTCTGGCCAGTGTGGTGGCTGTCAAAGCTGGAGCATGGGAAGTAATGACCCTGGCAGACAGGGCTCAAGTCACGATTGAAAGAGAGAGAGAACACATGAAGAAGAGGAGAGAGACTGGGACCAAGAAGGGATGGGAAGGTGCAGAACTCATGAGAGACTGGAAGCCAACTAAGTCTACTTGGCTGTTTGAGAGCATTCAATTGCATATCCGTGTCTCCCCTGTTACACTACACCATGGGTGGGAAAAGGCTGGCTAAGTATTTCAATGCCCTAGGGAAAAAAACTACTTATTAGAATGAAAAATTATTTTCTTTTGAGTTTTCTTCTATTCTATTTATCTTTTGAAAGACATCCAGAAAATTACTGAGGAAAAAAAATGTCTTTTCATTCTCCCCTCACATCCCGCCTCTCCCTGCAGGGATAAATCTCTTGGTGAACTAGTTGGAATGTCAAAAAGAAAAAGACATCTTCAAGAAAATATAAATATTTATAGACAGCATTACTCCATCATCCCTGAAATGTTAAACAGAGCTATTTCTCCATTCTCTTCTTTATTGATTTAGTTATGTGGTACATAATCAGTAAGCAAAAAAGGTAACGGTGGAACTCAAGTCACCAGGTCATGCATCAAATAAAAGCAGACCAAGAATAAATTCATTAAATCTCTTTGTGATATATCCCCAGAGAGCAGGAACAGAAATAAGAAATTAATGTCAAAACAAACCCAGCCTCGGAGCATGGGAGGATGGCTGCTCAAGGACCCTGCTCTGTGATGAGAGCCCCCAAGTCTGTGGACACCTCCTCCGATTTATGCGCTCTTAGGGCTCAGCCCCATCAGTCTGACTGTAGGGCCGGTGGGAACAGTGGAAACATCGTGGAATGGATTATAAAAGCAGAATTCCCAGGGGTCAAGTCCCCACTCAGCACTAAGAATGTCTGAGTGGCCCTCCTCAACTTTCTTGCCATGTTTTAGACTTGACCTCTAAGGAAGGTAAGTACTTGAAACCCAGGTCTGTTTTCTAGATCTCTCTTCTGGTACCTACCAGTCTGACTTTATCTGTATGGCCTGTCCTCTTCCCATGTAACAGCCTGGGCATAAGTCGAACTATAATTAGCTGGTGCCATATTTCCATGGTTTTTCCAATAGTTATGAAAAAGGCTACCTGTGACAGTAGCTGTGACTGTACAGTACTGTTAAGGATCACTCTGGCAACTACCTTATGTATGCTATACAATGGACAACCACATCACCAAACAACAAAAAACAAAGTTTCCTGACTTTAAAGATACAGATAGAAGAGATTCTCTATGTGTGATAAGAACAGGGTGTTAAAACGGCCTAAGCACCCTCAATTACCTTTAGCATGTTCATGTATTTTCTACGGGATTTTTCCAAAGCTTAAACAGATTAGGTCTCTCAATTTTAACTGCTGCTTTGGGCTCTATCTTAACTAATCTTAAGTAATTTAACATTTGCCTTCTATTGGGTCCTTAAAAAGCACTATAAAAATAGGAAAAAGCAAAATATATATTTAGGAAGACGAACAGAAAATATGTGAAATCAGTATAGCACTTATTCTAAAGGGAACAAACATTTCACTAATACCTGCTTTGAGACAGGATCTTGCAAACAAAATAAAACTGCCACCCCCCTAGAGAGTTCATGACTTACCCCCTCACATGGGCCTACCTCAGAACGTCAGGACAACTTTGGAAAATGCCTCATTTGGGGGAAAACCACAGAAAACTAACAGACATCAACCCAGAAGAACAGGTCAAAAATAAGCATCTCTAGAAACAAAATTCACAATTGGTAACACCAAGATAACTCCTGAAGCTTAGCTTAGGGTTCTTCTCTTAGGAGAGGAAACACCTTGAAACCAGTATAAACTGGGAACTGTCCCCAAGTGGCTGACATGGAAGCACCATCTCATGGAGAAATGGGAACACCATATATTGATCACCCATTATGTGCCAGGCACATAATGCTTATCCCATTCACCTCATCCAAGAGCCGTGTAAAGTCAGTGACGTCCAGGAAGAGCAGAGCCTAGATGAGGTCCATTACCAAAATCTGATATAAAAATAGAAAAATGAGAGTTGCACCATCGAATAGGTGTGTTTGGGAAAAACACCAGGATCGTTTGGGGAAAGTTTGCAGGTTATCAGGGCAGGGAATTGCTGGAGTGGAAGAAGATGCAATGGAATATCATTATTTCACGACCGAATCCTGTAAGGTCACCCAGGACTCTCTGCTCTGATTCTACAAGTAATTGGCAACCTTCTGCTATAGTGTTTGGTGTCACGAGTGGACTGTTTTTCCAAGGGACTTCCAAATAAAAACTCCTCTCATGAATTCTCTCTGAAATAGCAGACCCTTCGTCGCCTAATCACAACAACAAGGGTTTATGGAACGGAGACGCAATATCCCATTTACATTGGCTGTTGGACTTTTTTCCCCATAGTTGGTATACAGGAATGCCCATCCCTTCCTCTATCCCTAGATCTTAATTTATAACATTACATTATCAAGCCTTTGCTTAATATCTAGATATACCTTGAAAAATGCCTTTATTTTAGCGTAGGGTCAGAGAAAACATGGTCTTTATTACAATTCTTACATGCTTACAATAATCACATTTAATTCAATAAAAGCTTATTGACATTCTACTGTGTATGATGTTCTAAGCATTACTTCAACTTTTGCTGTTTTAATAAGCATTATCTAATAGGAAGTTTGCCTATACAAGGCATCCCAAGATGCCTATGCAGTGAAATCTGAATCTGTTGCTTTAAAAGACCAAGGAAGCCCCTGTAGGTACATGAGTAGTTTCAAAACCACGATCATTTTAGTCTTACCCATGAGTTATTAGTAAAGGAGAAAGAAAATTACAGTCCTCAGCTTGTTAAACAAGACTAAATAACTGCAACAAGAGATTTAAAGAGCAATAACTATCAGTTAGCATTACTGTTAATCTTGTATTTCTCAGTTATGGTGCTAAGTATGCGAATACAATTATGTAATACTGATTTCTATATCCAGGCTATAGAAAAGGAGAATGTTTGCTTTCCATGTTGATAGTCTGTACGTGATTTTGCCTTTTTCGTAATTTTCTCTATTGAAAACTAAAGTCAGAGCATGATTAGAATCTTAATGGATTAAATTCCAATGCTAAACATGTCAAAACTCCACGTGACACAGGGCACAGGAAACATAACACGATTCCTACTTGAAAGAACTGAGAGGGAAAAACAAGCAAGCTGAAAGTTGCCTAATAAAAATCGTTCATTCTGGAAGTTTTAATGAGATGCTTTCTTAAGAAAAAAAAAAAAACTTGAGGAAATTAGAAAAGGCAAAGAAAATTTATGTATTAGATACTGATAATATAACTGCATCATAACCAACTTTTAAAGATCAAATAAAAGCAGGTGATTCTGATATACCTAAGAGACAAAGCCCTTAGCATGCATGTAGTATGGCTCTTTCTATTTTTAAAACAAAGTATCTCAGACACAGCAGTTCAATTTCTGTGTTAGCCTCTAGAAAGCATAAATCAACATGTCACAATAAGATTCTGCACATGGCAAATCTCTTTGCTCATCCTACGGACAATTACAACTGTTAAATATTACCACCCTATGAATATAAGGCACAAACAGAAATTAAGATTTTGCTTACCTAATTCCCTCCTTGGCTAGCTCCCAAAATTCACCAAGCCCTCCATCAGGAGGGATGAAGAGACAGCAAGACAGAAATGGAATACGTGTAAGTTCTCCTCAGGATGAAAGCAACTGAGATATTTGGATATAACCCTACCCTACGAAAGGCAGAACAACATGGAGAATTTAATATCTGACCTTCCTTCGTGCACATCCAAGAGGATGGATCATCCCCTTAAGAATTCTCTTTCGCCAAGAAACAAAATGGTCTAACTACTAGAACTGCATTAGCCTTCAGTGATAATGAAATTTTAAAAGGCATGTGTAATAAAGGCGTGGCTGGCACAAGCAAGAGAAAAGCAAAATATTCCTTGATTCTGTTACCACCAGCACTTACCTTAGTCCTTCCTTTCAGCCCCCCAAATATGTCCACGATCTTATTTTAGCTGGGCAGAGTTTAAAATACTTATGTTAATGTAATTGCATACCTACCAAGAGGAAACACATTGGTATCCGTCCTTGTGCTACAACTAACCCTAACCCTATACTCAAGTTTCTTCCCCTCTATGTCCACCAACCAGCGAACACAATTTATACCATCTTCAGTTTGATCTATACGTCCACTTCACACCAGAACCCACAGATACCTGATCCAACCTAAAGCTCACTTTTTGTAACTTCCCACGTAGCAATAAATGGGCCTCTAACAGCTGTGTGTCCTTGCATTTATCATCTCTTAAGTCTCACTTTCCTCCCTCTGTAAGGTAGTGAGGACCATGTGATCTCAGCGTGGCCTTCCAGCATCCATGGCAGTCACATCTAGGTGCACACATCCTCACTGGCAAGCTTGCCCGTAACAGGGAGAAAGCCAACAGCAGTCTCAGGTTCTTGTGTTTAGTTGTCTCAAGGGATTGAGGACCTTATACTTAAGGAAGAAAATAACGAAGGCCTGTGGTGAGCATGTTCATTCATTTCCCACATTCAAGTCAGTAGTGCTTTGGCCTGCCTGAGCCTTTGACCATAGTCTTCCAGCAGGTGAAAGACCACATCTTGGGAGGTATCAGCCAACTATTTATGCTATTATTCCAGGCAAAATGAACTTTAAATACCTATTTTTGTTTTTGTATTTTGCTCATTCAACTGGATGAAAAGCAACAAAAGTAACTGCTCATATTTTCTGAAGCATTTGCTAGAGAACAAAACTCTAGCAAATGCAAGATAGAATTGTTGATTTCTGAAAGTATTTGAGAGTCAATAATTTTAGAAGCTCTGAATACAAGACCAGGTGTTGGTAAAATGTCTTATATGTACTCATATGTGCTAATGTCTCATGTGTGCTTTTACACGTGCTATCATCCCAAATGCTTGGGAATCATTAGAATGAATGGTTTGAAGTCAAGAGTGCTACGAGACACATTTTCTCGAACTCGTCCTCTGCCGCAGGGGAAAATGTAGCATCTGCTCATGGTTTGGGGACAGATTTCATAGGGAACTCAGGCCCTACCCCACCTATATCCCTCAGTGTCCCCTGTCTCCTTCTCTTGCACCTTCACACATGAGTGGGCCTACAGTCCTTCCTCCAGCAGCCATTCCCATCTGCCCACTCAGATCTCTGCGGTCTCCAGCAAAGTGACATCAGCAGAGCACAGTTTGGAAGCCAGGCTGGCAACACGGAAGCCCAGAACTGGCTGGATTTGAAAGAGCCTTATTCTCTAAAATGACAGGTGGCTCCATTTAAAATTCCTCCCTGCGTATCGGTCTCAGCCCATGCTTCCCCCCAGCCCCCAACACATATGCTGTGGGAGTTCCTATCCTCTCCCTGTCTTTGCCAGGGCGCAGGAGCCTGGCTGCTCCCAGCAGCTGCTGGCTTCCCTTTTGGTGCTCTAACAGGATGGATGCCAAAACCTCTAAGACCGTCTCGTGGCAAAAGGCACTTCCTTGTATTTCTGGTTCTAACCACGGCCTGTGCCTTCTGACCTTTAATTCAATTATAAGGATGAATTGTAATAATTCTCTGGTACTGAAATATCTTCGGCTTACACTGCAGCCACCGTGGCCTGCCCATACTCCAGTGGAGGGGGCTCCGCTTCAGGCCAGGGCTTTGAAAGGTTCCAGGGGTGATCAGAATGACTCTTAACTTGGATGAGCTCTCTAATGGGTTCATTTAGGCTTGCGTAACCAGGAAAGTAGGTCAGGGACCTGAGTCATAGTCTGACGCCCAGTGTGCACATTTGCTAGTGGAGAGCTAAGCCCCACAGTTCTGCGTGGTTTGCAAGATGCAAGGCATGTTTGCAGACGAGACCTCTTGCTACTGCCCACCCCCACGGATACTTCCAGCAGAATGACGATACACACCCCTGTATCTTCCGTCACCCTGAAAGCCCAACAATATTCCCCTCAGGCAGCCACAAAAAACAAAAGAAAAAGCAATCTAAGATGTTACCGGTACAAACAGCTTTCAGTTCACCATGCTCTAGTGGACCAAGGCAATAGCCTCTGATTAAGATGGGCTTGATTTTTCTTAGCTGCATTGTTTTTTCTTATTTGTTCAGTAGACGTCACATTAACGCAGTGTTTTTAGGCTTTAAAAGCTACTTTTTTCTGTAAACAAAGGCTCTCTTCACCCTCAACTCATATGCTTATGTACATAACCGTACACACACATACTCCACAAACACCGTTTGACATCACACGCCGGACTGCTGAGGAATTAAGTCAGTACGCCAGTGCTTTAAGCCAAGTGTGTTAAGATGACCTGACAAAAAAAAGCAGAGGGAAACTGTCAACGCTTATCCCATTTCTCTCTTCTCTCTTCTTCCCTCTTAACAGTGTTTTCTTTTTCCTTTCTGCCCCCAAAACAGAAAACCTGATGCCTTTGAACATCAACGATGAATGGTGTAGCTTCTGAGACAAAGCTATGAACAACACATTCAGACATCCTGTCACGTTTGAGACCTTGCTACTTTCAAGGCATTCTCGGACCAGAACGCTCTGAGGGGATTCACTCAGCAGGGCGGAGGTGCCTAACTATCAGGTGAGAAGCAAGGACCTTCCTACAGTGCTATAGTAACTTTTAAACGCTTTGGAAAAATACTATTGCAAGCTAGCTGAGACCAGTTTTCTCAAACTTGGAACAAACATGGAAATATGTGATTATACGCAAAGAGCACATGAAGTTGCAAGTCAAACAGCATGGATCTTGCTGGATCTGACAAAGGTTAGAGTTAAACTGGCCGTTTAAAACCAACATCAGTATGTTACTTCCGAGTGGAATACAAAATTCACACTCAGCTCTACTACAAAACCCCTTGGAGAAGGCACATCCTCAGGACCCTGCAAGGTAGCCGATCCCTCACACTCCTCTGTAGTTAACGATACAATGAAAATCCTGGATCCTTTGTTGACAGCAAGGGAAAAATTACAGTAATATCTCAAGCAAAGAGCCAATGCAGGGCATACCCGACATCAGTGTGAGTTTGATGGGCCACTCTTCAACGGAATGACAAATCAACTGATCTTCCAAAACTGAGAATCCACATGCCTTTCTCTCATATTTTACTCTTACCAGACTTATTCTCACCTCCAAATGAAATACATAAACCTAAAAGAAATAGCAAAAATGAAGGCAAAGAGGTTCTGCACCAAATGGAAAACTGCCTGATAACAGTCAACTTGCTAAGAAATAAAGGATTAGAAGAAAAAGCATACTCTGAATCTTTGGCCAGATAAATGTTAACGGTAAACCCCAGGGTAAACTGTCTATATCAAATGGTGATCTCGGTTGGTGTTAACATAGATTAGCTGTGATTTCAACTTCGGTTGAGGTACAACAATGCATTCACATTCCATAAAGGCCTAGGATTTCATACAAGAACCATAGAGTAAACTTACAACCATTATCTTAGCAACAGAGGAAAAGTCCACTCACCAATTTACACTTTGTTTGGTAAATGGACCCATCATTAGATCATTGGGTGAACTGTGTAAGAGATGCTACCATCTTATGAGTTATGAGGTTTCCAGGGCAACTAAGACAAATGACTTTTCCACATGTGTTTAAACCAAAAGCACCCTTCACGCTTAGTCATAGAAAAGCATCTGGAAAACAATTCTACAGTGGTATATTATTTATATACATGCACCTGGTTGGGGATATCCTGTCCCCAAATGCTTTTTTTATGGATACAGTAAGGCTTCATTCTTATCCACTCCGGCACAGGTTAATCAGCAGAGGGCTTAAACTCTCCACTGCCCATTCAAACAGTTACTCCATATGGATATTAAGTAAAGTAAATCCACTTAGTGACTGCGCCACGAGGAGTGGAGGCCATATTGATCATCCTGATTAGCGCTGTCAGATGGAGTAAGAAAGACTGGCTGGCGCTTGGGGCCAGCTGTGCAGGGCACACAGACAGAGACAATGGGCAACATCGCCGGCCTCCGAGCAATTGGTCTGGGCAGTGATGGATGCTATGTGGACAGCTTATAGTGTTATTAAGGATACAGAATTGGCCCAAGAGAGACCCAAATTCCATCTTCTTTTATTAAGATAAAGTTGGATTGTCCATGATACAATGCAGGACTAAGGAAGCTTTTATCTCTTTTATCACTGACACAGGAAAAAAAAAAAATCAATGTATATGTTAAATGAGAAAAAGGCATCTTAACTCAGTGAATATATATGTGTAAGACAGATTACAGAACACCATTTGCCTGCATTTTAAATTAAGAACAGGATATGTAAAATTCTTCAGTAAATACAAGTAAAAATTATTTAATTCTGTTACTTAATCTATATTATTTATCATTTTGTGTAAGGGCCGAAAGGAGAGCCACGTCTGTCTCTCTACCCTCTCTGTGAATATCAAGGAGCACGTGCTTAACTGGTAACGAAAGGATAGGTTGCATTTCAGCCCTTGCCCTGCAGACTGGATGGAAACTGGGTGCTGGGTACTCTCCACCCCTCTGGATCAGAAGGAGTCCCTCTAAATTTGTAATTAAATTACTGAAATCAGAAAGCATATAAAACAATTCCCCAACATTTACAGATACATGCATACATTCACTCCTTCCCCAATTTCTTTCCTTTCGTACTTCAAAAGATGTTCCTACTAATCATATTGCATGACCTAGGGTGAGTCATTTTAATTTTCTGATCCTCAGTTTCCAAATTAAGATTAATAATCATTTCCACAATAATAATACCAAGGCCTACAGAGCGTAGGATTACTCTCAAGACTAAATTGAGTAAGTAACACCTGGTACTGTAAAAATGTTCCTGCCCTTCCCTTTGTGCCCGCCCCCACGCCCCAGCACTTAGTCCCTCAGACCAAGAGCAGCCTGGTTCACTCATGGCTCCTCCTGGTAGGCATGTTTTCTCTCTTGGATACCAGGAGGGTTTTCCTAAATGTATGTAAATGACATCTAAACGAGCAGAGTGATTCTCCATTCCAAATTTGTTTTCTGTCCTAGGCCCACCTGTGTTGGGAGATTCCCTTGGTAGAATTAGCTAGAAATGCTGTGCGGAGACGTCTCCCAGGTTTTGCCATTCCTTTTTAGTACCTGCTAGTGCTAGTGCCACCAGTAGCTACCTTTGGAGGCATGAGGTTCCATTTATACTGGACCAATTCATGGCAAATGAGAGGACCCCCTGTTCCAAGAAACCTAGCCAATTAACAACACGTGCGAGACGCCAGGAACTCAGGAACATTTCTCAACCAGGTAAGTACCTCCATCGCCGCTTCACGTGAACATATCGCTGCTGCATAACAGTTTCACAGCGTGAGGACCTGAGCTATCTGAACGGAAGCACCGAATACACATTTGAGAACATGGCGCTGGGGGTACCTGGGTCGGGGGGGCGGCGGGAGGCCATGGGTGCTGAATCAATGCCACTAAGATACTGTATATTTATCTCCATTGACGAAGAGAGTCATTTCCCCTTTTAAAGACACTGTTTTTCTTGCTTTCCGTATCTGCGTACTGACTTTCCTTTTCCCTCATCCTAGCAGCATGAGCTAGCATACTGTACCCCAAATGCTGTATTTCCCACAAAACTTTACAAAGGACACAGCTGTACAGCACGATTCCTGCATCCTTTGCAGGGCTTGCAACTTTGCTGATGCTTTAAACCTGAATCCTTGAGTACTGGTAACTGAACAAATAAATACTTCAGAGACACAAAGGATTCAAGTCCCAAGGTGCTAAAAGCAGCACGTTTAAGGAATTTAAAAATTCACTGTGACAGAACAACAAAGGCAACAGGCATCCATCCCTGAAGGCCATCTCCAAAGGTTAAGATTAAAGACCATGGAAACTCCTTCCAGGGGTATAGGATTCTAGTAAATTTGCTTTTACAATATATATTGACCAAATTAAAATGGAAGGTGCACCAGACACAGGAACATTTTACATATGGACAATTTTACTGCATTGATTGTAAACACTGCAGTTTAAAAAACCCAGATAAGCTCAGAACACCTAAAGCTGAAGGTCAATGAGAGATTGATCTTCCATCTCTGCCAGTTTGGGTCGGTTGTTATATTAGTTCCCCAGAGCTGCCATAAAAAGTTACCACAAAAACTTGGTGTTTTAAAACAATAGGAGTTTATTTTTTCATAGCTATGAAGCCAGAAGCATGAAATCCAGGTGCTGGTGGGACCACACTGCCCTCAAAGGCTCTAGGAAGAATGCTACCTTTCTTCTTTCAGCTTTCCAGGGGCTCTGTCTTCACACATCATGTCTCTCTGCATCCCCCTCCTCTTCTTCTAAAGATATCCTATCCTAATCCAGTATGATCTCATCTCCATTCCTAACTAGTTACATTTGCAAACACTCTTTCCAAATAAGGCAACATTCTGAGGTTTTGGGTAGACATGAATTGAGGGTGGGGAGACACTAATGCAACCCACTCCATTCTTAGTGAAAAGCCAAGTGGCACTCCTATGGCAAGAATTATCTTGCTATAAAAATAATGTTATCTGCATTTTCATAATTCTACAGAAAGCATCTACATAGCCATCCCTCAAACTGGAGAATGGAGTATGTGATCAACCTCATCTAAGAAGATAAACTGGAGGTGAGGTGAGCTAAGAGCAGCCACAGTAACGACGACTCCCACACCAACAGCTCCTCCAACACCTCACTCTTCTCTCAAGGAGCAAAGCTGTGTAATCAGAGGGAAACACGGCAAGTAAATGACATTTTTCAGGAAAAATATGCACTACTGCCTCTCTCCTTGCACCTCCAACCCAAAAAGATTTATAAGTGACATACACTCCTTTTTAAGCCTAGAATCTTTGCTATGCTCAGTTTGATTTTTAATCAAACATTTCAGCTTCCAGGCAGCATAAATCAATCCAAACTGAGAAAAGAAAACAGGGCATTGCATAAGGCCATAGATAGAAATGCTAATTTGCTTCTCCAAGTGATTCTATAAAAATTAAAAGCACAACTATTCAATCCTGTAAACTAGTTTATATGGCATGAGTTTCACTTGTAATGTTAACAGCAACTCAAGAAGGAAGGCCGTTTTAACAACGCATGCTTTCTACCTGGAACCTTTCTTCTGTCCACATGTAGGAAAGGTTTTCAACATCTTCAGTACAATATTTCACTCTAAAAACTAACACACATCAGGAGAAACAAACTGGAAAGCTTCAGAAAACCCTTACACGCCTGCAGATTCTCTAGGCTTGAAGAATCAACCACCCTCATAGTAACAAAAATATTTCCAAGAAGGAAACTGTCGAAGGTCTGACTCACTCAGCTCACTCTACTCTGTCGTTCCTCCAGTGGATGGATGCAGACGCAGGTCTCTGAAAATGCATTAGTCATGACAAGCAGTACACGACCAGTGCCTGGGGCTTCACGGGGAAATCTATGTCCCAAACTGCACACAGAAGCTTTTTAACGCACAACCAGCTCACAATGATCACATCCAAGTCCTCTGACCAGGAGTTCCTATCGAGTCTATGTCTGTATCAGGGGTCCACGGTTTGTCATCAACTCCCATGACAGGTACATGTGTCCACTGGGCAGGGGGGAGTGGGAAGAGAAGAATTAAGTTAAAAATAACATTTCAAATCCTGTACCAGAAAACAGTAAAGTTGGACATAGTTCTATCAGAACACTTAAACAAAACATGGGTGAACACACAGGAGAAAATTTTCAAACTAAATGAAACACTAAAAAAAAATCTCCCAGCATTTTGGGCCACTAAGATCCCCCAGGCTGTTACTGCAGAAGCCAAAAGCGTATGGAAAGAATCGCCGGACAGATGAGTCAGCTGGGATGGCTCCACCGCCTTCAAGGTTCTCCCCTTTGTTTTCAGAAAGGACTTTTCATCTGCAAGACTACAAAGTCTGTTCCTGGTCTCACACTATAAATGCCACAGAGTATGTTTCTCCTAATTATCAGGGAGTGTAAATTCCTTCCCTTACTTCTTTCAGCACTAAAGTCTTTCTCCTATATGCATTTGATTTAGAAGTTCAAGAAAACCAGAAAGAACAGAAACCCCAATGTGGAGCCATTCAGTGTAACAGACATGTCCAACAAGCAGGTGACAGTCATGACACCTGATTTGGCAGTGGGGGGGTGCACGGTGGCAGCAGGGCATGGTTGTACGAGATGGCCTCTGCTCCAGATGTGACAGCCAACATGGGGTGCTTGCAGAGGCAATGACAAAGGGGTGGGCTGGCCAGTGTGTCCCCCTGCTTCTGTTACAGTTGTTTCTTCTTTCTTAAGTCTGCAAATAGCTCTTCATAAGCATGCAGTCAATGACAGGTGAGTGCCTCAGCGTATCAGATTAGGAAGGAAAAACATCAACATCACTCAGCCAGACTCAGACACCAAAACTAAAAACCGATCACCAAGGGGTGTCGTCTAAGGGGCAAGACCATGCCAAAGTCACTGTGGTCATCTTCAGGAAGACCCTCTGGACTCACCCATAAAACAGAGGTGGAAAACGTTCTTGGCTCGGCTAACTTCTGTCTTTTGTATGGACACATTTCAGCTGCTGTCTAATTTTCTCCAAATGCTTAATGCCGACAGGCTAAAAATAAAGCAGCTGACCACCCCACCTCCTGACAACGCCTGTGCGCTGTGATTTTTAATGGACAGTCCAAACACTCTGAGCTCCATGAAGCCTTGCATTGAACTCCAAACCCCAACTGGCATGTTTCAAAGACATGTGGAATTGTGTGGCCGTATCTCCTTTTTCTGAGCTGTTAGAAAATCCTGCAACAAGACGACGCACACGCAGGCAACATCTACTCTGCCAGTGCCACTGGTCCAGATGGCACGGATCACACTGGTCACAAGAACACGTGATCTCTGCACTGCTCTTTTAAAAAAAGTAATTATTATTTACCAAGGGCTTTCTAAGACTAACAAGACAACTCAGACTAGATGAAAAAGCAATTGCAAAAGCACTATTTTTTTCCGTAAAGGTTGAATACAATGATGTTAAGAATCAAAAAGACAAATGTTCAGATGAGAGAGCAAAGGCTCTCCCAACTACACATGATTCCCAGTGAAATGATCCAAAAATGTGAAAACTGGGGAGAAAACTGTACCACTACTAGGAGAACCTAAGTACATCCCATCTAGAAATCTTTATTTCAGAAGAAAATATATTGAGAGTAGTAAAGAAAATACTGAAAAAAATGGAAACTTGTTTGCCAGACAGAAAACCAACATATAAAGCTAAAATAATTACATCCTCATGCTGGTACAGGACAGATAAAGACGACAGGATGCTTAGTGCATATACAGTGTTCTCATGTGCATTCACATGACCAACTACCTGGGTCATACTGGTAAATTCTTTCTAAGTGAAAACAAGGCAAGAGAAGAAATTGCAAAGAGATTTCACAATATAAAAAAAAACCTTGTAAAATAATGTCAGAAGCAATGAACTTCGGAAATATTTTTGTGGGCTGGACGCAGTGGCTCATGCCTGCAATCTCAGGGGTTTGGAGGCCAAGGCGGGAGGGATCTCTTGAGGCCAGGAGTTTAAGACCAGCCCAGGCAACATGGTTAAGACCCCATCTCTAAAAACATAAAATAAAATTAGCTGGGCATGGTGGTGTGTGTGCCTATAGTCCTAGTTACTGAGGAGGTTTTTTTTGTTTGTTTGTGTTTTGTTTTTTTGTAGAATATGACAAAAAGTTACTGTTTACTAGAGATACCATCTACAACTAAAAAACTCAGTAAGAAAATAAAATATAATACAAAATAGTTACAGAACAGTAATACATTTTTGCACAAAAGAACAAATGCAAATGGAAAGAAAACAGAAAAAAATTCATCCTCAATAGTACCTTTAAAATACAAAGCCAAAAAAGATATTCTCTATCATGTTAGCAAGGATCTGAACACTCAACATGTTGGCAAGAAATATGGAGAAATACATACTGCCCTCCCGAGCAGGTATCATGTTTTTGGCAGTTGATATGTTATTATTTAATATTTAAGGCTCATAAATATGGTAACACTCTTTTGACTGATAATTTCATTTCTAGAAGCTTACTAAAATGAATTAAAGATAAACATGAGTATTTATGGTCCAAGAGATTCATCAGTGCTTTGTTCATAAGCAGGATACAAAATGATATAAACTCATTTTATACACATATGTAACGTATGTATGTGCATAAAAGACTAGAAGAAAATCTACCTAAATGTTAATAGTCAATTTTATTATATTTAAATTCTGGCTTTATAAATGATTTATGGTTTGCTATGTTTTGACTTCCTACATTGTACATATACAGTAGATGGTCTTATACAACCCTCTTCTTAACTAACTTGCCAAATTAAAAGCTACCCTTCCGTGGGTGGGCTGCAACCAACATTAAATGGGAGGCCTGCTAGAGTCTGTTCTTAAATCTGTTCAAGCCAGTTACATTTATTATGCAATTATATATTTAAATACGGCATAAGCCAAAGAAATATGAGTACAAAAAGAAAGAGCTGATGTTTGTATGAAAACTCAGTGTAATGCTTTTGTGAATCACTAAAAAAGAAAATTACTGCCAGACATCTGTCAACGGATTGGGAGAATTTTTTTTTTTTTTTTTTTAATATAAAAGGAGTATACACTCAGATTACTTCTCAAGTATCTTTTAAAATTCACACTTCAGTTTAAAGGACCCCCAAACTAAGAATTGTAGACACCACAGCATTGGAGTGATTTAGGGTGAAAAAATGTTGCGGAAGTCATCAGAACCACCTTCAGACAAGTTTGTTTAAAGACATTTTTTTGGTCAAAATGCAAATGTATATGTTTCAGGTTAAAACTTTTTATGCTTCTAAGTTTTAACTTTTTTTGACAAAGTACAATTATTTTGACAATAATTGTAAGTCAGTTCGTGTCAAATAAGGCAGTTTCCTTTGCATTCCTTTTGCAATGGAGAAGGAAACGTTCTTTTGAGCTGAGAGTCGGTGGGGTAAGGGAGAAGGGAAAGGGAGGAAAGACAAAACCAGAAATTCCCCCCACCCCCACCAAAAAAAAAAGCTATTTAGATTTCCAAGTGGCAAAACTGAAAAGTCTGTGAAAAAATTTATATACTGCAATGGCTAAGCATAAGGTCAATGCAGTAATTACAGAGGCCTTTACCCGTCACAGACGGCTTGATTAAAAGACAAAAAAACTCATTAATGTGAATTCTCTTGGACATATTATTCCCCACAAAATCCTAATAAAGCAGTACAAATTCCAAAAGAAAATAAAATAGCTAATAAATGATTCCGTAAATGTTCACTGAAGTTAGCTGATAAATTTTGTGCTATAGCAGCAAAGCAAATGTATTGGGGTTTTCTTTGTTATAGTAGGCCTGATTTTTAAAACCATTTTCATTGTGGTATAATTGACATACAACAAACTACACATGTTTAAAGTACGTAAGTTTTTATGTCTGTATACACCTGTGAACCATCCTGACACAATCGAGATAATGAACACAGCCATTAGCCCCGAAAGTTTCCCCGAGCCTCTCCGTCATGTCCCAGCGCTCACTGCCCACTATCCTCAGGCACTCATCTGTTTCCTGTCACCATCCATTAGTTTTCATTTTTTCAGCATTTTATATAAAAGGAATCACACAGCATGTACTCTTTTATTTTTTTGGTCTGGCTTTGTTCACTCAGCATAACTATTTCAAGGCTGATCCTTGTTGCATATACCAATAGACCATTCGTTTTTATTGCTTAGTCTTACTCCCTTGAATGGATATAACACAATTTACCGATCCTTCCACATGTGGACAGACATTTGGGTAGTTTGCAATTTGGAGCTATTACAAACAAAGCTCACAGTAACAACTGCATGTGTCCAGTGGCCTGCCTTTCAAGTTCATGTACAAGTCTTTGCAAGGACATGTCTTACGTTTCTCCTGAGGAAATGTCAGAAAGTAGAATGACGGGACACACGGTAAGTCTATGTTTACTTTTTGAAGAAACTGCCAAACTGTTTTCCAAATGGGTTGTACCATTGTTCCGTTCCTACAAGCAGCATATGTGAGTTCCATTTGCTCCACACGAGCTGTATGTATGTTATGTAGGACACAGGATCTCTTGTCTACATAACATATGCTCAATTCAGAATTTGCCTACTTTATAGAACTGAAGCGTAAGTTTTAAATATAATTACAAAGGTGCATTTTAAAGTTCTGCCCTCTCCCTGCATGACAGATTATAATGAAAGGCAGCAAAGTATATTAAAAAGAACAACAACATATATTTTCTGTTTACCATGTGCTTGATTCTGTGTATTCCATCTGGTAAATACCCTAAAATAAACGTATAAGAGGTAGGTACTAAAATTAAACCATCAAATGCATTTTATAGGTGAGAAAACCGAGAACAAATAAATTACCAATGGTCACCAAGCTAACTCGTAAGTGGCAGAGCCAGGATTTGAACCCACAAGTCTGAGCACTGTGCTTTAGCTCTTAACTACTACCTATATCCTCTGCTACCAGCTACACATTCCTAAATGCTGGTTATTTATCTTATAATAAATAACCCCATGAACTATCCCCCTAGCATTTCTTTCCAATTCTACCTCAGAGATAAATGATTTCAAACCTTTAAGAAAGATCATTTGATAAGCCCTGGAATATCATTTTGACCTAAAGAATCAGAGCAAATGCTGAATCCTTATAATACCAGCATTTCTACATAATATAAAATCACCCGAGCAATGACAGAATGGATGTTGATTAGTTCCATCCAGCAGATGTCACCTATTAAGTGCAAAAGTCAGTCCTAAGAAGTGAAAAGACATTATTTCAAAGAACATGGCTTATTTTTAACAGACTACTTTTCTGGTAGAAAGGAGAAAAAAATCTCACGAGCAGGCAGACTCATTATCCACCGTATGTCAGACTGCTGTGGTTTTTCAAAATCCAATCCAGTCACTAAAGGGCCTTACCATAAATACCCAGGGCTGCAAGATAAGCAGGTCAGTAATGTGTTGTGTTTTAAAAACGTCTCAGCATTTGTTGCCATAGTTCCAAAAGGGTAAAAACAGAGGGTAATTGTGCAGCTCCTTCTTTGTCCAAAGACAGCCTAAGAGTCCAATAGGGACTGAGGATGGAGCTTGCATTAAGGAGAAAGCAAGGAGAACACCACTTCCTAGCAGACACGGACTGTGACATCGACCGTGTTACATAGAATATTGATTCATAATCAAAAAAGAAGAAGAAAGGCTAGAAAAAATAATCAGCATCTCCCCAGCACTCTGACAAACGGGAAGGAAATTGCTCTATTAGCAAGATCATGCACAGGTAAAGGGATCCTAGAGTGAAGGAGATTGTTCAATGACAAATCAACATATACTTAATACCTCCTGGGTGCAAAACACTGGACTAGGCTGGGGTGGGCAGATGGGTAGCGGGGCGATTAGATACAAGCAAGAAGCAGGAAACAAGCTCACTACCCCCAATTTGGAGTTTATTACAAAGTTGGGGAAGGGCCTATTCAGAAAAAAATCATAACACACTCAGTCCCACATAGTCATTCAGCACTGACATCTTCGCTAACATTGACCAAGTACAGCCAATTGATAAGTACCTCCCAAATGCCGTCTCATTTAATCCTCAGAATAATCACGCGAGGTAGGCATGGCTCTTATCTCCACTTTACAGATTATTAAACAGATTGGTAAAAGTTCCACGACCTGCCCCTGACCACATAGCTAGTAAGTGGTAGAACCCAACGTGGCTCTGTTCAACTCCAAAGCTGATGGTCTTAGCTACAAGGTTATAAAAACTCTCCAAAATGCCAGGCTTAGTGGTGCACATTGCTAGTCCCAACTACTCGAGATGCTGACGTAGGAGGATAGCTTCAGCACAGGCAGCATGCAAGACCCAGTCTCTTTAAAACAAGAAACCGCCCCCCGCCCCCCCCCGCCGAGCCCCGACCCCCCCACACCTAACACTTTCAGAAACTCGTGGGAGAATGATCCCTCTGGGTAGCGAGGGCCGGGAAGGTTTCCTACAGGAAAGGAAGATACACACTTCTAGAGAAACGGAAGAGAAAGAGGCAAGAGCATTACAAGAGAAGGAAAGGACTTATGACAGAAGTTGGACAACCATTTGGTGGGATGTGGTCAAATAAAATCCACAGCCAGGCACGGTAGCTCACACCTATAATCCTAGCACTTCGGGAGGCCGAGGCAGGAGGACTGCTTGAGGCCACGAGTTCAAGATCAGCCTGGCCAACATAGTGAGACCTTGGTCTTGTCTCTACAAAAGAAACAGAAAAATTATCTGGGTGTGGTGGCACACACCTGTAGTCCCAGCTACTAGGGAGGCTGGGGCAGGAGGATCACTTAAGCCCAGGAGACGGAGGTTGCAATGAGCTATGTTGACACCACTGCACTCTAGCCCAGGCAACAGAGCAAGACCCTGTTCTCAATCAATCAAGCCCATAAATGTTCACCAGTTACTTCGCATGCCAGGCCCTGAGGACACAGTGATCTATACATCAGACACAGTCCCTGCCCTCCAGGGATTTCTTATCTATCAAGGGAAATCAACATGTCCAAGAAGAGTGGGTCTTCCAGCCAGGGATATACTCCTGAAGCTCTGGCACAACTTATGACCGCCCTCCCCCCCCCAATCCATACCTGAACATACAATAAAAAAAGTGGGTAGTTTTTTTTTTCCCATAAGGCATGGTGCTGCCATCAAAGTCAATAACAAAGTCAGTTTTCAATTCCTTAGGCTTCATCAGGTTTGAAATTTTAATTTTTTTCTTAATAATATTGCATTGTTTTAAATTATGAGAATAAAAGGAGGCTTCAAAATCGGCATAATAGAAATGTGATCATAAGACATAATTCATGCCCCTCCCCTTCTTACCCCCTAACTCTTCCCTTCCTGAGAAATTCAGCCCTAAAGCCATCATGTGGGAAAGGGTAAGGTAGGTACCAGCAGGGGATATGGGAGGGGGTGCCATGGTGGCCCAGAACAGGGAAAAACTAGGAGGAATTCCAAAGTGTTAAGTTGTAATTTAAAGTATGGCATGAATCATGGGTTTCAAGATAGACACACACACTGTGTATGTGTGCTTTGCAGTAATAGTATTATGGTATGCATCCTCATTTGTAGGTTCCAAATCTGCAAATTCACCTACTTGTTAAAATTTATTTGTCACTCCAAAATCAATACTCCTGGCACTTCTGCAATCATTCGTGGACATGTGCAGAGCAGTGAAAACTCTGAGCTACCCACCTGAGGTTGTTTGTTCTGGTTTCAGCTCTCACATTATAAACAAGTGTCCCTTCCATAGTTTACCGAGTGCCAAGTTTTCAGCATTTTTCTGCCTTTCGTTGATTTTCCTGTTTAAAACGGCCCCTAAGCATAGTGCTGAGGTGCTGTCTAGTGTTGCTAAGAATGAGGCTGTGATATGCGCCTCACAGAGCAAATACATGTGTCAGATTAGCTTCATTCAGGCATGAATTATTATACTGTTGTTGGCCATGAGTTCCATGTTAAGGAATCAACAAAATATGTCAGGTGTCTTTAAACAGAAATATACTTGGAACAAGGTTATATATTGACTGGTGGACAAAATGTTGTGACCAGAGGCCTGCAGGAACCTAACCCTGTATTTCCCATAGGAGCAATGGTTCAGCATTCACTAATTCAGTGTTCGAAGAACATAACCACTGTCAACAAGAACCAACTGAATCCCCCAGCTCTGTCCACTGAGAAGGTCTGGGATTAATGACACCCAATAGCAAAGAGCATACATACATGCTCAGATCTCAGCTTCTAATTACCTTTTTTGTCATAAAACAAACCAAGGCTGTGTGGGGAATGAAAGCCGATTGTAGGGCTGGCGGAGGGAAAGCACAAGATGAGCCTGCCAGAAAGTAAAGGACTGTTCAAAGAATGACGGAGACATGTCAAAAGCACATAGTTTGAAAGAGCTCCCACTGGCCAAATTGAGAACAATTTGAACATCAAAAGAATGACAGTAGCAGATTATAGCTTGCTGGGTAAAGTCTGAAACTTGAGTCCATACTGATCAAATGAATAAATAAAATGAAAGTCTGAGGAGGAATGGGATAGCTACGTGGTTTCAAAGTCCCTCCCCAGAAAATACTTATTCAATAGAACAGGAAAAAGAATAACCTTTACAGAAGTGAAAGCTGGCCAACACCATCTTGATCAAATGATGAGGTGAACGTCATCAGTAACGGGACAAGTCAAGATTGTGCATCGTGTGATAGGATGCAAAAAGAACACAGCATCATTTCTGTGATATTCCTGACAAAGGTGCATAAGCCGAATTTGATAATGAGGAAAGGCACAAACTCCAAACTGGGGGATACTCTGCAAAATAACTGGCCTTTCTTCTTCAAGAGGGTCAAGGTCATTAAAGTCAAGGAAAGACTCATGAACTGTTCCAGATTGAAGGAGACTAATGACACAGGACAACTAAATGCAACCCACGACTCTGAACCTGATCCTTTTGCCATAAAGGATGTGACTGGGACATTTGATGAAACCTGAATGGCATCTGAGGGTTAAATGACAGCAATTTTGATGATTGCACTGTGGTTATATTCAAAAATGTCCTTTCGTAGGAAATACCTGCTAAAATAAAAGTAATCTTAGGTGATTGTGCATTAGGTCAGCAACTCACAATCAAATGGTTCAGGGAACTATTCTATGTTGTACTTTAGCTTCTCTGCAAGTTTGTGATTGTTTCAAAAACTTTCTAAAGTATTTTTTTAAAAGGTTGCATAATGTAGAACAGTCAGTGGGACAAGGGAGGAAGCCAGGAGGAGCATTTGTCTTTGACTCCTCACCTACCTGCTACCAACACAAGCCCACAAACTCTCCAAGCCACTGCCCTCCCGCACACAGCTGGGATGCCTATAAGGACTCCCTACACAGATCTCCAATCACACATCTTATTCTTCCTCTGACTTCTGCCCAGCCTCCACTGGAGCCTGTTCTAGCCAAAGTCATCCATTTTTGGTCCTCACCTGTCTGCACAGCACTAGACAAAAGCAGCTACTCCAGTGGGCTCCCTGCATCCTTCAAACCCATCCCTTCTCAGCCCCCAACTCCCACAGGCTCTTCTTTGCTTAAACATCACTGAGTTCTCTCCTAGTTCCTCCTCTCCTCCTACTTCATGCCCTTGCCTTGTCAATCTCACATGCTCTCAGGACTTGCACTCACCAGACCTGCAGACAGAGGCCAGACTTCTCCCCTGCACTCCTTATTCCAAGTCTACTTTGTATCTTCCCAAGGTCTTTAACAAGCATATCAGATTCATCCTATTGAAAAATGAACTCATCACCTCTCCCCTGCAGCCTTTCCCAACCTGAATCCCTCCTGTGTCCCTGGGACCCTCAGTGGCTCCAAGATCCATCCAACTGCCAAAGTCAGAGATGGGAGGATCATCTTTGATAACACTCTCTCCTCCCACATTTGCATAGCCAATCACCCAAGGCCTGACCATTTTAGCTCCCCAATAGCTCTCCAATCTGTATTCTTCTCTCACTCCAGGATACTGTCAATCCATCACCTCGTCACCTCCTGGATGAATTACTGTAACACCTCCCCGCCAACTGGGCTCCTCATTCCCATTCTTACTGCATTTCAATACATTCTCTACATCTCAGCCAGTGGGCTTCTGAAAAATCCAAATCTGACTATAGCTCACTCAGTGTAAACCCTTTAATGGATGCCCACTCTTCTTACGGAAAAGTCTAAACACCCTCCTCACTAGATACTACAAGACCTACCTATCAACCCCAACTCTGTCCTAAATTCTCTGTACCAACTATATAAAAATATTTTCCTTTTCCAATAATGCTGCCAATATCTAGCAAAATTCCTGGTACTTTGTAGATGTTCAATAAATGCTTATGGAATGACTGAATGCATCTATTAGCTGGGGTAGATGGTAGACCAACTTAATATTATTTCACACAAACTCAAGTCTTCAGATATACCAAGGTATTAAGCACACAACTCAAATCCTTGGCAAAGGTTTAACAAAAACATCAGAGAGAGTTTGCACAAAATAATTGGCAGCTCAAGTTCAAGGTCCTTGAGGTTAAACAGTAGAGAGGAAGAAGGGAAACTACAGCCAAGCAGGCAGTTGTACCACAGCTGGCTGTCACAGGCCATAGCAGGATTCCATTCCATTACGCTTACTGTGTAGGGCACACTGCCCATGCTGTGTGGACAGTACACTCAAGAAGAGGCAGGAAGATCACCCAGGGACACGGACACGGACACACACATACACTCACAAAAGAGCAGGAGCTGGGGAAGTCAGGCCTGTTCCACACAGGGGTTCAATAAACCCTAAGGAAGAAGACCACATCACAGCTAAAAACCAAATGGGGACCATCTACAGAAACTCACTGGGCGCATGACAGTATGGACGATCATTTTGCACCTTTTGTTTACTACTCCTTGTATTTTCTCTAAAGCTCCACTAAGATCCAGCCATTCTGGAGCCTTTGCTAAATAGAGGCCAATATGTTCCCAGCTACTGTCACATGCCCTACTTTACATATCACTGGATGTCAAAGGAGGGATGGAGTCAAGAAAGAAAAATGCAAAGGCAACAGAATTAAGGCCATTTCAGCTTGAAACCATCATGGAAATGGAACTGGTAATCTTGTTAAGGTGGGGCGGTGTGGGTGGGCTGCTATCATCCTCTCAAGACTCAGGAGGGGGTCTCAATGTCTGGATGACAAACAAAGCTACCATGACTTCTGTGACACCGTGACTGCTCTGATGCGGACTAAGCATTAACAGAGATCTTTTCCCTAGGGAAGGAGAAAGTCTAATAGGAATCCAAGGGCACTTGAAGGGCAGGAAAAAGCCCCATAAGCAGAAAAAGGAAGCAACATCCAAGGGACCTGGGATTATAGG
>CM052442.1:82939258-82979409 GCA_028533085.1 Varecia variegata | reverse complement strand
CCAATTTTATCAACCTAAACCTACACTGTAATTCACCTCATTCATAAACATGAGCTAACTTGACCTACTTTCTAATATATGCAGCTCCTTCTCATCTGCATTAATCTGCAGTGACATTTTAAAAGTTGCTCTAATAATTTCCATTATATGAAAATGTACTTTTCATTTACATCACCTTTGATTTCCCTCCCACAAACAAAATACTATTTTCTCAACAGTTAGCCTGCAAATACAGTAAGAAACAAGATACACAAGACAGCTGAAATAAAAGGTTAACCTCCGAAAGGGCTCAATATTTCATGACAGAAGGGGAGGGTGGGAGGAGGAAGAGGAAAAGAATGAGATAACTTTGCCCTAAGCCCACACAATGTGGAACGGTGGGCTTGGTACTCAATCTGTGGAAAGCTACAGAACACACTTTTTAGAAGTAAATATAAATCCCGTATCAAATAATATAATGAGTTCCACGCTTCCCTATAGTTCTTCAATCTCAGATAATAAAAGAAAAAAAAAAAAAAAAGAGGAAGTCCACTTTCCACTCCCACTTCCAACTACACCCACATTGCAACCATCAATAGCCTCCTAAATTTGGGATCCTTCCCTCTTTAATTGTGGACAACCCAAAAGGGAAAACCAGCAGGTCTCTATGTTCAGGAATTTTCTATGGCTCCCAAATGCTTAAAGCAGGAGTTGGCAAACTATGGCCCACAAGCTAAGAATCTTTTTTTTTTTTTTTTTTTTTTTACATTTTTAAATGGTTATGGGAAAAAAAAAAACCCAGAATTACATTTCATAATACATGAAAATTATATGAAATTCAAATTTAAGCGCCCATAAATCGAATTTTATTGGAACATAGCCACACTCATTTCTGAGTTGTCTATAGCTGCTTTTTGGTTTCCAACAGCAGAGCTGAATAGTTGCAAACAGACAGTAGCCTAAAATATTTACAATCTAGTCCTCTATGGGAAAAGATTGCCAACTCCTGGCTTGCAGTATAAAATCCACAGCCTTTGGTCTGGCAATACAGGCCCTTGAAATCTGGATCTAACAAACCTTCCTACAAGACTCACTTGTCCTAGAAAATACAATGTCTGCTCCACTGAAACACTCTTCTCTATTTCACCCAAACATTACCCCCTCTTCCCCTTTCCTGCTCCAAAGCTCTGTTCAATCCCAACAGTCTGCAGACATCCTTCTTTCTCTTCATAAAAGGAGTCACATCAAATATACATTTAACTTCCATGAGGTTAAAAAAAAGAAAAATAATTTTAAGAATGTCAAGGTTATTCGCTACAGAACTCTAGTAGTAAAAGATGGAAACGACCCACGTGCCCATCAGCAGGGCACAGGCTGAACAAGGTAGAGCAAACCACACAACAGAGGAAGACTTAGCTGTGCAGAGTGTGGACTATCCCTACGCACCACTATGGAATAAGAACCAGGAGAGACTAAGTGAAAAAAGCCTAGTGGAGAAATGTGTGTACAGTATGCTGTTGTTTAAGGAGGGAGGGAGATACAAATACAAAAGCATGCACACATTGGCTTATACATGTACACACATATGGAAAACACCACTGCAAGGATAAACCACAAAGTTTTCAATTGCTACCGATGGAGAGGGAGGAAACAGAATGGAAAGAGGACTGGGGTAGAAGCAAACACCTCTTGCTACAGACTGAATGTTCGTATCCCCCCAAATTCATATGCTGAAACCGAATCCCCAGTGTGGCGGTATCTGGAGGTGGGGCCTTTGGGAAATGATTAGGTAGCTCATGAGGGCTCCATCCTCACAGGACTAGTGCCCCACAGGCCCCAGAGATTGCTGTGACCCTTTAGCCGTGTAAGGACACGACAAGAAGACACCATCTGTAAGCCAGGAAGTGTGCCCCTCACCAGACACTGAATCTCTGCTGGCACCCTGATCTTGGACTTTCCAGCCTTCAGAGCTGTGACAAATAAACCTGTTATTTATAAGCCAGCCAGTCTATAAGCATTTTTGTTATAGCAGCCCAAATGGACTAAGATATTAATACTTCTGAATAAGCTGTATTTTATATATGAGACTTTGGAAACTTGACAATATTGTACATAATTATGTAAGTTGAAAAATGGAATCTCTAAAAACAGAACATAAAATGAAACCAATGAACCTAACTATGTATCCAGTTGGCGGCACAATCACAAAGAGAAGACCTAGTCCAAATATGTTTCAAATACAGACTGGTGTGTATGCAACATGAGATGAAGCAGATGAAAAGATATGATAGTATTCCCTGAGAACTGGATTTTGGCAATAAGTGAAAAAACAGATATAAAATTGATGAAGCTAACTAAAAATCCTGTATACCTGAATTTCACTTGGAAGTCTCACTATGAACTAATAATCTGCTTTATCTATATGCACACAAACCCTCTAGTTTTGCCCACTGAAAAGATTAAGGAAACAATGATGAATTAGGAAGCAGTAAACATGCCTGGTTTCTATATTGTGCCTTCTAAATACTCAAAGGAGCCAGGGGCTCCTTGGAAAAGTGGCAGATCCAAGTCTGGGGAAAGAAACAGGTAAGACAAGCCTGTAACATTTTGTCACACCAGAAAGTATACAAAAATATAAAAAAAATACATTAGTCACGTCAAAAGGACTGAGGAGACAATTTGAGTTAGTTTCCACTGGCCAAATATGGA
The DNA here is from genome assembly GCA_028533085.1 of Varecia variegata. NCBI lineage: Eukaryota > Metazoa > Chordata > Mammalia > Primates > Lemuridae > Varecia > Varecia variegata. Next base: position 82,976,721 of record CM052442.1, on the reverse strand, counting down.
ACAATTTGATTGTCAAAAAGAATATTAAACTGAAACACATCAATTACATCTATATTAAAAATGAAAAAATATATCAGTGATAACTTTTGGAGGATGCTGTTAAGGAACTAATTGCTTTGAAAAATAAAAAGAATATATCGAGCATTTACCCTAACTTTCCTATACGAACCTCAGAGTAAACAAATAATTGATGACAGTAAGTTTCTCTTTTACATAAGTATTCTGTATATAAATAAGGAAAGAATGATAGAATTAGAACATCACTATTTTGCAATCGCTAATGAATTAAAGGTTATAAGCAATGATCATCAGTGGCCAATAATATAACAGAGAGAGGCTACTAGTCACTATGTATTATCTCAATGAAAACACACAGCCTATAATGTATTTATGCAAAAAAAAAAAAAAAACCAAAAACCCACAATCAAAACTACACCCCAACAGATGTGAAATGGACCAAACCTCGAGATTTAACTAACAAATCACAGAAAACATAATGAACAGAGGGACAAGTTAAATGTCACAACGGGGAAGCAATCATCAAAATTCAGACCATGAAGAACTACAGCAGGGTTTCTCAACCTTGGCAGTGCTGAGGATTTGGGCCAGGTAATCTTCTGTCGTGGGGGATGCCGTGTGTATTACAGGGTGCTCAGCAGCATCTGTGGCCCCTACCCACTAGATGCCACTAGCACCCCACAGTTGTGACAACCAAAAATAAGTTTCCAGACTTTGTCAAATGCCCTGAGTTGGGGAAGCGGCATTGTCCCTGTTTGACAATCTGTGCTCTAAAAAAATAACCCAGTTTCTTCAACCAATCACAAGGGGGCAAGGGGAAGGATGGAGGGGAAACCTACCGATTTAAGGGGGATTAGAGACACATCGACTAACTGCAATGAATAAACCTTATTTAGACCCTGATTCAAAGAAATAAAAAAAAAATTATAAGACAATTGAGAAAATTTGAACACTAAGTTGATATTGGATGTCATCAAGGATGTGTTGGTAATCTTTATGACTTTGGTGCAATAAGGTATTATAGATGAGGTTTTTTAAAGTCCTATCTTTTAGACACATAGATACACAAAATAGTGATGGGAAATAATAAGAAAGATGTGCTTCAAAGTAATGGGTGGGAAGAGGGGAGGATACAGATAAAACAGGACTGGCTAAGGACTAATCATCACTGAACCTGGGTGATAAGCACGTGTAGCTCACTATAAAATTCTCTTCACTTTTAAATGTTTGAAAATTTCCATTAAAAAAAGTATGAATAAGTAAATCTGGCAGGCAGCTCCATTTCCATTCCTCTCAGTGAGCACGTGGGAGGTAATATAAGAATTTATCTCATTCCCTGGGTTTGCTGTTTCTCAGGGTCTCTTGGGATCCTACCTTGGTGTCGAGAGTGTCTTGTTTATAGCATGGCCCTTAAACACAAGAGCCCACTACTTAGGCAAGCTGTTCCAAAGCTGGAGAAGTCTGTTAGTTGGACTGACCAGGAGACAGCGTACTGGCCTCTAATGTGGCACTTTCCTAAGCAGTGTTCAAGAGCAATTTTGTCTACAAGGAATTTTTGCCTTAGGTGCTAAATTTAGTTCACCCCCAAGTACAGTTTTGACTGCACTGCACCGAAACTTTACCCATCCTGGAAGGAGCCCAGGTCCCTGCCCAACCTCCATGAGCTGCCCCACCAGCCCTAAACAGCCACTCTCAGGACTTCATCCCTGGTGAGAGAAAAATAACCTTCTATCTGGTTTAACCCACTGTGGTTGCAAGTCTTTTCAGCAAAAACTCACACCAAACTAACCAAGAAAGAAATTCTACTTTCTCTTGGAAACCTATTCTAGCTACCCCACTAGAAATACCCCCTTCTTCCTCTGAATTTACTTTCTGCTCATGTGTCCCTTAGCACAGGCCCCTTTGCACTATAGTGTTTTTGGAAACATGTAAACAGAAGAGAACAACGCCCATGTCGTTGTATCCTGCACTGCCAATCTGTTTCCTTCCCAATTTAGGGTATTGAATCCACTTCCTCTGAACCCAAACCTCTGAGAAGAGAGGCCAACAGAGAAAGTCCCTCGCCCTCACGTTTCCAAAGCTCATCTTCTGTGCCTACATCAGCCTTTCCAAAGGGACAGCAACATCCAGGACAACCTGGGTATCTAGGGCCAAAAGATCTCCTGCAGGATGAGTCATTCTTCAGCCTTCAGAGGTAAATAAACTGAATACTATATAATGTAGTATTTTGGGAATATTTAGGATCAGGTAATGAAAGACTTTTTAAACTTCATTTATTTCCTTCTCTTAATGAAGCCCTGGGGTTTGTCCCCAGATTTAAATTTTCCAAATAGATTTGTCCCCCTGAATCGCTTTTACCCAAGTGTCACTGGACTTGGATAACCAAAGATTAGTGACCTTTGTATACTGGAGTGCCAGATGCCTCATATAGATGACAACTCTTAGCACTGTATCCTAGCCTTACAATCAATCAAGATACAAATTAGAAATTTCAAATCACAATTTGATCACTGTCAGTTGGTAACAGGGTAACCTTGGACTGCACATCACCCTCAAATTTAAATGTGGGACGTCACCCTTGGTCATCCCTGCAGCAAGGTAAAGAACGACTCCTGTCTATTCCTTAAGACCTGATGTCACTAAGCCCAAATATCACCTCCATAAGTGAATGAGGCCCAGCTTTAAAGATTTTCCTTTTATTCAATACTTATTTGGGAGCATCCACATAATACGTTAAGATGTTTGCACTGGGACAGCATCTGTTAATGCTGCCACCAGAGAGGTCACATGGAAGAACTTCACCCCCAGCCACCTACTACTCAACGTGCTATTTAAGTAGAAAACAGAGCAGTTCATTGGTAACATTTGTGCAGAAACTCCTAGATCCACTGTCATGGCCTCACCTGGATCTGCACAGTGAGGAGGACAAGCACCTGGAGTGGACAGGGGGAGGACACCGTCACTGTGTGAGGGACGCAGCTCCCCAGGGCACCTGCCATCCATCTGGTCACTATCATGGTATCATAGTGGGTAACTCACCAAATACAACTATATAAGAAGATACGTTCAGACCACTGCATTCATGCGAGAAACTGGAAGTGGTAAAAGTAAAACTTGATTATCTCTGTAACCTTTCTTCCAAAATAACCACAAAAGACACCATATATTAAAAGAATGAAACGTACTTGACTCACACACATACACTTCAGGCTATATAAAAACACCCAATACAACCACCACCACTGATAAAGCACCTTTTCCCACTTACCAGCAGGGCTGGGTAAGAGGCTCTACTTTTCACTTCGAATTCACCAAGGGAACCCCGAGTACAGAAGGATATTCCCACATCCAAGTGCAGTAGAATTCTTTATAATGAGCTCCCAGCCACACAGCACACCCACAAGGATGAGGCTAAGAAGCAGGCACAGCTAACTCTTTCTGAAAGCAGCAGTGATTTTCTGGAGTAAAGACAGAGGTCTGCTGAGGAAAGTATGCAAGACACGCCAGAGACAGAGAAGTCTTTTCCAACCTATGAAACACAGCTGGCCACCCTGGCCCCAGCCCCCCTCCCACTGGAGGTGTCAGAAGTCACCCACTCCGAGTCTAATTTCTGTGTGTGTGAAATGTCAGTAACATCTGTTCTACAGGGCTGAGGTGAGGATTTCAAGAGACAGCAGGCTTCACCAGGTGCAGTAGCTCGCACCTATAATCCCAGCTACTCAGGAGGTTGAGGCAGGAGGATCATTTGAGCCCAGGAGTTGGAGGCTGCAGTGAGCTATGATGATGCCACTGCACTCCAGCCTGGGCAACAGAGCAAGACCCCATCTCTTAAAAAATGAGAAGAGACAGACAGACAGATGAGAAAGACACCAGGCCTCAAATATCTAGGTGTCTAACAACATCAGGTCCTCAGTAAATAATGGCAAATTTTAAAGATCAGGCTACTGCCCCTTCCAAGAAAACAAAGCCAGAGCTATTCTTCCAATCGTGGTCCACAGCTTTTCCTGGCCACCAGCGCTTGCTCAGGGCCATGAGCATGCCTGAAGATCAAACTGTCCTGACGAACGACGGGGGCTGTGGGGGTCAGACCTCCAGAAACAAAGGGGGCTTTCTAGGAGAGGAAACCAGATGACTGAGAACCTAGAAAAACTTAAGACTGGCTTCAAGACAGCTGGTGCAGTGGAAAAGGGAGGATCCATTTAAACATACTCCACCGAGGGGCCAGAGTGTGAGGACATCAGGCTCACAGAGGAAAAAACAGAACTCCACATAGGACAGGCTCCAACGGGAATGAATGGCACCAACTTAACTGTAATAGTGTAAATGCTGCTCGTTGGTTTTTAACATTCGGAATCTACAGGTAAGTCATGAAAGCCTTTCTTGAGATTGAAGAACAGAAGCAGGCATGACCAACTCTGAGAGTATAAAATTCAAGGCACAGCTTCCTGAACGTGAGAGGCTGGATTGGAAGCCTGTTGGTGTAGACAAGAAAAAGCGTGTCTAGGAGACAGAGCAAGAAACAGGCGGTGTGTGTCGTCTGAGGGTGCCCAGGGCAGTAGCACGGGCCCGAGAACTTGGGTCAAGGGCAGGGAGGTGGGGGCGGCCAGAGTGAGCTCCCAGTGTGATCAGAGATCCCAAAAGACCCCGAGAAACAGCCTTCACAACTGATAAAGTGGAAGATGAGGCTGCAGGCATAACATCCGTACACGTGGCAATCACCACAAAAGACGCAAAAATGATCTACAGGAAAAAGCGGGGGTTGCTCTGAGAAGCGGGGCTAAGTGAATGAAGTGCTGCCTTTCATTATCGGCTTTTCTGTAATGTCTCCTATTTTTAGCCATTTGGATGTAACACTTATGACTTAAAATTTTTAATTGACAAAAATCGTATATATCATGTACAAGATGTATATTCTAAAATACATATGTATCAGGGAATGGCTAAATTGGGCTGGTTAGCATGCATTACCTCACGTACTTTTTTGCAATGAGAACACTTAAATCTATTCTTAGTAATTTTCAAGAATATATTATTATTCATTATGGTCACCATCTTGTGCAATAGATGTTTTGAACTTATTCCCCCATCTAACTGAAAGCGTGTTTGACCAACATCCCCCCCAGCCCCTGGTAACCACCATTCTACTCTCTACTTTTAGGAGTTCAACTTTTTTAGATTCTACGTGTAAGTGAGAACATACACTATTTTGTCTTTCTGTGCCTGGCTTATTTCACTTAATACCGTTCTCCAGGTTCATCCATGTTGTTGCAAATGACAGGATCTTCTTTAAGGCTGAATAGTATTCCATGGTGTATATATACCACTTTTTATCATTCATCCGTTCACAGACATCTAAAGTTGATTCCACATCTTGGTTATTGCAAATAATGCTACAATGAACACAGGAGTACAGATACCTCTTTGACACACTGATTTTCACTTCCTTTGGATATATGTGCAGTATTGGGATTGCTGGATCACATGGTAGTTCCAGTTTTCATTTTTTGAGGAACTTCCACACTGTTGTCCATAATGGCACTACTAATTTACCTTCCCTCCAGTAGCATGCAAAGGTTCCCTTCTCTCCACATCCCTTCCGACACTTGCTATCTTTTGTCTTTTTCATGGTACCCATTCTAACAGGTGTGAGGTGATATCTCATTGTGGTTTTAATTTTCACTTCTCTGATAATTAGTGATTTGGGGTATTTTTTCATATACCTGTTGGCCATTTGTATGTCTTCTTTTGAGAAATGTCTATCCAGGTCCTTTGCTCATTTTTTAATCAGGTCATTTTCTTACTATTGAGTTTGAGTTCCTTATGTGTTTTGCACATTAGGACCTTATCAGATGTAAGGTCTGCAAATATTTTCTCCCATTCTGTAGGTTTTCTCTTCACTCTTTTGATTGTTCCCAGGGCTGTCCAGAAGCTTCTTAGTTTGATATAATCCTATTTGTCTATTTTTGCTTTTGTTGCCTGTGCTTTGGGGTTCATATCCCCAAAACCACTGCCTAGACAATGTCATGGAGCTTTTCTCCTGTGTTTTCTCTTTTAGTATTTTTAGAGTTTTAGGTGTCTTAACATTTAAGTGTTTAACCTATCTTGATGTTTGTATATGGGGTTAGATAAGAGTCTGGTTTCATCCTTCTGCCTGGGATTATCCAGTTGTCCCAAAACCATTTATTAAAGAGACCGTCTTCCCTCATTGTATGTTCTTGGCATCTTTGTCAAAAATCAATTGACCACAACTATGTGGATTTATTTCTGGGCTCTATTCTGTTCCATTGGTCTCTGTCTGTTTTTATGCCAGTACCACACTGATTTGATTACTATAACTTTGTGGTATATTTTGAAGTCAGATAGTGTGAGGCCTCCAGCTTTGTTCTTTTTGCTTGAGGTTGCTTTGGCTATAAAGCGTCTTTTGTGATTCCATAGAGACATTTCCTATTTTTAGCCATTAGCGTACAACATTTTGACTTAGAATTTTTTAAGTAAAAGATACTCTATATAAGACCATTGTTTAGATCACAGCATGGATTCCCCTCAACTTTTATCAGGCTTCATAGTGGTATGTTTAGACCATTGCAGCTGGCCTTATATAGTGTGTTTATCTTAATCTTAGTAAAAGTCACATTTAAACACTAAGTGCCCTAGTTATTTTATGGATTTGGAAAGCTGTCCAACTCTGATTTATTGTAAACAGAAATGACCATTTTAGATCTTCAGAATATGGGATTGATTTCACAGCTAAAAAAAGGGGGGGGATTATTTTTAAAGGTTCAGCTTCTATAGGAGAATATGCAAATGCAGGCAAACATACTCTAGAGTCATTGAATCTGCAAAATCCAATCAATTCTTAGAAAAGGCTCAAATCCTGAGTTCTCCAGGAGGGCTTTTTAACTTAGAAAGAAATTAACTGATGAACATAATTAGCAAAAAACCTCAAGGAAACAGCACATTCTATTATACCATGGATTAGTAAGTTTAATTATGAGAAACAGCCTGGCAATTGTTGTTGTTGTTCTGCAACATTTACTAAGTACCAACGGCAGAGTGAAGACTCCAGCACAGGTCCAGGAACCCTGACCAACAAGACAATGCTAATCAGGACTCTCAGTCACTCAGGGAGCTGGCAGGTGGGAGGCAACTGAGGGTGCTTGCAGTCATCAAGAAGCATACTCCAAAGAAATCAGCTAATGGAGGATGGCAGGAAGACAAAAGTGCATAACAGATTTCATTTTTAATGAAGAAAAGGGAGCACAGGAATGACTTATCTTTACTGACATCATAGCTCCTAAGTGACTGGTACCGAATGACAAACAGCTACAAAGATCCTACTTTGAATTTCACAGATTCAATAGGCTCCCCCTAAACGGCAGTGGGAACTAAAAATTCCCAGAGGGCCAAAAACAATGTTTTTCATTGAAAATAGATTTCAAAATATTTTCCTTACTAGCCTGCAGGGAACACGGAGATAAGTTCAGAATACCGCATTGATTGTCAAACCCAGAATATATCACGAGTCATTATGTAAAATGCTAAACAAATTATTTATCATCCCCCTCGCCCCATCTATCAGTCTCTCTCATTTTCTCACACACATACATACACACGCACACATGTAACTCTTGAAAACATCACATTTATTCCCGCAAAGCATGGCTGTCTCAAATTCTCAATTGCTCATCCCTACAAGATCTCACCCAGAATGTCCTGACCTTCTAAAAGGCTCAAGAACATGACTGATTGGTTACATTGTTCGTTCATTAAGTTTTATTCAGACTTGGACTTGCCCAGATCCCTTAAAACAATTCTCCGTCCTCTGGTTTATGTCAAAATAAAAGCTCCTGGTAGCATTTACTCACGACTTTATATACTTTCAGAAATTTCAGGTAATCATTCATATTCCTATACATTAAGACAAGTGTTTCTGTTGTGGTGGTTGTTTGATACAGCTTTTTCCTAAAAATGGCAGAGAATAAACATTTCTGGGGTAGAGGCAACCCAATTGAAGCATACTCAGGCAGTAAACCAATAGTTGGGATGACAGGACAGAAAACAACCAAGCAAGTCTGTCAAATTTCATTTAAGTTTTGCAGAAAATAGGAATGTTAAAACAAATGAAAGCCAGAAATCACTGAGAGAGGAACTCCAAAGGACTGAATTGAACCACATGTTCTAACCCATGCAGACTACACTTAACTTCTCAGGACTTTCAGAAGCATCCTCCGAAAAGATGGCATTGTTGCTCCTTCCTCATGTTATTCTACCACACTAATAATTCAGTCCATTATTCCCGCTGCCCTCCACCTGCCCTGTTCCCTCACACACATGCCCACAGTGCAAGAAGCAAACGGAAAGCACGGTTTTCCATTCTCTACAGACGACAGCATAAAAAGCCACCTGGAACACTCCCCCCCTTGCAGGTCTGAAATCTTGGGGAAGGCATCGATCCGATGTGTTTTCCTGTCCACTGTGTCCCAGGCTCTTCAGACAGAACAGACCACCTAGCACCCTCTGTGGGTCCTCAAAGGACAACACCCACCCCAGGGTGCCCCAGGTTATCCTCCAGGGAGTACAGCTCTTCCCTGTGCTGAGCACACCCAATCCCACCGCCCTGAGCACAGAACTTCTGGCTGCGCCCTCGACCTCTGTCCAGCCTCGAGCTCTTCACGCTTGGGGTTTGCGCTGGTCTCCAAGTCTGGCTTTGGCCTGCCTCACCCCTGGTTCCCAGCACCCCCACAGCCAGGCAGGTACTCACCTGTCACATACCACCTGGTCAAAGGCTGCCCCACAATGGTGGGACGGGAAGATTCTGTACACTTCTATCAGGCTGCTTAAAACACTGTCACGTTTTCGTTTCTACCTTGACCACAGTGTGACTCACAGCTGAATGTAATGTTCATATACATGGGCCATTTTTACTTGGGGTTCCCAAAAGAACAGTTCCTTCCCTTCTGTTTGACCTCTGACCTCTTTAGTTCAACTATGCCAGCTGTCTATCCACAATGGTTTCTGGAAATAAATGGCATATAAGTAAAGTACACTTCTTTCCTGCTTCAGAGGAATGATACAGTCTTAGGGGCAGCAGAGAGCCCTTAGCCGTCACGTACCCCAGTATTTCCCGAACACTAGCTCTCGGACCAGTTCTGGTTAGGCTATGGCTAGTAGTCACTGGTATGCAGGGAAATGCAGACGAGGTAGGAAACGAACAGCGTTTTCATAATGCTAGATATGTACACTATCGAGACAGATTTATGACATTCCTATTCTTAGCATTAAAATATTTCTTTAATGAAACTACTTTAGTAGATGGTAGTTATTCTTTGAAAATAAATCCATTATTAAAAATTCCAAACACAAAATGCAAAGATCAGTATAAAATATATAGTGAACCCCCATTCACCTATCCAGCTTTAACAATCATCAACTTTGTTTATGTACAGCCAAAAAGTATTTTAAAAATTGGTCCTACTTTTTTTTTTCTTATTCCACAAAATCTAAAATGACACACTAGGCCAAACTACAAATCTTACAGATGAAAATAAGGAGACAGATTAACTAACCTGTCCCCCAGTTGGGTAGCAGGTCAGGAACAGAACTGATACCTGTGGGAGTGCCATGATAGATCTTCAGAAGAACCCTGTGTCTCTGCCCAGGGAACTTCATACACATGGCTCATACAGTCCCATCCAGGACAACCAAAGGGGGAAGTCAATCATCTGTAACCAAAGTTGACCTTATCACATGCTAAAGCAATTGTCTCACAACTCCTGGAGGGTTCTAGCAATCACCAGACAGTTTCAGTTCAAAGACTACTGGGAGTTTCTACCTTAATTCCTTCCGCAGCACTTAACCTTCACCTCCCCCAAAAGATGTATGAAGCAAACAGATGTGAATGAACGAGAGGGTCCAATAAAGTCAAAAGCCAGCTACTCATCCTCTCTTCTAGGCCCCTACTGTCACCCCGCCAAACCACCAGGTGGGGAAAAACTCAGACGGCGACAGGAATATTAGAATCGAGTACTGTGAACACCTGCCTCGCAGAACCTCACAGTGAAGATCAAATAAGATGGCATAAGAGACGATGTTTTGTTTTGTTTTGTTGTTTTGTTTTGTTTTGAGACAGAGTCTCACTCTGTTGCCCGGGCTAGAGTGAGTGCCGTGGCGTCAGCCTAGCTCACAGCAACCTCAAACTCCTGGGCTTAAGCGATCCTACTGCCTCAGCCTCCCGAGTAGCTGGGACTACAGGCATGCACCACCATGCCCGGCTAATTTTTTCTATATATATTTTAGTTGGCCAGATCATTTCTTTCTATTTTTAGTAGAGACGGGGTCTCGCTCTTGCTCAGGCTGGTCTCTAACTCCTGACCTTGAGTGATCCACCCGCCTCGGCCTCCCAGAGTGCTAGGATTACAGGCGTGAGCCACCGCGCCCAGCCAACGAGACGATGTTTTAACATGTTATAAAACTATACCCATGCAGGGGGTGGCTGATTGATAAGAATAAAGTATCTTTTTAAAAAGACTCACCTTAAATTTTCAGTTTATGTACACAGTCAATTTCCCTGAAGATATCCTAAAGCATGTGAGCAACTCCAGCAGCAATACCTGAAACAATAATACAAGTCATCAGAATCAAGTACTGTTTTGGGGGGGGAAATCAACATATATATTTTGTCATTTCCCTCACACTAAGCAAGAAAGGAAGTAACTCAGGAAACTGAATTTCCACCACAACACATGGGCTGGGAATTTTCTTTCCCAACAGGGAATTGAGGTCCCGAGACACTTATTTCGAAGACCAAAATTATGTTACTGTTGGCAAAGAGACAAGACACATTCTTTTCTGCCCTGTGGTAGGAATGCTTTAATGGCTTTGAATTTAAGCAAAAAACAAATACATACATCCCCCTCTCTGGCCCCTCCCCTAAATGTCTAAAACAGAAATCACAGGCACTGCACGCTGATGCGTTTTTAAATTAGTTTACATGAGCCACCCTTGTCTCATTTGCTTTTTTCTCCACTTTGTTCCTCTAACAACATCTGTGAAGTGGTCTCTTCTTGCTTCCACTATTCCCATATGACTCCAGCCATTGGGAACTTACTCCATGGAAACCCAATTTGAAGCAGAGAAGCACCATAATCAATTGTAGAAATCAACAAAATTGCCCAGCCACAGTTAACAAAAAAGAGGAGTCTGAGTGAGAACATACGTACATATCAACGAAAAGAGACTACACATCCGAATGTAGAACCACAGATTCATATGAAACAGACCCAAGTTCATGTAATCAAATCTGGGAAGGGATGAGAGACTAGTTTAGTTAATGGTGTTGGTTAGCTACTTAGGCAGGAAAAAAAATCTAGATCTCTCCCTCCCTACTTGTGAATAAAACTCAAAATAGAATGAAATGAGTACTAGAAGAGTACAATAGTTTTAATAATATAGGGATAGGAAAAGCCTTTTTAAGAATAATACCAAAATATGCAATTATAAAGGACTGAGACACATATGGTTAGCTACATTTTTAAAACATCTAAAATATATGAATGGCAAAAATAAAACAAATTTTTTAAAAACAGATACCAAACAATGATACTTTTGTTGAAAAATAAGAAACTACGAAAAATATTCACACATGATGATATCTTTCTTTTGTTGTTCTTGTTTTCTTTTTCTTTTTTTTTTGAGACAGGGTCTTGCTTTGTCACCCAGGCTACAGTGTAGTGGCGTCATCATAGCTCATTGCAACTTTAAACTCCTGGACTCAAGCAATTCTCCTGCCTCAGCCTCCCAAGTAGATGGGACTAACAGGTGTGTGCCCCACCACATCTGGCTAATTTTTCTATTTTTAATAGAGACAGGGTCTCATCACTCTTGCTCAGTCTGGTCTCAAAGTCCTGGCTTCAAGCGATCCTCCCATCTCAGCCTCCCAAAGTGCTAGGATTACAGGTGTGAGCCACCGTGCCTGGCCAAATAGTTCTGATGATATACTTCTGGGTGAATAAAAAGGTAAATGACCACATGCATTATGATTTCCTTATGTGTATGTGTTCCTGGATGTCCACAGATGTCTGAAGAATGTTTACCAAAATAGTTAATGACTCTGGCTATCAGAATTTGAGATGATTTTTACTTCTTACACTAATTGAATTTCATAAAATGAATACGAATTATTTTCCTAAAGAATACAATGGAGCTATTTAACTTTTTAAATCTCCTGCTGAAGTGTTAAGTGATATACTACATAAATTTCTACTTTCCTACTATCAACTTCCCTCCCTTATTTTACCAACATCCGTGCACATGTGTGCTTGTGGTAAGCACCTGGTGGGGTGCTACCTTCCTCACCTCCAGCTCCCGTTCACACCTGAGGGCCACTGCGCCCCTGCGTTTGGGTTCCTCAGACACTCCTGAATCCTTACTATAAATCTGCTTTTTTATTTAAGCTAGAGTTTGTTACTTATGACCAAAGGAATCCCACCTCATACAGTGTTCCTTTTTATTTTCTATCTTCTCAATCATCACATGCTATTTGAAAACAGAGTAATAAATCTTACAATCACAGGAATGAAGATTTATCACACACAATTTCAACAAATGTTTATGCACTACAGCTAAAGTCACTGAAGCAAGATGCTCAAAGCTAGTATTAAAAAAAAGGCAAAAAACTATTTCCAGAGACAAGTAGATTCACTCCTAACAAGGGAACTGATGAAGAGACTATTTGAAGAAGAATGAAAACAAAGGAGATGTAATTGTACAGATGGGCCATTCCCTGTGGTTAAAATATTTCCATTGTAATATGTTTAACCTCTTCACAGATTTATTTTTATCATGTTATATTTATATATGAAAAGATTTTTTTCCTATTGAGATTATAAAATACAGAAATGTATCCCCATAATGGGCCCATTATGTTCATTTTATCTCCAGCAAACAATTTCATTCTTCTCATTGCTTTATTTTTAAAGGTTCAGGAATACCATGTAACACATGCATCCTCATAATACTGTAATTGCAAACTTAGCTAAAAAAGTCATAATTCCTTGCAGATGCACAAGGTGCATGTAGGTGTGTTTGATATGAAGTACAAATCTAATTAACCCCTCATCTGCTGGTGGCTCCCTCTCCCCCAGAAAATTTCCTTAGAAGGTAGACAAAGGACAAGAACCACTATCTGGTTTCAGAGATGAGCAACTGGGAGACTTAACTTAGACTAAGAATTTGTGACTCCGGAGCACAATGCAGACAAACCCACAGGCCACTCAGTATCAGCTGCCGGCCTCTCTGTTCTGAATCCTCTTCAGTGCCAAGGAAGTCTACACTGGAGACTGAGACGCATTAGCATTTAACAAGACAAAACATCGCGTTTAGGGAAAGCAACGGCACAGTGGTTAAAGGTAAGGTGTTGGATCCTGGTTCTATCATTTACTACTAGTCATTTGGCCTTGGTGTGCCTTAACCTCTCTGGACCTCAGTTTCCTCCTTGTGATAATGCCAGTCACAGGGTGGTGAGCATCAGAGGGAACAGTATACTTCATGCAATCAGCAATGCTCACAGCCTGCTTGAGCTCTGTGGCAGCAGTGACAGCAACAGCCCATGGTAGAAACTCATTACTCTTCGCTAGATCATAGCAAGGTCCCTACAGAGTGCTGAGACACACGATGTCTCTATCTAGGCACACATACCTATTTAAGATGCTTGTTTTTAACATGGATAAGATCCATTCAAGTAAACAGAAATTGAGTTTGAGGGTACCAGGAGCCTGTTATTTAAAGGAAGCTTGCCTTAAGTTAAAGCAGCCTTCTTAGAGCATCGTATGATAAATCGCTCGGCAGCTCCCACAATATGCACCTTTTCTGGAGTATTTCGAGAAGCACAGGTACACGTGAACAAAAGTCAGCACACACTACTGCCTGAAATGCCTATCGCCAACAGCAGGACACACGGCAGGACTCAACAGCTTCTGCATCCCACGCTGCTCCCTACTTGCTGAGAGAAGCTTAAACACACCTCGGAGTCGAAGGGTGCTCATCATCAGAGCACAGGCAGTAATACTTAGCTATTTTGGATGTTTTGAGGATGAAATGAGAGTGTATAGGTAAAGTTATTAGCCTGCTGCCTGGAACCCAATAAATGTTCAATACATGGTACACCTAACGCTATCATCTCAACAGCATTAAAGAAACAAGATGCATGTTAAGTGATCTGGTTGAGACCACACCAGGCAGTTTTTCACTGTGAGAGTTTCATGGACTCTTGTTTTCCATGTTCCACTTGGCATAATCCCCACAGGAATGTGGGTACAAGCTGAAGGGGATCTGAGGAGTCTGCACAACGCATGTGGCCGAAACCTCAGTATGTGCTACAGATTCCACGTGGCCGAGAATACATTTGTCATAGATTTCATTAAAAGGCAGGAACAGGAAACCACCACACTCAGGCTTTACCCTAACACCATCTGCATGAGCAAAAAAACAGAGTATGGGCCCATATGGGCACCATCCCAAGTGTTTTTGCTGCCCAAAGTTAACAAAAGTACTTTCATAACATGAGACCAAGCAAAGCAGAGCAAATCCACTAGCTTCAGCTGAGGATGAGCAGAGCATACTCTTGGCTTGAAGTTATTAATATTGGGCACACATATTACTAATTACTCAAAATTACAAAATCCAAGCAGCAAAGAAATAAACCAGTTTTTCAGTAATGCTACATAGATAAGAGCCAGAGAAAAAAAAGAAATTTTGAAAACAAAATTCTCCTAACTTCTACCACTTGCCATGGATTGGTGTTATTTGTTTTTGCTGAAACCTTGAGAACATTTTTATTCAAAGTGCAGCCCAATGATTCGAGTCCAGCTCTGCGAGGTCAGAAGGGATCAGAGTCCAAGGGGAGATGCCCAGTTTTCTGCTCTTGGCTTCCCCTCACTGACTTGCCAGCTAGAGGCAGCGTGTGGGGCCTTGGTCAGAGGAGACTCAACCAAGAGCAATCACGCAGCATCCACGCTCAAGGCCTTTGGAGATGAGAAATAATACACCACCTTGTCCTTTGCAGGGCAGAGAGAAGAGTGAGCCCTAGTAGAAAGGCTCCAGAAATTCCTTTATACTCCCCTAAATGTGGCATCCCAGAAAACTAGGAGGTAAGAGATGTTACAGGCAAAAAAGATTCTCAGGATAAATGTGGGAAATGCTGGTTTTAAAGCAAAATTAAGGAGCTTCTCTAATGCAGAACATGAAGGATGCTTTAACATGCTCAAGTTGATTATGAGTAAACGGCTCCAACTTTGTACAGATTTCTTTGTTTTCTTGTGGTCTAACATCTTGGGACAAGTGCCGTATATCTGCAGTCCCCAACCCCCAGGGCTAGAGACCGGTGGGCACAACAGGAGGTGAGCAGCAGGCCAGCAAACCTTCATCTGGATTTACAGCTGCTCCCCATCACTCGCATCACCGCCTTCATGCCAGAGCTCTGCTTCCTTCCCCTCCAGGACACTTTGGAGAATAATGTTATAATTAGTTTTTATGCAAATGATTGTTGAAGGCTCACTTTGCACCACTGCACTCACACAATTAAATGACTAAGCACAATGTGTAAAAATGATCAGTTAATGGTGCAAAGAATACTAATCCAAAGTCATGTGTAATATGTGTTTACTAAGGAGGGCAAGAGAAATGTTCTAATTATACCACTTTACTTCACTCCATCTTTATGGGGTTCTCATGACAAAAAAAATCAGAGATGCCATGAATTCCTTATTGTTCCATAATTCACTGTCCTCTAAAAACTTTTAGAACACTTATCAAAATCAATTAGTACTATGTGTAATATAATGTAAACTTCAGGAGAACAAGGACTGTACTTGGTACATAGCTAACATCCCAGCCCTTCAACAGTGCTGGGTATGAGGATGTTCCATAAGTATTTGACTATAAGAATGAGTAAGGAAGCTGTTCTTAAATGTACCATTAACTCATTATTTTATGAACTGGCCAAAGTATGCATTCTACAATTTTATCTTTTAAATTGACTTTGAAATGCTCACTCTAAAATAATTTCTTATTTCTCTCTCTTCGCAAAGTTTTGCTTTTCCCATTTTATTCCCAGCACAGTCTCCAATCCTTTGCAATCTCAACAACAACGAAAAGGAGAGGGGAGAAGAGGGTATTTTTCCTCATGACTTCTGGGTTAGAAGGAACTTGTTGTCTCTAGACCAACTACCATATTCAGTACATTATTACAGCCAATTGTTTTCAACAAAAGTCTAATTAACTAACATTCAAATGACTAGGAATTTCAATTAGTCAGTGCTATGGCACAGGGTCTCCTTTGGGGGAAGAAAAAAGAAACACATCTTTTAGAAGGAGGTAACTCTACAGAACTAAGCTTTTATCATTGATTTGCCAAAAAGAAAAGCAACTGGGTATGAAATACAGGTATCAAGAAATATCCTGTATGATTAGTTTACATTTAATGTTCTGAACATAATGTTTAAAATAACCCTGAGTTGTTGCAACAACTTTGAATGAACAAACACAAAAATAGATGTTTTTGTTAAACTCAATTCACTATGACAAAATCTGGCAGTGCATTTTAGAAAAATTTGACAGAGTGTTTTTTTTTTTTTTTTTTTTTTTAAGGAGGCAGGAAAGGAAAGCAGGGAAATAGTGTCTAATTCCTCCTTGGTCATTCAGAAAATTAAATTAGGCCAGGTGTGGTGGCTCATGCCTGTAATCCCAGCACTCTAGGAGGCTGAGGTGGGAGGATTGCTTAAGCTCAAGAGTTCGAGACCAGTCTGAGTAAGAGCAAGACCTCATCCCTACAAAAAATAGAAACATTAGCCAGGCGTGGTGATGTGCACCTATAGTCCCAGCTACTCAAGAGGCGGAAGCAGGAGGATCACTTGAGCCCAGTAGTTTGAGGTTGCAGTGAGCTATGATGACATCACTACACTCTAGCCGGGGTAACAGAGCAAAACTCTGTCTCCAGAAAAGAAAACAAAACTGAAAATTAAGTTAATTAATCCCTTCCCCACCCTCAATTCCTCATATAAAGCAGTTAATGGCCAGGATGTTCCCATCTGGGAATCCCCAACTTCTGCTTGGGCTATATCCCAACCTGCCCAGTCCCACCTGCTTGCCAGTTCCCCTCCCCCACCAGGGTGAACCAGCCAAGACAGTCATTTGGGTTGGGTCTTCAGTCCCTATAAAATCAAGGCCAAGTTTCCAGGCCATGAGATGCTGCAATGCCCACCTTTCTCACCTCCCACCAAGTCTGCCCCAGATGTCTAAGCCGATGCTCCTCATGCCTGCACCCTCTGAGCTGCTTTCTCCTGAGGGGCCTTTGATGCCCGCTCCTCCATGCCTAAAACGGCCTCCCCATGCCCCATCCATCTGCCTGTCCATCAAGCTCCACCTGCTCCAAGGAGACTTCACTGACCACATCTTAATTTCTGTACTTAGTGTGTTGAAATAATCTATTTAAGAGTATTCCCCAGCACACTGTGAGCTCTTAGAGGGCAAGAACTGGCTTCCCCCTCACTTCTATCCTCAGCTCAGAAGACAATTCCTTATATACATTACATGCTCAATAAATGCCTGAAAATTTATCAATGTATCTTGTATGATTAATAACTCCAAGAAACACATGTACATGCATGCACTGAAGAGAACGGACTGCCTGAGTCCATGATCATCTTCCCTGGTACTTCAAGGTCTCAGCTAATGGCCTCCTTTTCCTCCCTCAGTCCCAGCGACTGAACCATGATTCACTCTTCTGCCACCAACCCGATGTCTTTGAATAAGCTTCCCTCTGGTCAGGCCGGGTGTCAATTAGGGAAATACATAATTTCATATTCATGCCTTCTTTCCCTCCTCCACAGCAAGCAAAGGCTTTCAGAGGTACGACGATTGGCAAACGGAAGATAGTGACTCCCCTCTAGAAGCTAGTCCTTCACTCCTCAACCTAAAGGGCATCTGTCTGTTATTCTCTCTCGTTCCAACGGGACCCTTGGGAGAGCACACAGGATACCGACAGTGGAACCCGATACACACAATAGGCGTTACTCATCCACTATCTGAGCATGTCTTTGGGGGAAGGCAGGGCGAGAGGCCGCAGTAAAAAGGGCGAGAAGGTACATGTGTACCACGGAATACTATTCAGTGCTAGAAAGAAATGAGACGACAGGAAGGAAATTAAAGCACATTGCTAAGTGAAAGAAGCCAATCTTAAAAGGCTACATACTGTATGATTCCAACAATATGACATTCTAGAAAAGGCAAAACTATGGAGACAGTGAAAAGATCAGAGGTTGCCAGGGGTTGGAGGGGAGGGAGGAATGAACAGGTAGCACAAATTTTTAGGGCAGTGACACTACCCCGTATGATACTATAATAGTGGACGCATGTCATTATACATTTGTCCAAACCCATAAAGTGTACAATACCAAAAACGAACCCTGATGTAAGCTATGGACTTCAGGTGATAATGACACGTCAATACAGGTTCAATCGTAACAAACGTACCACTTTGGTGCGGGATGTTGACAATGGGGGAAGCTGTGTTTGGGTACAGCAGCTACATACGAGCTCTCTGTATGTGCCACTCAGTTTTGTTGTGAACCTAAAACTAGTATTTAAACAAGTCAATTAAAATAATTTTTTTTAAATAGAAAGAGAGGCAGGCACTGCAGATGCCACTCAGGTAGTGAAGCCAGGGAATTCCCTGTGGGGCCCCGACCACTGCAGGGCAGAGCCTGGGGAGAGGCTTAGAGCGACACAAGCTGGTTCGGCCCTGGGAAGCAGCGATGGAGGATCTGGGGTGCTCCCGGGCAGATGGAGATTGCGTGCACATATCAGAGCACTCGGGTGGAACAGCGGCTGCACACACAGGGCTCCCCGCTGCTAGAACTGACCCTAGGAAGGTGCATCCTCCCCCACTTTTATTCTCACTGCCACCCTGACCATTAGCCTGAGGACTGCTCCTCCATACTAGTAACTTGGTAACTGCTGCTATAGTGACACGGCCCAACTAAAGGACAGGAAGAGAGAAGGGGACTTCTAGTGGTAAATCCTCCGCTTTTCCTTGCCAATGGAAACCCTGTCATCTGTAATGGAACACCCCCACTCTGCAGCTAGGAGAGGTAGGGGCATCCTACTTAGGGGACACGCTCCTATGAACATCACCACTGGCAACATCCTCCAGCCCTCAAAGCCTGGTTACCTGGGTGCTGTGAGCCAACATGCCACAACATAAAAGTGACAGAAGAGGAATCAAGGTGCAATGTGAAATCTCCTTTGGCCCCTGGCAACCTAAGAAATATATCACAAACGAGAACACAGGGTCGTTCAAGAGGATGATATGGCTAATCAAGACCAAATTAGATACTCAGGTATACATAATGTAGAAATCAGAGACATTCATTTTCTATAAATAAGAACCTGTCACCACTTGTCCCTGATTAGCAGCTATTGTAACCCTCAAAATTCGTCTTTCAAAAGCAAATTTTGCTGCCCTACTATCTCTTAACACGTGAAATCTGGTCTTCATAAGTTGCCACCTGATATATTTTTCAAAAAAACTAAATCCCTCTCTTCTCTTTCCTCACATGGCCAGTGATTCTTTGCATATTTGTTATGGTACATTTCATTCAAAACCAAAACACCTTCCAACAAAGTGTACTTTTGTCATTGAAACTCCCTCCCGTCACTGTACTGTGGAAATTAATTCTCCTTAGCCTTACATCTCTTCCCTTCTGTCCCTGAGCTGTCATCCCAAGCCCCTGCTTTGCTAAGAAGCTCTTTCTCCTGTGGTTCCCCTACTTTTGTGGTTCTCTGAGTTTCCATGGGTCCTGTAGGTTTTCTCAGTATCATCTAGCAGCTATCACAGCGAGTTCTTTCTAACACCCGTTCCACACACAGGGTTCTCAGACTGCACAGATAAGTATACTCAAGTACCCAGCACTGAGCCTGCCGCCAGCTCCCCCAAGGGCAGGGGCACCCCCTGTTCCCTAACACCACACTGAGTCCTCCATGCCTCAGTGCACTCTTTCTGCAAAGGCAGACGCAATGGCATGCCGTGATGTAGATATCATAGGATTTAAATACAAACATTTTACCTTTTATAAAACTAGTACTTTTAATCATCAAAACCATAATAAAGCTGTTTTCACGTAGAAAGAAAAACAAATTCTATATTCATCAAATAAAGTTATGGTCACCTGCTGTCTGGTCCCTGCTGCACACAGTAAGGCGCAGCTGGCCTGAGTTACGATTCCTGGTGACACACAGCTGGCTGGATGACTATGGGCAGGACGCCCTCCCCACTAGACCCGCTCCCAGGGACAGAAACCAGGACATGAAGGATCTGATACTCCGGCTCACCTGTGGGGGTCCTGCTCCCACGGTACAGCAAGGACTTTCTGCTTCCCCGTTACGTTCTCAGGGCTCCTCTGTCTGCCATTCCTGGTACCAGCATCTCACCCATAGTGACTTAGTCCCTGCTTACTCTTTGTGAAAAATAAAATATATACATTCAAATAGCAACATCTTCTCCAGGAATACGTTTCCTCCACACTCCCCTTTTAC
The DNA here is from genome assembly GCA_028533085.1 of Varecia variegata. Taxonomy (NCBI): domain Eukaryota; kingdom Metazoa; phylum Chordata; class Mammalia; order Primates; family Lemuridae; genus Varecia; species Varecia variegata. The sequence continues at coordinate 82,956,114 of CM052442.1, read as the reverse complement.
TGGGGAAATCATTCCATCATCTTTTTTTCCCCCTCCCAACTCTTAAAATGAAAAGCAAAAAATATGGAGCAATGGCCTGTTTGAATCTCTTTAGTTGTTGCAGAACGAGTAAAAGCAATTCTCCCTTTTCCCTCCCTGCCCCTTGGATGAGATAACCAGCCCACCCACAGGACCCACCTGCTAAAAATTCACCTATGCAGCTGGCCAGAGGCCTCTGGGGAGGGGACAACTCCCCAGACCCCGGGTCCACTGCTGTATCCCCAGAGGTAACCAGGAAATCATTTAGAGATGATTTTGGACCAAATCATAATTCAAATATAAAACAACTCAGGTAATTAAGCAAATTACCCTGCCTCACAGTGGGCTTTGACTTCCTAGATCTGTGCTGCCCACCATGAGCGCCACGTAGCCACACGTGGCTACCGAGCACTCGAAGTGGCACGGGAAGAAACTGAGACACGCAATGAGTGTAAAGTACGTGGCTGGTCTCCAAGACTTAGTGCTAGAGAATGTAAAATACCTCATTAGTAATTTTCATATTAATTATATTTTCAAATGTAATTTGACATATTGGGTTAAGTACATTTTTAAAAAGTAATTTCACTTTTTTCATGTGGCTATAGAGAATTTAAAATTATGTATGTGTTTGGTATTTCTACAGTAATTCTCTTCCTGATTATAATTCTTTTTCACAAAAGCATAAACATATTTCATGTCAACTCACCATTTATATTATTATACTTGAACATAACCCTAAAGTGAAAATTGATTTAATTGGACTTTTTTGAATTCTTTTGTATACTTTCCTAAACAATTCCTGCCAATTTACATTAAGATTTAAATATTTAAGTGTTCTAGTAAGACAATCACGGCTACCTTGAGCATAAAATACCACATTAACCCCCGACAGACCCCTCCAGATGGAGAGTCAAAATATTTAACTCCTATTTAAAAGGCAATTCCCAATCAGTATTTTTAATCTCACAAATAAATCAGAATATGCTAAAATTAAGTCTGTCATGGGTTGGGATACTGAGATTTCATTCTAGGCAGATGTGAAAATATTCAAATCTATAGTTCTACAGCAAGACAGGGAGGACAGGGCATTCTCCATAAACCAGGAGAATAGCCACTCACCTGCCTTCTATTGGTTTCCATGGATGAAATAAGAGACATCTGATTAAACTATAGCTTGAACACTGGTTTTATTTTTAAGGTGAGTCACGCAAACATGTGACTCCAAGTCTTCTGGAGGTCAGCAGGGATCAGAAGAAGCTGGACTAATTTGGTTTAAAAAAAAAAAAAGTTCATCAATTTTCCATGGACTCCCTAAGTAAAACTCCATTATTTATCCCAGTGCTACCAAACGGTGGTCTGCCGGCACCAGTTTGCAACTGGTCTGCAATGATACAAGAACCAAAAATGAGAGTAAACAACTGAGAAGTTTCCAGAGAAACTTCTATAGCAATTTGACAAAGTATTTATGTTGCCTGAATCTAAGAATTCTTTAAAATGAGCTTGTATTGTTTTTTGGAAATATTTAATTTTTATTGAATTTCACAAAAGTGTAATCAGCCTAAAACAGATACTAAACTTTCAGATGATTTCAGAAGTACTGATCTAGACCAACTCACCAGAATCCTCACGTTTTGGGGCATCTCCCTCTCTACGTTTGTAGGAGGTAGAAAGTGGCAAGATAAACTGAGAAACGGAGCTGAGACTATGTTTAGGAGGAAAAAAGCTAAGATTAGGATCTGTAACATTTCTATTTTTACATCTATAACCAAGATGCCAAATTTCTTCAATTATAAAATACGATGCATTTTTAAACCACATTGTGATATATTAATACATTATTGAGGGGTCCCGATTTCACAAATATAAAAACATATACAAACTAAAACTCATTTGGAACAATTATACCTCAACTAAGCACAAATGTCAAGTATTCATTGTACACACACACAGAAATTAATCATGTTTTTTAAAGGCTTTCCAGGTTGAAGTTAAAGTCTAAAAATTTCTAGATAAGGAATCCAATACTAAGTGCCAACTATGTACAAAGTGTTCTAAGACTATGGTCCCCAAACCCCCAGGTAACAGTACCGGTCTGGCCGGTGGCCTGTTAGGAACCAGGCCACACAGCAGGTGAGCAGCAGGCGAGGGAGTGAAGCTTCATCTGTAATTTACAGCCACTCGCCATCCCCCCCCAACCCCCCATCTGTGGAAAATTGTCTTCCATGAAACCAGTCCCTGGTGCCAAAAAGGTTGGAGGGAGACCGCTCTAAGATACAAAAAATATATATTTGAAGTGACAATCCCTGAAGAATTCACAATCGAGATGGGAAGACAGATGGTACCTAAAATATCAAGGATTTGGGGGTTCAGCAGCCTAAAGTCTCCCAGGACTTGCACTGGCAGTCGCCTCAGCTACATTCAGCCTCAGAGCTCCTTCCTCAACCCTGTGCCAAGGGCGGGGCTCCTCTGACGGCTGTGTCTTTTCCCCCACCTTTGACCCGAGGTTAAGGGCACGTCTGAGGCGTCAGGGGGCTGAGCTCCCACCCTGCCTCCAACTTTAACCAGCTGGCGCGAGCTTGGGCAGCTACTCCCCCTCTAAGCCCTGTGTCCCCATCCATAAAAAAGGAGTAATAAATGCATTCCCCTCAGGGTTCCAGGAAGGGTTTGTTCTGTTAAAAAATTCAGGGAACTGGATAATTTGTATACTGAAGGGAAGGAGGAAAAAAAAGGAGGAGAGGAGAAACCATGGCCCAGGGAAAGAGGAGGAGATTCCCGGAGAAAGAAGACCCTGGAAGAGATGGCAAGGGGGCGGATTCTCCCACCCCATTGCTCTCTTTCCTCAGACTGGAACTCGGGAAGGGAGAGTAGAGGGAAACAGGGAAGGTGGCACGTAGGGACCTCTATTATCCATGCGATAGTAGGGCCCTCTACAAAACGTGGGTGACGAGGAACAGGGAAGGGCTGCTTGTTTCCAGAGTAACCCAAGTATGTGTGCACAGGAGCCCTTACAAGGATGCCATGTGGGCAAAGGGCCGAGTGGAGGTGGTGGGTCATCATGGGTGCTGGCACCAGTCTGATAACGCGCCCAGAGGGCGGGGCCAGCCCCAGGCGGAGGAGGCCACGCTGTCTGCCTTCTGCAGGCTCAGGGTAAGGGCATCAGGGAGCCAGGTTGCTCAGAGGGGACTGAGTAAAGCAGGAAGTGAAGCAGGGGTGCCTACCAGGGCGGGAGGACAAGGAGAAGTTACGACAGGGAGGTTTCGGTGAGGTCAAAGAGCAGCTGGGGGTGGGGTGTGATCAGTATGGACAGAAAATGCCAAGGGAACACCATTTCTGGGGAAACCACACCTGGGTCAGGGGCAGTTATGAAAACTGGCTGCTGCTGACTGAAGGGAAGGCTTTCAGAGTTCACGGTTAATGTGTGGCCGAGTCGTTGAAGGGTTGGCCTGCAAGGATGCCACAGTTGCCAGCTGTCAGAGAGAGACTGGGAGCTGGGAAGGCCCACGGGCAGGGCCAGCTCCAGGGTGACACCAGGCACTGGGCCAGGAGAAGACTGCAGAGGTTGGGGAGGACCCATCAGGACCAGACAGGGGAGCGTGCAGGAGGAGGAGGTGATGGGCTAGCACAGAGGGTAGGATTACTGAAATGGCACCAGGGAGTCAGCGCCCCCAGGGCCTATGGGGGTGCGGGAGGGGCACAGCCTACACAGGCCAACAGAGAGGAAGACAGGGCCAGGAAGGTAGCTTGCACCGAAAGCAGCGACCTGAGCTCGGTTTGGGCTCTGTAATGCTTAGGGCATTAGTACTACATTTTCACATATGTCCAGAACTCTGGCTGGTACCACAAATACTGGCATAGAAAAGTTTTGGCAGAGAGTAGGTTTAAAAGTTTTCATCTAAGGGGGAAAAAAAAGGGCTGACAGCAGCCCACCCAAGGGCAGGCACCTGGGGAGGAACTGCCAGGCAATTCGAGGCACCTGCCAGCTGAGCATCTCCCCTGAGAAAATGCTGGGCCCTGTGTCAAGCCAGAGAGCCTGGAAGGAGGACAGAGCAAAAGCAGGTATCCCGCAAGGTTCCTGCCAGGTGCGAGGCACAAGGCTCAGCACGGCAGACACAAAGACATGAAAGAGGATTTCTAGAACCTGTCCTGCCCTTGAGCATTTTGATTAAATGAAGAGGTAGTACAAGAGTAGACTATAAGAGATCTAAGGGACATATCAATCAAATGCAACAGACATTTAATACTAAGGAATTTTAGGTGTAATGGGTGGCTCATTTTTTAGGGATTATAATCATCATGCTTAAGAAAAGAGCCCCTCGAAAGCTGCATACAGAAATGTATACAGATGAAATGATTTCATGTTGAGGATTTACTTCAAAATAATCAAATGAGTAGAGGAAGGGGGATTCCAGATACAACAAGATGAGCTGTATATTGATAATCATGGAAGCCGGGGGTGGGCATGGGGGCTCACTACCCTGTTCTCTTTCAACTTCTGCAGATCTTCACAATTTCCAATAAAAAAATTAAAACAACAACAAAACAAAAAAATAAGAGGCAACACATGAAGGTAAAGGACTTTGGTTTTGACCTAATTGTGTTAATATGACACTACTGCAACAAACTCCAAACTCTGAAAGCGTGTTTTTAAAAATAAAAATGCTCAAGGATTTAAAGGTAGGTGACAGTTCTGTAGGGATAGTCTTAAGTTTTCTCAAGAAGCAGGACTAGCAGGCTGTACAGAAGTGCCGTCACGCTTGAGAAGGCCCAGGAACTACACATACCAAGGCAGCGTGTCACCTTGACATCAAAGTTCGGCACCTTCCCCCCAGATGACACGCAGCAAGTCTGACCGACTCACAGGCGTGATGGGCGATAGACTCCTGTCATGCTTTGCTGCCCGGCTGAGGGATGAAGCAACCAAAAGGTGCCAGGTGTCAAGCCCATCTCCCGAGTCCCCTCAGTGTGACCGGCATCACCAATTTAAAACCACTGGAGGAATGGCAATAAGCCTGGGAAGAAGATAGCTAACGCCTGCTGTAAAAGTTAACAGCCAATAATGTTGATCTGATCATCACCCACTGCCCTCACTGCTGTGAGACCCACATCACAGCCATGTTTGACCACGGCTGGGTTGGAAAGTGACACTCAAGAAATAAGAGTTAAGAGATCCCACTGCCACTCCGCCCTACACACACACACACACACACACACGCACGCACGCACGCGCACGATTGCTCCTCCCATACCTTCAATAGTACACTTACCACCTTGGGGAGAACTGGCTCAGCCCATGGTTCTTAACCAAGGGTGATTTTGCCCCCCTGGGGAACATTTGGCATTGTCTGGAGACATTTTTGGCAGCCACAACTGTAGGGAGTGCTACTGGCATCTGATGGGTAGAGGCCAAGACACTGCTAAACATCCTCTCCAAGGCCCAGAACAGCCCCACACAACAAAACATGATCTGGCCCAAAACGTCAACAGGCTAAAGTTGAGGAGCTCTGGCTTAAAAGCAACTAAAATTAGGGGCAAGGGAATATTCAGACTTGTTCAGAAAACGAGGGGCGGGGGGGAGAGAAAGGAGCAAGAGCACTGCCTTTTAAATGTTTTTTATTTACATATTTCTACGAATACGTCGTAACCAGATGCGGTATTTGATGCCGTGCCCTCTGGTGTAGCTCCTGCTCTGTCCGGTAACACAAGAGGGAGCAGACACTTGAGAGACTACAACTGCCAAGGCAAATATTTGCTTTTTCCAAACGGCCGTGTTTACCCAAGATTATTCTGCTCTTGGTGAACTGGAAACCAACAGGCTGTTGACACACTTGGAGCAGAGCCGAGGAGCAGCCTGGCACCCTTCCCCGTGGGTGGTGAAGGGAGGATGTGGTCCACAAAGGCCGATCCCTAAAAATCCACCTAAGCTTTCTGATGGAGCCACTTGGAAACTACTTTGGAAGCTCGTCCCTATCACCAGGGCAATCCTGAGAACATTTCCAACAGCACTGAAGAGTCTAAGAAGAGGACAGAAGGGAGCACTGGCACACAGGAAACCTAAGGGACAGGGAAGTAGAGGAGGAGGGAGCAAGAGAACAATTATCTCCAAATAACAGAGCAGAGCTTTAACCCAAACAAGGCAGAAAGGAAAACCTCACACACAATTATTGCTCCATCAACTGCACTTTTAAAACCAAGAGAGACTACCTTTAGCTGATTAACCCTGAAATATAACCCACAGCTGACCTCCACAATGACCAATCACAGCTTCTTCATTTGAATTATACTGTTTGCATTCACCTAAGTGTTTAACAACTTTGGTAACTGAAATTCAGCTGTGCCTGGGCTACACAATCACAGTATTTCTCCCACACTCCGCCGAGCTCCTGTTTTTCATAGCCATTCCCCGTCACCACAAAGTCAATCATAGCTACAATTACTACGACCGAGTTCCCCTGCTTACACAAGAAGCAAAGAGATTTCTGACTACAGACTGCACTAACCTCCCACATGAGCTGGGAGGTTATCATTCTCCAGGTGTCATCCTTCTAGAACGTCTGGGCATGCCTGAGAAAGTCATCCTAATGCCCAGGCAATCCTGGGCCCCAAATGCTAGGTGAACGCCTGCCTCCCGGTGGGAGCTTTCCCAATCTCCCAGCTTCTCCTAAAAGAGAAGTGAGGCCCTAGAGCCAGAAGGTATGGCCAAGTGTCCATGACTTTGGGGCACAGAGGGACATCAGAGGGGACCCCTTTTGGTCCTCCCATGAGAGCACACACCCACCTCTGGCCTGTAGTAGTTGAATGGTATCTTGCCAAAGATTTCCAGATCTTAATTCCTGGAACCTGTGAATATGACCTTATTTGAGAAAAGGGTCTTTGCATATGTAATTAAGCATACTGAGATGAGAGCATCCTGGATTGCACAGGTGGGCCCTGAATCCAATGAGATGTGTCCTTGTAAAGAGACAGAAGAAAAGACACGGAGAGAACAGGTGAAGACTGTATAAAGACAGGCAGAGTTTGGAGTGAAGGAGCCACCAGGCAAGGAAGACCCGGAGCCAGCAGAAGCAGGAGGCGAGGAAGGACTCTCCCCACTAGAGCCTGTGGAATAATTTCCTGTGGTTCTATCTAAGCCACCAGTTGTGGTCATTTCTCTCGACAGCCCTAGGCAGGTGATAGCTGGTCTAACACTGGGCTTTCCAGCCTCAGGGTTCCAGAATGGCCAGGTCAGGGTGCAGCTGGCATCCTCTGGGTGATTCTTCCTGTAGCCACGGCAGAGCTCAGAAAGGTAGGGCTGCAAGACATGCCACTGGCCCTGGGGTATGGGTCAAAAGAGAAAGTGTTTCCATCTGTCATGGGGCTAGAGCGCCACCCAAAGAACAAACCCTTCCCAAATGGTCACTGAGAAAGCCACTCTGACACTTTGTGTATCCTCCGATGATGGCTGTCATCATCAGCCTCCACTGCTAACGTTTACTGGGCACTTCCCATGGGCCACACACTGCTTTCAACATTCCTAAGAGGACTGACTACCTATTCTGAGTCTGACTGCATCATTCCCTGCCTTTTCTTTAAATTGCTACCTCTTACATTAGACCTCAAAATAATTGTTTTATGTCACATTTAAAAAGAGACTGCCACCGTTGGCACACCTCCTGAGGAAAATGAAGCACAGACAACTTGAACAGTTTGTCCCAGTTCACTCAGTGGCTCAGTGGAGAAGCCCAAGAGCCAACTCCTGAGCCCATGTCTTCAGTCCCCTGCCGGCCCGAGCTCTACTCTGCCTTGCCCTGGCCAGGGCGGGTCTGTCCCCGCCCTTGTCTGCCCAGCCCTGCCAGGCCCAGCCCCTGCCTCGGCCCCAGTAGGGCAAGGGCCACATTCCTGGCCCAAGCCACACCCCAGCCCAGCTCCCTTTCCCATCACTCCCACATTTTATGGACTTTAAACAATAATTAGGTACACAAAAATGGTAACGTCCTGGATCATGGGTTCAGAGAACTTAATAGGGGACAGTGACATTTAAGCAAATGGTTACAATGTAAGAACTACAGGGGGACAAGGGAAGGAGGAATTCAGAGGCCCTAAACCAAAGGCATCTTCAGCTTCAAAGCGACTCCCGCTCTTCCCTGCCCAGCCAGAGTTAATGATCTGCCATAAACCTACACATCTCATCATACTCAAGCAAGGTCCTGTCATTCTTTCTCAGAAATGCCACTGCCTGGGGGAAACCTTGTCTCCTAACTGCTCTTGACTCCCCTCCAACCTCTCCCCTGCTCATATCCACCCTCCACCACACTCCCAGATGCCTCTGTAACAAGTAGAATAAGTTTAGGAACCTTTTTGGGTCAGCGCAATCTTTTAAGGAAGTACTCGGACAATGTCATTCAAATATTTTTGAAAACATCCATTCCCTTGAACTGGTAATCTCAATGTTGCAGATTTAACATAAGGAAGTAATCTTAGATGCAGAAGTGCTTTCATATGTAAAGATGCTAAACATTTATTCTTTATGCTAATAAGGACTTGGCAACAACGATCCAGAAGAAGGGCTGGTTAAGTGCCGTGTTTTATTCTCTCGATTGCATACAACTTGGCCAAAAAGATATGGTTTATGAGAACTTGAGAAAATGCTTACTCTATAATAAATGGAAAAAACAAAGCTAAGTTGTACTTACGGTATGATCACCACTATGTCAACTCAAGCAATCAACCAACCAAGCCCATGGAGTGGAAATCTGAAAGGAAGTTAGTCAAAATACAAATTTTCCCTGGGTGGTAGGGATATGGGTATTTAGTTCTCTCTTTTACTATTTTTAAGATGTTTTCTATAATGAATAGGTAATTATAATTAGAGGAGAGAAAAATGTATTTTAAAAAAAAATCAAGGCCTCCATGGCACACCTCACTGCTGCCAGGGTTTTTAGAAAAAACGCATAAGACCTTTCACAAGTGTGTGTCTCCTTCCCTCCTCGGCCCCATCACCCACCTTCCCTGTCACCCCCACGCCCACTCTCTACCTTCTGGCCACATTTAATTACTCCATTTTCCTAGACCCTGCCTAATGCCCTCCACACCTCAGTGTCTGTCTACACATGGGCATGCACTTCCTTTCTACTCTCGTCCGCTGGCACTCAGGCTCCAAGCAGGCATGGCTTGTTATCTGCTTGGGGCCACTCCTGTAAGCCCAGTGCCTGGCAAAGTCTCTGGGCACAGGGTAAATGCCCAAAAAATGTGTGTTGAATGAACAAACAGAAAAGCACTGATGTTCTGCTCACATGCAGCCTCCTCTCCAACGTTTCCCCAAACTACCAGCCTCTCTTGGCCCCCGCGCCCCAACCAGGAGTCATCTGTTCACACCTCTGTGGTCTCACGGAATGCAACATGTACCTAGCCTAACAGAACACTTGCCGTGTTATACCTTGGTGATTTCCTTACACTAGCAGCAGCCACGCCAGATAAACCACACACAGACGTCTGAGCATTTACCTCACTTTTCCTCACAATAACCCTAAGAGGTATCATCATTCCCATTTCGCAGGTGAACAAACTGAGGCTTAAGAGGTGAAAGAGGACACTTATACAACTAGTAAAAACAGCAGAGCTGTCTGACTCCAAAGCCCAGGCCTTGACAATGCTATTGCTAGGGCCACAAGATAGTTTGTCTTACACAGTGGACTAGAAACTTCTTGAGGGCAGGAAATACATTTTATCACTATTTGAAAACTGACCTCCACTTCTGCACATAGCAATCAACTACTTGCTGATTTGAAACATAGGGGGATGGATGTCCTTAACACGGACCACACTAACTCATAATATGAGATAACCCTAGACCGAGGGTCTGCCTAGCAAAACAAGGGTAATCAGATAGTTTTAAGTTCATTCAAATTAACACTGGGCTATGCAAGGAATTTAAGGGTCCAACTGTTGCCAGAGAGTACCCCTTAAGCAATCCAGAAGTACTTAATTATGAAGTGGTATGTTAATTGCTGCTCTTAAATACCCATTAGCATAGATCCCCTAAACCCTCCATTGGGCAATAATGTCTTAAATTTGTGTCACAGATCATATTTCAAAAACCTCTTTTAAGCATATCATCTTTCAGTCTAGTGCAATTTATTATGTATTACCTTAAGTAATGTTTTTAAATTTCTCTGTTATATAATCCCCTACATTAGGTGACTTTCCATTATCCCAAACTAATGAAATTTTATTGTACCCAAAGACTACTGTAAAACAGTTCTCAAAAATGGTATTTATGAACTTATTCACCCCTGACAATCAAGAGAGGCCACGTCAAGGGAAAGATTTTTGTCCCCTGAGTGTTAGCTGGGATGTCACCCGGCATGTAGACCCCATGGTGTTTAACACTTATTAACAGTTTGTCTGGGTTTGCTGCTGGTGAATCTCTGGCAAGCAGACACGCACAAATTAGCAGCTCCTACATGCATCTCTCTCCTCCTTGTGGCTAATTACACAGGCAACAATGAGATATTTATAAGCATTTCTGAGTACATGTGTGGGGTGGGGGGCAATGCAGTATTTTACATAGCACAGGAAAATTAATGTGAGCAGGAGAAATACAAAAGTAAAACCGATAAAATCTATAAGGTATACAAATCCAGGGTGGGGGTGTAACTTTAGCACAGCCTTTTCTAGCACTCACAGAACTTCATCTCCCCTTTTCTCATTCATCTTGAAACTCTTCCCAGTTTGCAGATTGAAATAAGCCTGCCACCAAGGACAACTGCGGGGGAAGCTGAAGGCATCATAGGTTTCCCAGAGGAGTTCAGGTGAAGCTGACTCCGGTAGGATGACAAGTCATATGCTCTGCATAACAGGAGAGGGACAATGGCAACCCAGGCATAATGCCCAGCATGTGCAAAAAGCACTGTGAAAAGTACCGGTGTTTTAAAGGAACGGGAGCAGCTCAAGAAGGCTGGACCACGCAGGCCGGGAAGGACAGAGGGAGGCAGCATCAAAATGGCAGGTAGGAGGCGGGCACCACCACCTGTGTGATTTCCTCTTGTCCTTATGGTTTTGCTGTAACCATGACAAAGCCCCAGTGAAAACTGAGGGCCACAAACCCAAGGAGCCAGGTGTCAGGCAACTGTCTCAGTGATGCCTTCCCTGCCCAGTTACTGGGCTCTTAGCATTCTGCAGTCAGAGATAAGGAAGCAAGACATATGAGTAAAAACAAAGCAAAATGATACAAGTAAAAAAAAACTTTAAGATTCTAAATAGACAGGACTATGATAGAAATACATCTGATATGGGGCATAAACTGGCTCTAGTAAAAAATAAAATTAGTAAGGGAAGAGACAATAGCCCCCAAACTACTAAAGCATATCTCTTACGGGCCAGGTATTGGGAATTTGAAGATGGACAGTCCTTGGCACAAGGAGAGCTCGTAAATTAAAAACGAAAATGAAGTAAAGGCATCGTTTAACACTGGGTGAGATAAGAGCTCAAAAGGTGAAGGCAGGGTGTGTTGGGGAGCTGAGAGAGGCTGAGGGCAGTGGGGCTCAGGAGGTGCGGGGAGGGAGACCCCTCAAAGGAGAGGGTGTTTGGATCTGAAGACCAGGGGGAAAGGAGAGATAAGAGGGTAGGCGTGGGAGGCCGGACACTACAAGAGGGAGTGGCAAGGAGAGAGTTCCAGAGGGAGGTCGGAACCCAGCCCTTCAGGGAACCCTCAATTGGCTCTGCAGGCTGAGCCCAGGGAGTGGGGAAGGGAAGGAGAGGAGGCCAGGCAGGAATCTGGACACTGAGGACAGCAGCAGCCACCAGGCACGGGTGCGGAGAATGATGCTCATTTTGCAAGGAAAGAGATTTTTCATGTAAATCCTTTTTTCTACCCACAGAATGCACCTGGCTCAGTAGTGCTTGGAAATGTTTGCAATTATGACTAAAACGTAAGACTCCTGCATTCACTTTCAGTTCAGTAATGCAGGACAAGGGTGGAGAATTTAGGTGCAGGAGTCCCTGAAGGACCTTAAGGTAAGTTAAACTCACCTGTAAATGGCCCCAAGGCAGAGGCCCTAATGAAGCCATCCTAGTTATTCCGCATAGGGCCCTGGGCTCCTCAGGCAAAAGCATTAACTGTGAAGGAGAAAGCTTGAGAAAATGCGGACACACCCACTGAGGGGGGGCCTAGGTGGGGTGTGTTACATTCCTTTGAAAACAGGGCCTCTGCTATAATTTGAGTAATCAGACCAGAGATTGCACTGCAGAACTGTTTCCCATTTATTACAATATCACGCTCCTGCCCAGGAAACCCCACCCGAGCTTTTGTTTGGAATTCCTTTCCTTGATTAGGTGTAAACTCTATTATTCCCGCCACTCAGAAATAACACACGGGTCTGATGCAGTTGCAATTCATAGTCCAGCCAGAACCCTGACTCCCCTGGACGAGGCTGGCTCCTTCTTTCTTTTTAGAAAGATGGTTTCTTTTCCCTTCCCTCTTCTGTAGGGGAAGAGCAGGAAGCAGGGACATTCCGTACAAATGGAAAGGCAAATCGCTTTCACTCTCCGGAAAGAGCCATGCGAGCCGGGGACCACTCCCCCAGGCTGTGTCTGCAGCCCCCGACCAGCCTCAGCTGCAGCCCTGCACACTCAGCCAGCAGGAAGGGGTGACGGAGGCCCCAAGTCCCGTCACCCGCAGAGCTGCTCTCCTCTCTGCCACCTGGCAGGAAGGGCAGTGCTGACCTGCCACGCTATCCGGCTATCTTCACTATGCAATTCAGCCGGGGTCCAACCCCCAAAGAAGGGCTGAGGAGCAGGGCAGGGGTGGTCATCGAGACAGCTGGAGCACATACTACAAAATGGTCATTCTTACAGTCAAAGACAGGGGGTCATTCTTACAGTCAAAGAAAATTTCACTTTGAAACACTGAGTATTAGAATTGGAAAATAGGATGAATCACTTTATCTAACAGATACTTGAACAATGTGTGTTGTGGTCTGCCCAGCCAAAAGGAGCTGCTTGGGTGCCCTACCTTTTTACCCCCACCAAAGCCATCTGGGCAGGGGTGGAGCCTGACCTTATGGCAGCTAATCCATTCCCAGGCCAGGGACCCTATACTAGTGTGGTCTGGCTCAAAGAGGCCAATTTTGGCCGCTGGGATTCTCCCTAGTAACTGAGCCAGTCTCATTGGTGGAACTCTAGCTGAGTGGTTGGACAATGAGGAAGTCACAAATACTGGGACAGCCTCAGAGGGCTATGGCAAACTATTAAGTAGTCATGATCTTGCAAATTCATCTGCATAATGAGAGGATAAAGCACACCCCAAAACAGAGTCCAGGGAAGTGGGAGCCCAGGAGAACACATCGAGTATCTCAGCCCTGTTCCTGGGATCCCCAAGACCCTTTGTTTCCAAAGACATACAGAGAATTTCCCTGTTTACCAAACTGGTACGAATGGGTTTCTACCTACTGCCAGAGGGGGGTTTAAACACTCAGTATGTATCTGTGCTGTGACAACAGTGCTGTCTTACTGCTACTGTGGAAGACAGAGCCCGTTATTGGACAGCTGCAGAATATGGCAGCATGGGTACAAGAAAATACTAGTGATAAAATACACACGGGTCTAGGCTAAAGAATAGAGAACACAGCTCACCGTGGGCTGGAGTTGCCAGAGAGAGCTGCTGGAGAGAAAGGTTTCCAATTTGGCCATGAAGAGTAGGAAGGGTGTAGTCGTGAGGACGACATGGATAATCCCACTGTGAAACAAGGCCTCCTTACCACAATACCTCTGGGCTCAGTCCACATCCGCTGGCCTCAGTTACTTAGACTGTAGCCCACGCAGAACTGGGAGAGGTTTTGTTGGCAAGCTCTCTGGCCTCAATTTTTGGTGACCTTAGTAAAATGCAGCAATCCCCAGAAGAGACTATTTAGAGCTCTCTTAACTCCCCTGCAAGCTGAAAGTCAAGAGGAAAGTCAGACTGCCGGAGGACTCCTCCCTCTAAATTTCTCCTGTCCTGCCTTCTTGGTGACATCACTAGCCAAACAGAAACGACATGTTCATTCATAGGGGTGCGAGTTAGAAATGCATGAGACCAGAATAGGCTGCCCCAAAATATGAGGAATTATTGCACTAAAGACAATTAAGAAGCAGATACAGGAAAGTTCTCTGTCCTCTACTTGCCTAAAAGCAGGACATGGGTTTACAGACTAAAGGTATCCTGTCCCATCTTCCACCAGGGAGAGCAAAGATTAACTACTATAGATAGCTTTAGACCATTCTTGGCCTGGAGATGGTACCAAAGGAATCTACATTAACAAGCTTTACTACCTGGCCTTTATCTGCCATTTATTTGCCTTCCGCCAAGTTGCCACATTTAGAGACTCAAAGTCATTTTCTTTTGTCTTTTCATTCACTTCTCTAAAAATTTACTGTTCTTTGTTGAAGATGCTATGTAAGCTGGAATTCAAAGCGACCTCTTAGAAAACTACCCATTCCCTGGTGTCTGCCATGTCGATATGAAATATACGTGTTAATAAACTTCTGTTTTTCTCTTGTTAACCTATCTTTTGTTACAGGGCTCTGTTCTAACTAAGAACTTATGAGGGATGAAGAAAAAAATTATTTTTCTTCCCCCACGGGAACCATTAAAACATCCTGAACTTATGTGATAGCTGTTCAGGAGTAAGATTCACAGTAGGTTTCTATCTCTAAACAAGTAAGACACAAGCAAGTCTTTAAGAAGCTCACTATTTATCAGAGGAAATATGACACGCACACAACTGACCCAGTCACATGCTTGCACACTCCAAATGCCATAAGGTCTACATTAGCTCCATAAGGAAATCCTTTTTAAATCCTGCATGCAAGAAAATTTTCCTGGAGAAATGCAATTAAGTTGGAACACAAAATGCCCATAGTTATGCAAGATCAGTATTACCCATACAAACATGCATCGGTAAATGTATTACAGTGATAGCTTTCAAACTTTTTAGCAGCAAAATCTTTTCTTCAAATGTAATTCTCCTCAAAAGCCCAATAAGCAGCAGATTCATAAAAGCAGAGTGGCTCTGGTTGAGATGGGGGCTGAGACTGGGAGCCCTACCACTCTGCAGGCCCCTGAAGTACCAGGTACCCCTGCAGAACACAGAGGGCTCCAGGAATCATCCCTGCAAAACCCTTCATTTAAAGGTATTAAGGTTTATGGCTTTCAGGCACACATAGTAATTTGAAATTTACCTAATCAAAGTGTTCCCAGGTAGCCCAATCGACTAGCACAAAGAATGATTGTTTACGAGGTTTGAGGTTAGGTTCTGAGCCTGTGGCTATAACTCTGCCAACCCCACTCTTCAGCAACACAGGTGTGGACCCCAACATGTGCAAGTGCCTGAGTCCTGGGCCAGCACATCATACATCTTGTGTGTCATTCTTCTCCTCTTGAATATCTGGTACTTGATATCTGTAAATTCAGTGTTTCCACACAGCCCTCAAAGTCCCTTTGGATGTGACAATTAGTAAGAATTTTCCGAATTTCAACCCTACCAGTTTTCTCAGGGCTCACTTAGAATGTGCCTCCACCTGCCTCCAGAGAACATGACTTCCATCATATCTGAACATCCCATTCCAGCCTAGGCACTGCCCACTGGCTGGACCCTTCTAATTCCTCCACTTACACACCCTCCTTCAGAAAAGTCAGACAAAGCAGGGAGATTCATGTAAGTCAACCTAGCTCAAAGTGTGTTCTTAAGGTTTACTTCAGTGGTTCTGTGGTCCAGTAAGTCTTCAGATGCTTTAACATGCTCCTATACATTGTGAATTCCTTAGAGAAGAGACAAACAGGAGAATATCTTCATGAGTCATAAAACCTTTCTGTAACCTTGACATATCTCACATCACTGCCAAATCATTTGGGAAACAACATAAATGGCTTAAGTATTTCCCATGATTGCAGTTAATTTGATACTTTCTTGTAAGTCACGTATTTCCTTATAAAGTAAATCAGAAATCTATGGAAATGAGCAAACACATCGTGAATTACAAATAGTACCCCATTAAAGTCAGGAAGAAGACAAGGATGTCTTGCTATTACTCTTGAACATTTTATTTTACCCTCTGACCCACACAAACAGAAAAATGAAATAAAATACTAGCAAGAAGGCAGTAAAATGTTGAATATTTGCAAATGAAATGCCTATCTGCCTAGAATCAAGTGGATTATAGATGGTCAGATACAGTAACCATTTAGAAAATGGCATTTAAAAATTCCATCATAATATCAAGAAGGGATAGGAGGGTGAAAGGGAAAGAAAAAAGAGAACTCCTAGAAATAAACCTACCCATAAATATGCCAAACCAGTCTTATTTTAAATTTACATAAAAGATACAAATAATGAAGAGAACTACCATTTCCCAGATAGGAAGAGTCCATATCGGTAAGACAGCAATTCTCCCTTAATTTATAAAGTCAATGGAATCCAACCAACATCAACTTATAAAGTTAATTCTAAAGTCCAACTGGTAGAGAAAAAGCTTCAGGATGACCAAAAAATGTTTTTTTAAAAAAAAATAATTTAAGGAAACATCGTGACAAACAAAACTAAACATACTATAAAACTATAGTGACAAAAATAGTGTGATATCATCGCAGACAGAAACATTCTATCATCACTACAACAAGCTAGAGAGTACAGAAAGCAAATGCATAGATATTAGGGTTCAATAAAGACATCAGTTAAATTGGCACAAAAAGAACAAACAATTCAATATATATTGGGAAAAGTAAATATCCATATAAAAATTAAGTTATAGCTCTACCACTATCATATACAAAAAGAATTCTAGATAAATAGGAGAGATATTAAAAAATAAAGCTACCAGAAAAATAT
>CM052442.1:82917265-82938758 GCA_028533085.1 Varecia variegata | reverse complement strand
GACCTTTGACCTGCAGCTAATTTATAGGTGAATCCTAGAGAACTGTTCTCAGGCCTGGCTGCCCCTTGGCAACACCTGGGCAGCTTTATAAAGATCAAGACCTGAGCATTAGTAGTAGTCGTAACAAGCTTCCCAGGTGATTCTACTGTGCAGCCGACACTGCAAACCACCGATTACCAGAGTCCTCAGAGGGCTAGGAAACATTTTTCAAATTTACACTTATTTTAAGATATGGGATTTCAGATAGTAATGGCAATAACAACAACAACAACAGTAACAATGATAATAAATATCAAAGGAAGGCTGTATGTTTCAGTTTGTCATTTTAAGCAACAAAATCCAAAGTATGTTACTGAAAAATGAATGTTAGGAATTCTGAGTGTGGTGGGTGGTTAAAAGACCTTGTGCATTTGTCAGAACTCATAGCACTGTTTATACACAAAAAGTTACTGTATAAAAGTTAAAAATAAATTTAAAACATACAGAGAAAAAAAAAAATCAAGTGATACAGTAATTCTCAATCTTGGCTGAATACTAGAATCACCTAGGGAGCTTTTAAAAATCCTGATGCACGGGCTGCAGCCCAGATCAATCACATCAGAATCCTGGGGGGTGGCGGGGGCGGGGTGCCAAGCATCAGTAGATTTAAAAGCGCTCCAGGTGACCGCAGTGGACATCCATGTCTAATTTCCCTGTAGAATGGTAGGAAGAACCCAAGCAAAAGTGAGCTCAACTCACATCTACCCACGGGGATATGGATCCCTAACAATAAAAATCACATCTATCCCTGCCTTCCACTCACTCAGGGCAGTTCACTAAAATCTACCCAAGTTTCCAAACATCTTTTTTTCTTAAAAACTCCCATTTGGTTTCAAGATCCATAAACCAAACATGAAAGGCATTTTGATACCCACTAATAACATACTAAATTGTCTCGGAACCTGCTGACAACTTTTAAAGCACTGCCATGGCTCTCAAATATTAGAACCCCTGGAGGGTTTGGTTATAACAGATTACAGACCGCACCCTGGAGCATCTGATTCAGGAGGTCTGGCACCGGGGACCCAGAATCTGCATTTCCAACAACTCCCCAGGTTGCTGGTGCTGCTCCTGAAGGACAATGTTCTACAGAAATTTGAACTATTAACAGACACCCTGCCGCTGTCTGCTGGAGAGTCCGCAGGATTGATTGCTCCGTGAGCAAGTGGGCAGATGTCCCCACACATTTTGGCAACCAGAGGTCACAGAAGTATTTTGTGTTGAGTGTTGTGAGAGTATATTAAGAAAAACTGAATTTGCTTTTTTCTATATCCTTACAATGCCTCCATCAAAATCAAAAATATTATTCCCCCCAGCCCCCCCGCCAAAAAAAAAAAAAAAAAGTTACCAAAAAAGTAATTAGAAGACAGCTTCTACCTATCAAATCATGAAACTTGGGAATCAGAAAATCTAATTCTCACAAACCTCTACTCTCTGACCAAACCTACACTGCTAGATTATATTGGCCAACAATGTTTTTATATAGGTAACCATTTCTCAGAGGTCTCAGGACAGGATGAACAACATGTGTTACCAGGAAAAACATCTTGACCACAGGCATTACGTAATACTGAAATCTTTTCTTTGGTACTTTTAAAAAATCTACTCTACGGATAAGCCTCCTGATTTGTTCACAATGTATTGCTTTGACATATTTTGGTGATGAGCCAATTGTTAGTGTTCCCTGCTTCTCCCTTATCTTATAAACTATTGTCTAGTTGGACAAATGCTAACATTTGTCCAGTTAAGTGCTTTATATATATATATTATCTCATTCAATCATATTGTCTCTACCATACAAAGAAAAGAAGAGCCTCAAGCAAGATAACCTGAGTAAACAAAGTCACCCAAGGTAGCACACCACGAAATGGCAAAGCCAGGCTTTAAACCTAGCTGTAACTGTCCGACTCCTAATCCCTGCCTGAATCTGCTAAATGAGAATCTGTGTTTTAATCCTGGTGACCAATGTCCCATTAATATTTGGGAAGCACTGCAGTTAATACCATCCCAGAGCCAAGTGACCACCTTTCATCAAGATGATCAGCAAATGTCTGTGGGTCACACCATAGGCAAAGAACAGCCAGTCACCTAAGCCCTGAAGCCACAGAAACGGGGTGCATGGCCGGGCACAGCGGCTCACCCCTGTAATCCTAGCACTCTGGGAGGCTGAAGTGGGAAGATTGCTTGAGGTCAAGAGTTTGAGACCAGGCTGAGCAAGAGCAAGACTCCACCCTCTACTAAAAACAGAAAAAATTAGCTGGGCGTGGTGTCACACGCCTGTAGTCCCAGCTACTCGGGAGGCTGGGGCAGGAGGACTGCTGGAGCCCAGGGGGTTTGAGGTTGCTGTGAGCTAGGCTGACGCCATGGCACTCTAGCCTGGGTGGCAGAGCAAGATTCTGTCTCAAAAAAAAAAGAAAAGAAATGGGGTGCATGTCACACCACAAACTCACTGTTACTATTCACAGGGCCTGCCATATGGGGCCTTTCTAAAACAGCTGCCCACAGGTTGCTGGACAGAAAGATCAAGTTCTCTCCTTTGGCAAAGTGCCAGGGAAGTCCATAGGCCTGGTGCTAACACCTGCAAATACCCATGAAGACATCTAAAAATATACCATCATAATTCAAACCCTTCTGGTATTTTTTATAGTCACAGGGGGTAAAACTCTTTAACCAATGAAGTAGAAAGAAAACTACTACCACTTTCAGAACAAAAAGGAGCTCATCATCTTAATGTCTCTCTCTATATATTAGGTATCTATATCTGTATCCATTAATGGTTCTTGCAGTCTAAAAGCCTGAACTAGGGTTCTTACAACTAAATGTAAGCTGGATCCAAATGGATCACTGTGGGGGAGGGGGTAGCCATAAAGGAATAATACATGCCCACCAGCCTTCCCTAACTCTACTAACTTAAGTTTCTCAAAGTGTGGGACATGGGCCACCTGCTTGAGAATCACTTAAGCGGATCATTGAAAATGCATATTTCTAGGCCCAAGAATCCACATGTTTAACAACTCTTTCCCCCAAGGATTCCTGCACACATAAATATGAGTCCACCTGCCACCTGACCTAGGCACACAGTTACATGAGAATTACCAGACTCATTACTTAATCTTCACAACTGCGAGGCATTGCGATACCCACTTTTCTGAGGAAGAACTGATCAGGCAAGTTCAGTGCCTTGCCCAAGGTCACACGGCAGGTAAGTGACCACAGCTAAAACACCACACATCTGAGGCTTTCAACTCGACCATGGCAGCAAATTCACAGAAAACAGACAAGTACGTTCCCTGTTGCCAAATCACTTTTTGCCATGTGAAGCAACAGCAATGCTTTTCTAAGAAAGAAAGATTTGGTCTCGCGTAAGAATATTTCAGGGACTGTTCTGGGTCCTATTTCCCAGGACAGGAAGCTGCCAATAGGGACAGTGTGCAGTGTTGTCATAAGCAGCTCTGGAGAGCAGCTGGCTGTGGCTGGGTCCAGGTACCAAATACAATCCGATGACCTGATAAACATTCATTTAGCTTCCAGAAGTTCAAATTATTCCCAGTGAGCGACATTTGAAGTAGCTTAGACTCTTCTTCCCATGCTGTTAACCTGGGTCACTCATCACGTGGGGGACACCCACATTTACTCTAAGGCCAGGGTTCCCAACAGACCAGCTTCAGGAAGCTCACCTAAGGCTCAGTCTAAAACCAGACTCCTGAGCCCCATTCCCTGCTCTCAGAGATAATGATTCAGGGATGAAAATAAAATCCATAATAGTATTAGGGAGATAAAAATCTCCCATGTTTTCAGGTTGAGTAGGGAAGGCCCAAGCATAACACAAAAACTGGAAGCCAAATAAGACAAGATGGTTAACTTCAAGCGAATTGTCCAGGCACAATAGCTCACACTTGTAATCCTAGCACTCTGGGAGGCTAAGGAGGGAGGATCTCTTGAGGCCAGCAGTTCAAGACCAGCCTGAGCAAGAGTGAGACCCAGTCTCTACTAAAAATAGAAAAAATTCCAGTCTCTACTAGAAATAGAAAAAATTAGCCTGGCGTGGTGATACACACCTGTAGTCCTAGGTACTTGGGAGACTGAAGCAGGAGGATTGCTTAAGGCCAGGAGTTTGAAGTTACAGTGAGCTATGATGATGCCACTGCACTTTAGCCTGGGTGACAAAATGAGACTCTATCTTAAAAAAAAAAATTCAACTAAATCTAATTTGTAACAAATTTCAATTTTTATTTTTAATTATAAATTGACAAATTATAGCTACATATATTTATAAGGTAACAAAGTGATGTTATGATTTATGCATATAATGTGGAATAACTAAATCAAGTTAATGAATATATTCATCACCACATTCTCTTTATCCATTCCTCTGTTGGACACTCAGATTGATTCTATAACTTGGCTATTGTGGCTAATGCCGCCATGAACATGGCAGTACAGACACCTCTTTGACATACCGATTTCAACTCTTTTGGGTAAATACTCAGAAGTGGGATTGCTGGGATCTAAGTTTCTAAAAATCTGAATGGAAATACATGCTATAAACAAAGTCCAAAGACAAATGATAAACTAGGAAAAATAACTCATAACCAAAACACACTCTTACTATATTAAGAGCTCCAACGAGTAAGAAATAGACCAACAATCTAACAGAAAAAAGGCACAAAAGTATGCACAATTGTTAGAAAAGACAGTTCTCTTCAACAAGCAAATGAAAAGATGTTCAAAATCCATTTGTAAGAAAAATGTAGAATAAAACTACATATGATACTATTTTTCATCTTTCAGAAAGACAAAGATCAAAAAGTCTAACAATGTAGATACAGGAGTGGGAAACAGGATGTCTCTTACATGTTTTGTTCCAGAAGAGAAATTAGATGCCTGTCAATTTTTGAAATTTATATTCCTTTGACCCAACAGCAATTCTTCTAGGAATTTATCTGATAAATTCACATATATGCAAAATGTTATTTGTTTGTAGATATTCATTAAGAACGAAATATCAGAGACCAAAAAATGCCTACCAATAAGGACTTGGCAAATAAGTCACAACGTATCCACATGACAGAACACCGAGTAGCCATTCAAAAAGCTCCCAAACCGGAAGTCCTTTAATTTACTTATGTGCAAAGTTCTCCAATAGACAGATCAAAATACTGGAAGGTAAATATGGCATGCCATCGCCTGTGCTTAAAAATACACACATAAAAGAGAAGGTTCCCTGTGAGGAAGGAAACTGGTGCCTCAGACAGACAGGTAGCGGGAATAATTACTTTCCCCACGTATCTGCCCTCTGTATTCACATCCTCCTCCTCAAATAAAACAAAACAAAAAAACCCTAATTAAAATAAGGGAAAAAACAAGAGAAACAGGGGAGGCAGGGACTGGAGACAGGACAGGGCAAGAGAGACCACCTAACTCAAGTATAATGCTGCAGTAAGAGTTCTCCCCTATCTCTCTTCAATAGTGATTTTACGACCCGCGATAAAAGCCTTAAAAATGTTGCTTCAGCCCCAGTAATTCTACTTCTGGTAAACCAACCTGAATTACTGCAAAAAGCTTTATGTACAAAGATGTCCATCAAAGCATTACCTAGATTAGGGAAAAGTTGGAAACAACCAGTGCATTGTGTGCTTTAAGAATGCTCCGTTCAGCATAGAGGATAAGAAAACACTACTGACTGGGATGGATAAAACCCCTAAGATGTGTGAAGTACACAAAGTAGACAAGCATGCGGCTTGTGAGACAGGGCAGCTATAGATAAAGGAAGGAGAGCGAGTGTCTGAACATAGGTAGGGAGGGACACAAGAACCAAGTGATGACCAAGTGTTAATATTCATTAACATCCAAAATCAGACACCCACTGCTGATACCCCCACACTCTGGCCCAACCTGTCTATCTGAGACAAGCCGAGCAAAGCTCTGGGCCCTCAAGAGGAGCCGTTGATGAGCAACACTTGTGGCCAGACATGTGTCCCTGTCTCTCCAACAGGGCAGCATGTGTCAGCTCTGGGAGCCTTGGTCTCCCCCGAGGGCCCCAGCTCATTCTCAGATCTGGTTCTCATGACCTCACCATCGGTAGGGAAGGGTATGTGGCAGACAAAGAGACAGGACATGAATATTGCCCAACTGGAATATAAATCATGTGGTCCATCTGCCCTAACAGATGTAAATGTGTTAACCTGCCTCGTCTCCTTCCTTTTGTTTCTGTGTACTTAAATCCACTTAATAAATTGAACAGTCCAATCATCTTAATTTGGTCTATGAGCCTATCTGTTCATGACTTCTAGGATAGTGTCCTTGGAGGCTGCCATCGCATCAAGATAATTTCCTACCCTAATATAAGGAATGATCACAAAAATTTAGATATATCCATTTAACAAATTAAGTATCAATTTAAGTTACATTTCAGCTTCAGTAACTTAAGCATTCTCAACATGAAAAATGAAAACAAAGTTGAACACAACAGAAATGATATAAAAACAACCTAATTTTATTGAATTGAAAAATATATACACATATCCATCTATTAAAAAATTCAAGGAAATACAGTAAATGTTAACACTGGATATCTCCAATATAAGTAATATATGTGAGTGATTTTTAAAATACTTTTTATATTTTCCACCTGTGTTATTTTTATAATCTGGAAAAGGTATGAACTTTTAAATACACACAGAGAAAAAGACTAGCAGGAAATCTATCAAAATGATAACCATGGCTGTAAGATTCATAATAACCACTTTATTCTTCCACTTTTATAGTACTTTCAGTAGTGATCATCTTGTACTTTTATGATCACAAAAGCATTTTTCCCCTTGAGAAAAAGGGGCTGGCAGTGGATAAGTTCCACCAGCTAAAAGCCTAGTCCTGAAATTGAAAGTTAAAGCCCTAGTAATTCAGCTATAAGTCTCCATGCCTTTCACATTAAAATACAATCTGTCAGAGTCTACCTATCTTGCTGCAGAAATAAGATGGAAGTTTTCTATACATTCCTAAGGCATCTGTCCATCTTTGCGAATGACTTACCACTATTTCCCTGAGGCTATGAGGGCATTTTTCCCCATGACACACGTGCTGCTGTTACCAATATGAGAGGCCAGTGACCCTCCTGCCCTACTCAAACACCTCTACCCGACAGCAGGTGATAAGCCCAGTGGGATTTTCATTAAACAGGGCTTGCTTTGGAATTACAATACAGGCCAACGGTTTCCTGATGCAGACGCACCGGAAATTTCATCCGGAACCACAGCAATATAAGGATATGGGTCCCAGCTCAACCAGGCAGGACGCTAGGAGGGAAGCCACATTGAACCCAGCATACACCCTACAGAAGGCTAAACCTCACTTGTGATCATCATCACTTAAAATGATTTCTGGGGAATCCATAGACAACTTCAAATTCTGGCACCAAACACCTAACAGTTTCCCCTATTCCACCGGCTTGTAAGTAGTATGCACTCCTCACCTACAAACTTCAAAATCCAATCCACCCCTAAGGGCCTATGTCTCAAAACTTTCCCTGAGGAGGCCTTCCCAAGCATGAAAGGCAAGCTCATCACTCTCTTCAATACCACATGTGCATGTACGCATGTGAACATGTGTGTATACTGTAAACATGTGCACATACAGACTCTAAATACAGACTACAGATTGGCATATGTGCACATAGACTATAATACCCACACAGACACCTAAGTTTTGTGACCACTATGGCTTCGCTTTACAGTCGTCCATGGCTTGTCTGTACATACATAGGACAGAGAAGCTCCCCGAGAACAGGGACTGGCACCTGTAACCCTTACATTACCTCTCACAGAAACAGAACATTTTCAAACTTCTGAACAGAAATAAAGATCACTTCGGACAGTGTCTGGGAGAGATCCTTTTGGGCCAGCTTCTTAAGCTGATAGAGATATGGAATTTCAAATTCTTGCTTCTGTTTGGAAGTGGAACACCTTTAAGATCTCCAAGGGATCCTTCCCAGTGGAGGACAACTCTTGACCCACTGAGGGAAGGGCCCCTGAGATCACTGTGACTGGCCCGGCCACTCCAAACCAGGGGTGTACGCTGGGTGCTCGCACTGGGCCCCAGAGGGGACTGGTAAGGAGATGCAGAGGCGAAGTCCCAGGGATGCCTGTCATCTAGTTGGAATGCACGAGGAAAAGCAGAGGAAAGGTAGCATTGATTTCATCATTAGAAAGAAATGATTTTTACTTTAAATATTTTGCTTATTGGGTTTGTTCACTGAGTATATGGCTTACCTAAGAAAAAACAACAAATGTAAAATTTACATGACCAAGCACATAACTGCCCACTCCCACCCACCCCT
The DNA here is from genome assembly GCA_028533085.1 of Varecia variegata. Lineage (NCBI taxonomy): Eukaryota > Metazoa > Chordata > Mammalia > Primates > Lemuridae > Varecia > Varecia variegata. Next base: position 82,930,384 of record CM052442.1, on the reverse strand, counting down.
TCCTGCCCCACTTCCACCACCAATGCAAGACTAAAGGCTTTAATCAACTCCTCTTTCAGCTTCTCTTGCTGCAGTTCCCCCGAGCAGCAGGTATGGATCCAACACCAACCTGCCAAGAGTTCTGACCAAAGACCCCCAGAATCTCTCAGCAGGGTGCAAGGAGGCACGCTGACCAGGCAGGCCTGAACCAGGGGCAGGGTGTGGTGTAGACGTGGGCAAATGAGAGCACCATCTGGCTGGTTGCTAACCACCTGTGTTGCTAAGCAACAGCACATGTAGGGACATCACCTCTCTGGGACCATGTCTCCTGATCCTTAAGGGTCCTTCTAGACAAAACGGCCCACAAGTCTAAGCAAATGTCCTATTTTCTGCAAGGTATTGGCACCCTGTCACTGAAGGGTAAACAAAGAATGTGGGAGAAACAAAATTGGCAAGAAAAGGGTGACTGCAGTAAGTTTTGGCCACTTTCTAATAGCCAAGGGAAAGATCAAACTAAATTCTAACATTGCCACAGAAAAGGCATTGTACTAACCTCAAGAACAGTTCTGCCAATGGCCTGAGAAAATATGACTGGGGGAGGCAGGGTGGGGAGGTCCCGAGGGGCCTAATGAATGACCCCATTTCAGAAGCGAACAGGGGAACGTATTCAATAAGTTCTAGCAGAAACAAGTTGCATAAATCTGTATGGGCAAGTCAATCCCATGCTGGTTTTAAATCATCTCTAAGAGATCGGTATACATTTCAGGGAGAGCTGCGAATATTTTATGTATCCTCCTCATTTTGTAGAAGATGACACCTTGTCTGAGGACACGTGGATGGCTTTAGCAAATTAACTTTAATAAGCAGATTAAATATACCTAAGAGGCAGTGCACACGTAGGGCTCTGGATAGGAAGGGTAAGAGCTGCAGCCAGACGGAACGGCGAGGGAGCCAAGTGACCTTGGACAAGTGCGTTACGTTTGCTAAGCTTTGGTTTCCTTACATGTAAACTTGGACTAGCAACAGCGTTCTCAAAAGGATGTTAGGAAATGAATTCGTGCACATAGATGCTGTCATGACGACCATGAGGATGACTACCACCATGTTATTCTTGTCCTTCACTAAGTATGACTCAAGGCAAATTGTTTATTTTGTGGGCTTTTCCCCTCAAGGGCAAAATGAGAGAAGGAAAATTCTTTCCACCTTCAAAATCCTTTGAATCTAAGCTCGTCTCTGTTCATTTGCTTGGGAGACTAATGAACAGTGGATGCTAACTTGAGCTTTCACATCCTAACTGCAGTTTCTCAAACATCTTTAAGAATGAATGAATAAAAGCAAGCATATAATGCATCTATGAATGCAGCCAAACTGGGAATTCTAAAGCTATGAATCCAAATTAATGAAGCTGTAGGTGACGATAATCTCAATAGGTATCATTTAACTGATACTTACCACATGCCAAGCACATCACTGTTTAAAATACCCAGTTTCATCTATTCCTTTCGAGGCTCCTTCAAGGTAGGTGTCTGAAGTCCCGTCTAAGGCTCAGGGAGGAGAAACAAATGGCTTTTGTCCCAGGAGACACCGTCTCCCTTTTGCTTCTAAAGCCTGGGTCTTTCTCGCTCTACATCACGCTGCCTCAGCACCACTGATGAGGCGGGACCGTGCCAAAACTGCTTCCCACACCCACGAGCACACACACACAAGACCCCCGAAGAATGGTAATTGTCACATTAACAGAAAAACTCAGAGTATAAAATCTGCCCCTTGCAAAGCTCCTCCTATTCACAGCTCTGTGAAAGCCAATGATTTTAATTTATGGTGCAATAAGACATTTTTATTTCCCAGCATTGAAAAAGGCTACGTTATCAGGGTACAGGAATGCTAGAATAGCCCAGAATTCCTATGCACAAAGAGTCCCAGGTGGTTTTCAGGGCTCTTTCTCCTAAGGGAGTAGAAGAGCTGAGATTTATGTTTACAAAATGCCTAACTGGGAAGGAGAGAGAGGTTCCCACGTCAAACCACCTTCCCACCAGGGACCCTCAGAAGGAAACAGGAGCAGCATCTAATCCTAGTGACCCTGGGGTGGTGGCTTTGCTCAGACTGCTCTGCCTCCAGGTCAGCTCCCCAAGACTGAGCTCTTTCCAGCTGGGGTCAACATGCTCAGTATCGGAAAGGAATTAAAGAACATCTCACACTCATATAAGCACACTGTGCAATTTATTTGCCTTTTAACTTCTAACTTAATCGATTGATTTTTAAGAGGACCACATGATACAGACTCTTTAAAATTACTGAGGTGTATATACTCTGGTTTCTCTTCAAAATGAATAAATCTTTCACCTTTTAAAATGACTGAGGTGTACACATATCACTTTTCATAAATGTTCCATGTGTGCTTAAGAACAGGTAACTCCCCAATTTATGGGAGCTGTGGTTCTATGCATGTGTACTAGATCAAGCTAGTTATTCTAGATCTTTGTTTTCTTTTTTACTCATTTGATATATCAGTTACAGGGAAAGGTATGTTAAATTCTCCCACCATGCCAAAGGATTTGTCAACGTTTCCCTTTGAGATTCAGCCAATTTTCACTTTTCTTATATATACATACATATATAAAAAGCTATATATATATATTTTTTCCTTGAGACAGAGTCGTGCTCTGTCACCCCAGATACAGTGCAGTGGCATCATCATATCTCACTGTAACCTCAAACTCCTGGGCTCAAGCTATCCTCTTGCCTTAGCTTCCTCAATACTTGGGACTACAAGCACGTGCCACCATGTCTAGCTAATTTTTCTATTTTTTTTGTAGAGATGGGGTCTCGTTCTTGCTCAGGCTAGAAAAAGCTGTATTGTTAAGAGCAAACCAGTTCAGAATTATCATATACTACAAATGTACAACACGGCTTTGGGCAGACCATTCATTTAATCAGCAGCTTTGGAGTCATACAGACTTGGGTGAATCCCAACGCTACCAGCTACTCTTAAGCTCACTTATCCATAAAAAAGGAGATCTACTTTGAACCTCATAGGGTTCTTGTGAGGATTAAATATGAAGTGCATGTAATATGCTTAGCATAGTGCTCAGCTCTAAAGATGCCAGGTGCTAATAAAATGGCCCACAGCTTGCCTAAGGTCCTGCAGCTATTCACTAGTGTGCATTTAAAAGCCCTCTGACCTCTTTTCTTGTGCACCAGGCAGCAGGATGGAGTGAGGGCGGCAAGATTAGCGGAAAGCGTGTATTCTAGGGATTTACAGCTAGGGAAGTGCAGGATTAGCACCACCACGTCCATACCTCATTGAGGATGTTACATCACATGTCAGCCAAATACTTGATCTTTCCCAATGTAATTGCCCAGTTTAGTACGTTCTCCCTGGAATTTATTTCCCCTTGCTGCTAGCTTCAGGGCTCTCTTGAAGCTGCTGCCCCAAGATGCACTTTCTAAACTTCTGGTTCTGAGAAACAGTTGGCATATTTAAAGCAGACAGAGAGTTAGCATCTAAACTACAGATAACCTTTGAGGACTTATCCCAGGCCTAGGATCCATGGAATTTGGGGGGCTGGAAGGCGGAATGTGTGTGTGGAAGCAAGCTCAGGGCAGACCATTTTGTTAGCAGCTTCCAAATCCTCTAACATTCTCTCACATCCCAGCTGGGGAGTGAATCTCTCCAAGTCAAAGTTAATTGCACATCAGAGGAAGACGACCCAATTTTCTTCTCTGGCTTTTGAACTCTGAAATTGACGCCTGGGAGTCATTCTGTCCTCAAAATGTCAGCTGCAAGGCAAGAAAAATACAACAAAAAAAGGCAGAATAAACCAGCGAGCAACCTGCCAAACAGAAGACCATTCTCAGAAAGCCTCGGGGGTTAGCCAGTCACAAATTTGCTCTTTATAAAAAGAACAAAAACAAAACAAACAAAATAACAAAACAGGACAAAGAAATATCCACCCCTGCTGAAAAGCAACTCCTGTGACAAGGTTTTCACCTCCAAATTCATCAGAAACAGTTAACTTCAGAAAGTCCATGGGGTAGGCAGGAGGTTACTTGGGCTGCCTGCCAGGATCCGGCACAGGTCCACCCAACAGCACTTGTGAAGGCCTTGGCCAGAGGACCTGTATTTCATTCATGAGAACTTAACACATGGACCACCACAGCCTACAACTGTATTCCGAAGCCAAACCCTTGATGCAGTGTAGAAACCAACCAACCGTACAGTTTATCAAACCCAGAATAAAAAAATTTTTACAGCATTTATTGACACAGATTCCCTCTTTTATTTCTTGATATCTTCCCTCTAAAACAGAGGAGAGAAGAGGTCACTTCAGCCCCTGATGTGCCCTGCTTTCTTTGATCCTTGAGGGTCCCACCATGTGTCAAAGAGCGTAGTGGCCCTAAACCAGCTCCAGGGCTCCCACATCAGCCATTCTTTGCTTTTCTCAAAACCACTGCACAGACGTGAGAAACCCAGCCGCAGGGGAGAAAGAAAAGGGTGGGATGCAATCCGCAATTCACCAAAAAACTATGCTTATCACCACCTTTCCCTTCAAGCTTTAGGTTTGCAGTTTAAGCACCTTTGGCCCCGAAGGCAAAGGACCAGACAGGCTTTCCTGTCAATCTACGTGAGGGACAAAGGAATGACAGTGTGAGAAAAAAAAAAGGCGAAGGCCTAAAATGGAATACTCTCTCCTTCCCTCCATCCGAGCCATCAGGCATTTAACTGTTCACCCCGGCAAGGATGAAGTATGTAAGGAATTAAACACACAGTACTTTCAAAAATTTAACAAGTCTATAAAAATTAAAAAGTCCCTAACAAAACAAACCGAGTAAGAGTGAAAAGATAGCCACCAAAAGAGATTACTTTTTAAGTCATTCAATCTCCCTCTGGAGATAGAACTTCCAAAACAGCTAGATACACATTTAAAAAAAAAAAATCAACTACTAATTCAATAGTACTGAATCTCCTCAATTGGCAATTTGATGCTCCTTTTCCCACTTCACAATGTATACCCGTCATCTTTCCAACCACCTCCTTGGTCTCTATGCTGTAGCTATGATTCCTGTTTCAAAGACAGACGAGGAGGCTGACTTAGTACCCCACTGTCAACAGAGGGGTAGAAATAACAAAACCTATTCATAATTCTGTATTCCCCATGCATTAAAGATAGAAACTTTGAGAATTTTATTTTTTTAGCCCCTTAAAGAAAGCTTGTGTGCCTGTGCATACACACACACACACCGTACACACACAAGTAAGTATTACTTAGCTCTAGTGCCTTCAACAAACTTAAGGGGTAAATTTCAGGTTCTTCTAAGCAGCAGGGGAGATGGACACATGCCATTTCCCTTCAGAAGGGACAATTAACGAACACGTCTTTGGAAGGCATACAACTCTACTGATAAAGGTTTCAGACCCCAAAGGAAGATGGCATACGTTCTCTGCAGCTCTTGGCTCAAACTTTTTTTTTTTTTTTTTTTTTTTTTAGACACTAACTGAAAGACTTTTGAAAAGCTTGCGGAATATTTTCCTAGAAATACAACTTCAGTTCTACATGCATATAACACACTGTCTTCTAGAGAATGTGCTTCATTGAGAATTGTGTAGCCAATTTTACAGTCTTCAACCACCAAACAGAAATTAGCTGCTACAAATTATACTCCTCCTTCTGCACCACTGATGAGACCCACCCACTTTCCTTTAACCATCATTTTTCATTTCTGGCCCAGTTCTAGCAGCTGGCATACCCTGCATCAGCCTGTGAAGACAACACTGGAGTCTTCAATTCACAATTCTCTGTTTTGCAAGGAGGCAGAACTTCCAAGGTTAGCCTATTTAATATGCTATCATCATCTCCGGTTAATAATTTCAATTGAAAAGGCATAGGAAGCAAATTCCCTTGGTGTCTCATTTATAAGCCACCAGGGACACAGCTTAAAATAAAGGTGTGAACACTAACAGAAAAATCATCGTGGCCCAGGCCAAGACTTGACTTGGTTTCCGTTAATATTTATGAGATATTTACCAATTTAAGTGAGAGATACTTAACCACCCCCAACCCAACCAAGCCAGCCAACTCTGACTATTGGCGTAATAGCTACCTTTATAGATAAGACGCGGAGTCAGGAGGAAAGGGTTTGATTTAAAAGCCCCAGCTCTGTGGTCAGTATTGTGGGCTCCACTCACAGACCCGAATTCACCCAACTCTGCCCCGTACAGTCCTATGACCTTGGTCAAGGTGCTTAACCACTTAGTATCTCAGTTTCTTCATCTATAAAATAGGAATAACAGTAATTAATTACCTCTTAGAATTATTGTCAAGTTTAAACAATTTCTTACCATGCTTAGAACTCTGTGTCGTACATCTAAGTACTTAATGAATATTAAATATTATCTATTCTTTTAGCATCATACTCCTATTCTACACTAAAAAAAGGGGGTCCAATGCTAACACCGTTACTGGCTCTCTACCATACACCATACTTTTGCATACATCATCCCATTTCATCATTCTCAAAACATTCTGGTAAGGCAGATAGGAATTTAATTTTCAGTTGAAGAACCTGAGGCTCAGACAAGTTTAAAATCTACCAAACATGCTAATGGCCAAAATCTGAACCCAAGTCTGTCTTCAAAAGCTAGACTCTGGGCCGGGCACGGTGGCTCATGCCTGTAATCCTAGCACTTGGGAGGCCGAGGCGGGCGGATTGTTTGGGCTCAGGAGTTCGAGACCAGCCTGAGCAAGAGCGAGACCCCGTCTCTACTAAAAATAGAAATAAATTATCTGGCCAACTAAAAATATATATAGAAAAAATTAGCCGGGCATGGTGGTGCATGCCTGTAGTCCCAGCTACTCAGGAGGCTGTGGCAGTAGGATCGCCCAAGCCCAGGAGTTTGAGGTTGCTGTGAGCTAGGCTGACGCCACGGCACTCTAGCTTGGGCAACAAAGCAAGACTCTGTCTCAAAAAAAAAGAAAAAAAAAAAAAAGCTAGACTCCTCCCTACCTCTCCAAGCTCTGTGTTCCATCCTGCCTTGGACATGAATAACTAAAAAGGAATGCTGTTAGCCAACATTTAATGCATGTTCACTGTGTGCTAGGTCCAATGCAAGTGCTTTGTATACACTCTCATTCCACATAGCAATCTCCCATTTTTCAGATGAGAAAACTGAGGCTTCAATAGTTTGAATAAGATGGCCAGGGATATTTAAAGTAAGTAGTAGAGCTAGGACAAGGCTGTAGAGTCTCTCCTAATTGTTTTATTAAAACAAAAAAGACAGACAGACAGACTTGCCCAACAGGTCTGGTAAACTTTTGTATCATCAAATCAATATGTTCCTTAGAAGAGTTAACATGTAAGTTTATTTTTCTGAGTGGGTAGTATGGTAAACCACGAAGCTCCAATTCTCTTATAAACCTTAGCAGTGTGTTCGAGTTTTAAACAACAAGTTATAAAGTTGATCTTCAAACAATCTCCAGGACAAAGTTATTTTCTGCTTAAAAAAGGCACAAAATTAAAATATTGGGGGTCTGGGGGGATTATTATTCAGATTCATTACAAAACAGCAGTCACCGCCTCCTTTTTCTCCACTGCTCAACAAAAGGAGGTGGGGGGTAGACAACCACAGCACCCAGCAAGTTTAAAAACAAAAGCAGAAACAATTTTGCTTAGAATGTCTTTGTATTTCTTTCTATAAGACTTTGTCGTTTTTCAAAAAAAAAAAAAAAAAAAATCCAATTTTATTCCAAATAGAACAAATACCCCAACCTTTACTGCAGTTTTCTATTAACAGCAGATCAGGGTATGTAGAAAAAGGAAGAGGACAAAGGGAGGCAGGTGAGCCTAAGGAGCTATCAGGCTGGACAGACAGGCTCCATGAGGAAAGGCACCAGTGCAGAAAGCAGGCACTGCAAAGGCACAAGGTGGGAGGGAGGGATGGGAGGACTCAGTGATCTCTGCATCTGCAGCAACCTCTCACTGTCCTGGGCTTCAGAACGTCCACCCTCCACTGACATCTTATAAGCTCATTCATCCACATTCACACCGGTCCTCAATGAAATCGCAACAGCAAGCGGGGGCCCACATGGTGACTGAGCATGGGGCACATCAGCAGAATCTTCCAATCTACAGCATCACAGTCAGGCGATACCACCACGGGATGGTCCAAATGAAATGCATGTCTCCTTCCTCTCTAGCCAACCTACACCCCTGCAATAAAAGTCAGGGCTAAGTTTATCTAAACATAATTCTGCCTCTTTATCATGCAATTACTTACCTCACCTCCTACCTGAAATCTTATACAAACAGCTCAAAAAAAAAAAAAAAAAACTTTACTGCTATCAAAATGATGTGAGGCACAGCTACTAAGAATGATTGCCTGGCATCAGGCAAATGAGTAGTTGCATGATTGATCACCTGCCTCCCAGAGCTTCCGTCCGATTAAGCTGTGTGGGCAGAGACTGACAGTACCAAAGGCAGAAGGACACCAGGCCTTCAGCCACGGGAAGGAAGGAGACAGGCGGGAGGTGGGGGGGTGGGGGGGGAATTGAGGCTGCAGCAGCTGTCTGGAAGCAACCATGCACCCAAAGTTGAAATCAAAAAAGACTTGAGATAATTATAGGTCACTATCAACACCATAGAGTGAATGTGTTCCCTCATCTGACAAATTTTGTCTTACTTATAGTCAAAACAAATCGAGTGAAATTTAGAATTCTTTAGGCAGAGCAGCAAACTCCTAACTAGATGTCAGCGTAATGTCATTAGGACCAAAATAAACCTGCAACCCACATAAAAGCACGGAGAACATAAACCAAGGAGGAGAGGATGCTGCGTGTCATTTGCAAAAAAAGATAGAAATTCACATGTTATTCTGGACCTCATTTAAAAGCTCTCATTGCCAAAAACTCTTAATGATAATACAGCAAGTCCTCTCTCCATACTGTCTTATGCTCTATCAATAAATAATACTGTCAGACAACCTGCAACACAAATGGCAGAAAAAGACTTGTGTTCTACTTGGAGAAGTCACTTGACCTCTCTAAACCCACATCTGCATGTGTAAAAAGAGATGGTTGAACTGGATGGATGATCCACAAGGTATAGCCTTGCCGTCAAATATCTTCAGTTTCGGGAATTCACTGACACACCTGATTAGCTCTCTTGTAGTCATGGCCACATCAAGTTAGAGCTGCCCTTCCCCACACCCAGGATCAGAGAGTTTTATCAGTAGCAAGGCTTGGGTTTCAGTGAGCCACTGTATACATGGACATGTCAACAACTGCAGTTGGTATAAAAACACATGTACCAAAAAAAAAAAAAAATGTTTGAAAGACAAAACCATCATGAATAGAGGGCACTCAAAATGAAAATGAAATTACAATCCAAAAACCAGACGTGTGTTTTCCCTATCACACAGATCCCTTAAGTCACCAGTAGCAATATGCCTAAGAATAATTTCTTGTATCTATGTAACAATGCTTCAAACCCTGTGGAACCCCCTTCCTTAAGGGAGAACACTCATCACAGAGTCTACTCAACTTGGCAAATAATGGGATCTGCTGTTGCTGTATCTGGACGAAAAGAGGAAAGTTAGTTTTCAATTCCTGTGCACAGGCATGCCAGAAAACAAGACCATAAGTTGCTGGCTCTCTGCGATAGCCAAAGTCTGGAAACTATGCAAATTTCCATCGACAGTAAAATGGATAAAGTACAGTATTAATATATTCACACAATGAATTACTACACAGCAAAAATGAACAAACTAGTGATGCAAACAACGTGGATGAATCTCACCAACTTAATGCTGCGCGAACCGCAATAGCTAAGTGACACATTTACTTTTGGGGGAGGATTATTACAATTATATTGGGGGATGAGAATGGGCCTTAGATCTTCCTCCAGCAGCCTCATGTGACAGATAAGGAAACAGCTGGATGGGCAGTTCGAGGTGTCACGTGCTCTGAAATCCCAGGTTTGTGCCTTTGCACCATACGTGTTCCTCCCCACAAAATGCTCCAAACTTACATTTCTGCTCCACTTGGCGTAAGTGAGGCATATGAGAAACCTTGCATCTTGCATATTCACTCTTTTGGGAAAGTTTTCACTTCCCCACTTTCTTAATTCTACATCCCAGTGGCGTAAAGACAGAAGCTGATTTAACTCTTCTCATTAGCAATGCCAATTATTTAGAGCAATATCTGTTGAATACTCACTTAAGGACTAGCTGAGAGATTAAATGCAACTTTTGATTCTCGAAGTCTTTGACACTTCAATTATAATCATAACCTGACACAAAATTAATTTCTGTTTTGAAATAATACACCAAACGGACTGAGAAAATTTGTTTTCTTCCTGCCCTGAAAAGTCAATGCCCACGAACTGCTAACATATCTTCTACATTACTTGAAGGTCAGATTATGTTTACATGCTAATGACTTCTGAATTAATTACCGCTCTTAATTAAACAAGCTCATTTGCCTAATACAAGTTATAAAAGACCTCTGAGAGAAAAAAGCCACATTAAAGCTTTGTTCCAAACATACCATGCCTGTTTTTAAAGGGACACTCATGATTTTTCTCAAGAGCATCAGATATTTGACCTTTTTAAAACAGAATTATATTTCACTGCTTTCATACTACTACTGACATAATGTAATCAGGTAAAACCTCACTCATAGTCTATTCAAAAGTTTTGTTCAAGTAATGAGAGACTCTAGGAAATTAATTATTGCAAGAACTGAGGAAAAAGCTGGAGGTATGTACGTACTAGACTAGTAGCCCCCAAGGGACTGGTGACAAGAGGAAAAGGGCAAGGTATTGTGTGTGCTGTGTGCCTTATTAGGCAAGAAAGGGGACAGGTAAGTCTTCCAAGTTACAGCAAAGGCAATATTGGGGTTCCTGCCCACTCCCTAACAAGGTACTGTCTTTCTCTTTTGCTTTGGTCAGTGGAGGTAGGAGGGGTTAACACATAAGAGATCTGGAACATTTTCTGCCCCTAGTAAAGACAGAAATCAGTGAAATAGGGCCAGATTCGAAGTTCCAACAGACAGGGATACAGGCTTTTATGCCAACTTAATGTGTACCTGCAAAATGCCATGTAGGCTCTGGGAGACTTTGCAAGTCCATCAGTATTTACTGAACACCAATTTCACGCAGAGCTTCTCCTAGACCATATTGGGATTGGAGACTGGGAAGGAGGTAGCATTTACAGAGCTCTACAAATGTGCCAGACACTCTGCTAGGCCTCTCAGTGTGACATCTCATTTTCACTCTCACAATCACCCCAGGGGGAAGAATGACGGGCCATTTAACAGATGGGGTAACTGGAGGTTAAGTGACTTGCCCAAGGGCAGAAGCAGAAAGTAAACCTAGGTTTACATACAGGTGGCTATACTTACTGCCCTATGCCGACCCCAGGCTACAGAACACCTCTCTGCCCAAAGGGGAAGGAAATCCAACATTTGCAACAGAGCGGGAAGCGCAATGACAAAGCAAAGGACTCAGCACTCTGGAGACAATGTGTCACAAAGGCTCATGCAAGGAAGATAGAACCCTTCCTACCTGGCAGGCAGGCAGGTAAGAGGAGGATCCACAAAAGAGCAATCACTGGAGCTGGCTTTGGGAAACAAGGTGCACAGCGATGCCGGCAACAGGTAGACAAGCACGGCAAGCAAAGGAAAACCATGGTGAAGGCACAGGGGCCTGCAGAGCAGCAAGGAGGGCACTGGCTGGACAAAACTGGGGGGAGATGGGGCCAGAACAGGAGGACTCAGGGTCATCCTCGTAAGAAGGACTCAGCATGACCCACTAGATTTGTATTGCATCCATTCAGGGATGAAGAGTTTTAGAGGATGTTGAGGTAGGAAGAACAGCTGGAACAAGGTGTGGGGCTTGGGAATTCTTGTGTAGCAGCGACAGGTTGTATGCGTAAGAGGAGATGGCTGAGCAATTAGAGGCACCAACCGAAGCCATCTAGAAACTAGGATGTCAGAACAGCAGGCCGGAAGTGACTTTGTGACTGAAGAAATGCGGGCTGGAAGAGGAGGATTTAAGAAACCAGGATTTAACTAGCATTCAGTTCTGCAGGCCAGGTGAAAGGGATACAGATGTTGTCACCAATCCAAACAGGAGAGAGAAGTCTGAAAATGTCCAAAACATCTGACCCAAACCAGCAGTGGAGCAGAGAGAATTTCTGTAGGATGGTTTCTCCTAAGAAACTGGAGCATACTAGGGACAAATCACATCTAGACAAGTATCCCCTAATTTCACTGGTTTACCTCAATACAAGGGGAACCCAAGAATTTTAAATAATTGGCTCTGTCAAACTAATACCATTACAGAACTCCAAATGCCACCCATTAGAAGAAAGAAAATGTACATTCTGGATGGGAAAATCATGTCTTTGAGCAATTACTATCTAAATTTTATTATTAGGTATCCCGTAAGTACCTTAAGGAACAAGAAAGTGTTCCATTTTTGTTATGAAACGTCTCTATGGCAATCTACGTTTCTATAGGACTTTGGGTGCCTTCTTGGAAATAACCGTGCTAGTTCAGATCAATGATATTCAGAATGGAAAAAAAGGAACGTAGGAAACAAAAGGGAAAAAATTTTCCAGCAAGAGACATTTCTGAACCAAGAATGGCCCTTATATACAAGCCTCTCAAAGAGAACAGACAACAAACTCAGCCAGAGGGCACAAGAAATTATGTCCTTTCAGTGAAATGCAGTCATTTCACCATTAAAAGACGAAAATTCTACCAGGAGTGGTAGCTCACACCTGTAATCCTAGGACTTTGGGACGCCAAGGCTGGAGGATAACTTGAGGCCAAAAGTTCGAGATCAGTCTGAGGAAAACAGCAAGATCCCATCTCTAAAAAAAAAAAAAAAAAAAAAAAAAAAAAAAAAAAATTAGCCAGTGCGGTGGTGCACATCTATAGCCCCAGCTACTCAGGAGGGCAAGGCAGGAGGATCGCTTAAGCCCAGGAGTTGGATGTTGCAGTGAGCTATGATCGCACAGCTGCACCCCACCTTAGATGACACAGTGAGACCCTATCTCTACAAAAATAAAAATAAATTCTTTAAAAGACTAAAATTCCCCATCGCCATGAGAGATCCAAACCACACAGAAAAACACCGAGG
>CM052442.1:82887975-82916765 GCA_028533085.1 Varecia variegata | reverse complement strand
CTACAAATATTATTCACTGTTTGAGCTTTAAATTCAACTGGGCAGCCTGTATTTTATCTGGCAACTCTAGGTCACTGTCATTCCAGAGAAAAAGCTGAGGCCTGAGAACAGCTGGAAGCAAACTTCAGGAGCCCCCAGCTGCCAGCTCACCCTGCACAGAGGATTAGCTAAAGCAGCACACGGGCCCCGCCACTCTGGGCAACAGGGACGGGCAGAAGGGAGGAGGATGACCTGCCTCCATCAAAGTCCACTCTCCCTCCACTTTACTTACTGGGCTTTAAGAGACCAAACAGACAAATGTGTCTGGCTTGTGTTTAAGTTCACAAAAGAACAAATACTGTATGATTTCAATTAAATGAAGTAGCTAGAGTAGTCAAAAATCATAGAGACAAAGTTAAACGGGGCCTGCCAGGGGCTGGGGGAGAATGGAGAATTAGTGTGTATTGGGTACAGAGTTTCCGTCTTACAAGAGGAAAAGAGTTCTGGAAATGGATAGTGGTGATGGGTGCACAACAATTGTGAATACTTAATGCCAATGAACTATGCACTTAAAAATGGTTAAAGTAGGAAGTTGAAGGCAGCATCAAAGGATCCCTCCCCCACAGCCCTGGGTCAGTTCCTGGCCCAGTAATCAGGGCTGTGTAGAGAACTCCTCTTAAGAATCCAGATTCTCTTCAGTGGCCCTGACCTGCCCACTCCAACCCTGACCTGGCCAGACTACTAAATGGGCACAACTAGCCCCTCACACCATGCACCACACTCATGGAGCAGTTGACAGACTCCAGGGGCCAGCAGTGGAGGTAGCGGTGCTCCTGGGCCTCAGAATCCCAGTGTGTCCCATTCCCCTTCTGGATTCTGCCCTGGGTCGGTGGTGGGGCTCAGGAATCTTTAAGCATGAACCCAGGCAGTTCTAAAGGCAGGGATCCTCGTAACATACATTAAAAAAAAAAAAAAAAAAAGGGGGGGGCAAGATCTGAGCTTTAAAAAAATATATGATGAAGACTATCTAATGATGAATGAATCAGAGGAATACTCACAGATGATAGGTGGAAAAAAGGTGAATCCCAAACCAAATATCCCACAAGGGACTCTCTATGCTGAACATGCATTGATACACAGGTTAAACTTGGGCCCAAGTCAACTGAAGAATGAAGTTTCTATGAACACAGTGTTAATAGTCCTGACACACCATCAGCTTCCACATTTGCCTCCTCGCTCAGCTTCACTTGTCATGCTCTACTGCACGAGAGACACCTGGGCCCTGCCTTGGCTCCATCCGAGGGCTGGCTGGCAAGGGAGCTTTTCTGAGAATGAGCTGAAGGGTGAGGATTCCAAAGACACATTGTGAGGTCAGCCTGGAAGCTGGCTGGCCAGAGCACAGCTTCTCTGCAGGCAACAGCAGAAAACACCATTAGAAAGGTAAGTTGGGGGTCCAGGTACAAGGGCAACTGGGAGCCACTGAAGGTTTGTGAGCAAAAGAAGAACAGCGGCAGCACAAAATTTAACTGTGTGCCAGAACTCTACCAGGAACCCAAATCCTTTTGCCACCAGGACAGGGAAGAAACAGCAAGAAGGATGAGCAGAGTAGTGATTAGAGATAAGAGATAAGAGAGACAGAAATTCACGGCACCCTGTATTTTTGATTGTGAAAACTAAGCCTAGGAATATGGCTACTTCCCAGCCTGCTCTTGTCCTTTTTTCACGTAGCTTTGGTCAAGGTTCTGTTGCTTATTTCTGTTTTTAAAGGGGAATTTGCCACTCAGGGGATAGTGGCTCCTACCACTGGAGTGGTCCTGGTACAGAAGGTGCTACGCAGGGACTCTAAGCTTTCAGGTCTCCTGCCAGCTCCCCTTCTTTCTGGGCTGTCAAACATAGCCAGACTCCAGTCCCACGGCACCTGGCGAGGGGAGGAGGAACAAGGAGCACGCACGCCAGCATCAGAGCCGAACTCTGGCTGAGACCCTCCCCTAGAAGCAAGAGATTTGGGTCATGCATAAAACCTTCACAGACCTGCTCATGGAGAACCTACAGCCCCCAGGCACCCTCCACATGGCACCCCCCACTCCATTTGGGCCCCCCCTTCTTAAGACTTGCTGTATCATGAAGGCTTCTGTTGATAACTTGAGCCACTTCATTTCGGGTCTTGAAAACTAATGCTCTCTGACACATTTTTCCTACTGCCAAGAGTTTAATGCCCAGCATTCACTATTCTATATTAAAATCAGTTATCATTTTTACTACACATCAAAAGCTAATTTCCCCCTAAAACTGCAAAGCTGAAACACCACTAAGGAATGCAAAACGAATAAGAAGTCAGTTGCCCTGCAAAATTATGCAAATAATGCCCTCTCTCTGAAGAAAAGAAAAAATAAAAGGAGAAGAAACAAGACTTGTCTGCTAATATGGTAAGTTGCATTTTAACATTTGAAGTCAGGTCAGTACTTGGGTTCTGATGCTGGGCTCTAGAAGTACTTTCTTGCTTCAGATTTGGGGTAATAGATGGGTCAATCTAGAGACACCCCCCCCCCGAATTCTTACCCTAACAACCAAAGCTTATTGCTAGCATTTTGTATCTCAGTTCAAAACAAACCTCAGCATTTCTCTGATTAAAAATAAGCCGCAATAGTATCGAAACGTAAATGTCTTTCCCCTCCATGGGTTTCGAGTGTTCTAGCCCTCATCAGAACTCTGTAATCAATGATTCCACATGGGTTTGAGAAAAAACACGAGTGAGAGGACATTGGGGAGGGGAAGGCAAACAGATAACAGAATAAACTGAATACAGAGGCGGAGCTCATGTAGCCTGCCCAGTGCAAGCTTAATTCTTTCCTTCTTGGATCACTCTAATGTGGTCATGCATTTCTATAACTATATTTGCAAATGTGGCTCAATTCAATAACTGCTACCTAATTCTATAAAGCGTTGGGATGTACTTGTTTGAGGGAAGCTATATGGAATTAGACCTTCGACAACTGGGAACCGTTACTCTCCGGTGCTGTGGACTGGAGTCTATAAGCACACAGGTCGCCTGTGCTGTCCCCTGGGGAACCTGAGGGGTCAAGTGAAATCTAATGTAAGGTGGGTCTGTGCAGGACAGGGCCCAGCCAGAGCCAGGCTGGCTCTGCTTGAAGTTCATTGCCTAGATCCATGGCCTTGGGGCTTGTTGAATCTGTAGCTTCCCAGACCTCTCCCTGGAGGACTTGCTTCAGGGCAGCTAGCCCTCGGGCCAGCCTTTAGACACTCTGTCCTGGCCCACTCAGAGTAAGGAGTAGCCAAGTTCTATTTTGGTGCCATGAGCCCCTCAGAGTAGCACGTCAGGCGGGTGAGTCTAGAAACCGCTGCTGTGAGTGGACACAGCAGGAGCAAAACAGAAAGGCACAGGAGGGAGGGACAGTGGAAGGTGGGCTGCCCTCATAGCCTTGGGGGATTTAGAACTCTTAAGAAAGGTTAACCTGTCCAAGGAACATTTCTGGGAAGACCCAGTGTTAGGGGTCCTTCGTTCCCTTCCATTCACCAGTCTTGGTAACTCGGCCACACTCGGTTAGCCTAGCCTTCCTCCCCACCTGCAGCTGTGCAAATCCGGACTCAACAGGAACCCACCACCTTGTAAGACCTTCCTTGGCCATCCAGGTTGAAACTACCTCTCCCCCACCTTGAACTCCTCAGGCACTTATCCTTAATATTAACTTCCCAAATTGCACTAATAGCTCATGCTTGTTTGAAGAAAAAAAAAAAAATGTAAAGGCTTCTTGAACAACAAAGTCTAGGAGACCTAAGATTATGTAGATATGTGCTCATTATGGAGATTAATTTATTAAAGGCACTGAGAAGGTCTTTAATAAACAAGCTGTTTAATTTTGTTTGACCCAGCATTTTCTAAACTCAACTGACCTAGAAACCCATTTATTAAGGAAACCCTATTACCTTCTTGCAGAATTGATCCACGGAAGAGTTGGGGAAATGCTGAATTATTCCATTCATCTAACAACTAATTATGCCATGTCTGACTGGAACAGTTAATTTAATCTGGTGCTATTTAGCTGTGTGGATTTATATATTCTCTTAAGTAGAATATTCATTTGAGTATGAGCACATCTTACATGTCTTTGAACTCCCTATAGCTCCTAGTCCAGCCCTTATAGAGATATTCAAGAAATTCGTTATTTAATTTGGAAGTGTTAAATCTGATGGTAAAAAAACCAAAGTCTTAGGATATAAAAAAAATAAGAACCATAGAGATCAAGTAAGGTTCCATTCATTTTCTATATAAGGAAACTGAAGCCCAGAGATATAAAATGGATTGTCCAAAGTCACAAAAAGTCAGTAATAGAACCATGATGAGAACCCAAGTCCTCTGACTCCCTAGCTAGTGTTCCTTCTGTGATTTAAGTGAGATTTATCTTTCCAGGCTCCACCTGGTTTTCAAGCAGGTAAAGGAACAGAGGGTATTCTAGTGATTTGAATAGCACAGGCAGTATGACACAGGCATACCACGTACAAAGAACTGAAATGCAAAAAGAAGATCCAAGAAATACCAAAGCTCAGCTAAACAGGAGTTAAGCAACTCTTTGAAGATTCCAGAATGCTTGTTAGGATCTTAAGGCTTCAGAGCTCAGTATCAAGAAATGACTGACATTTGTAGGTTGTAGAACTAAATAAGACACTTGACTGTTTACGGAACATCACATTAATAGTTTCAGCATTTACTTCTTAGAGCTACATTTATGTAAGGCCTGATTATGTACAAACAAATGTTACTTAAGGGTGTGCTCGCACGCACACATATTACATGTGTGAATGGTTTGTTTCTAAAGAAATCCAGTAACGAAACTGATCCCTCTTACTCGTCTAGTAGTCTACAAGTATCACGGGATCAACTCCAGCATATATGGCACATACATGAGATTTGCTTGGAAGTGGGGGGTTATACTTGCTAATGCAGAACCAAGACCTCCGGGGGTGGAGGTGTGGGTCTCTGCTCTTTTCACAAGGCCCACGGGTAGGCATGGGAACTACTGCTCTGGAGGCCTGGGGTCAGCTATGTCTCGCTTGCAGGTGCTGCTGCTGGGCCTTTCAACAGAGCCAGTTCTACTCCTGAAGGTCAGTTCCTCCAGCAAGGCCTCCCTGACCCCTGGTATTGTCTCCTGCCCAGAACTTGACCTGGATAGCTGACACTGAGCATTCTCCTGGTAACTCCATGGCCAAGACACGTAATAACTATAATTTTGTTAAAACATAAACAGTGGTTCTTTGTACTTTTAGTTCATCACTAAGGCCCAGCAGTATCTCCACCAACCCATGAACACACATGCACCAACATTGCAGATGACAGGCAACACTGCACAACTCCACCTCCCCTGGCCAGTACCCAACACCGTGTGCCTCCCCTGTGGCAGCTGTTTCTGCCCCTGCGGCCCCACTCGGTAAAGCACTCTGGGAGACATGCAAGGGAGAAGCAATCTTACTACAAGAGTTACCTTGCTGCCCGTTTTCTAGTAAGTCATCCACAACACTCAGTGCCTTAACCAGTAATTAGCAGCAAATTACTTCAACGCGTCTCACAATCGGTCATGACACACTAGTGAGTCAGGACACTGCGGTTAAGAACTGTTGACTTAACTAGTTACTAATAGCCTTGTGCTGGTGTTGAAAACCAAGACAAAGTCAAGAGGTTCTTTAGAAAGTAGAAATACTGATGAATCCAAAATCTTCAAAGTCTATGTTGTTGCATTTCATGGGGTAGATTATATACTGCAAGAGTATTCACAAATTTGGGGATTCACAAGGGCTCCAAGACCAAGGCCTATGATTCCTTATGGAAGTTATTTCTTATACTATACGTCAAACCATACCACCCATAGAACCGAGGTCATCTAAAGAACCGTGACCTCCATTGAGATCAAGGACCTCCCATCATTAGAGACAGAGGCCATTCCTCAGCCCTCCTCATCCTGTCCTCCCAGCAGGATCTAGAATTCCTAACCTGGCCTTCCTCCAACACTCCCTGGGCCTTACTTCTCCCCTCGCTGGTCGTGCCTTCTCAGACTCCTCTGCAGGTTCAAACTGCTCCCCGACACCACTAACTGTCCCTCTGAGGCTCACATCAGTAGGTGCCCAATCAAGGTTTCTTGACTGGACAGTGAACTCTGTTAACATCAGTCAACTGCTAGAAACCAGATTCCCATTTTATAGGCCCCGTATAGACGGACTCCCAGACTCTCCAACCAGCAAGTGAAATCAAGAGAACGAGGGAGGTATGTTCACACCCACTCTCATCTTTTCCTAATGCTCCTTAATATTTGTTTTGGGTTTAGGAATTTTGGTAGATACAGATCTCCTATGAGGTAGATGGTAATAAAAATTGATGAACAGGAAAAATAATCCTCCTTTACAGCATTAATAAAGAGCTCATTCACAGCACGACATATTTTCCTATTGCCCAAGTTTTAACATTATAATAAAGATACAGAACTGTTACCAATAAAAGTCACTGTTCAACAGACATTTGTTAATGGTAATTTAAAAAAACCCTGCAGTTTTATGTTAGAACCAGTTAAGGAAGGAAGCAGGAAGGGCATGGACAAAAACAAAACACTGTATCAGAAGTAGTGATAGAAGGCATTTATTAAACTAGATTTCCAAAGAACATCGATTATTGAAATTATTAACTAAGGTAATCTGAATAATGGCAAAGGGACTCAGCAGATGTGATCATGTTAAGGATATCGAGATGGGAAGATTATCCTGGATTATCCAAGTTGGCCCAATGTAATCACAGAAGTCCTTAAAAGAAGGAAGGTAGAGGAGGTCAGTGTCAGAAGGAGGTGTGACAATAGAAGCTGAGGTCAGAGAGACAACTGAAGCGATGCCACACTGCTGGCAGTGAAGACAGAAGATGGAATCACAAGTCAAGGAATGCAGGTGGCCTCGAGAAGCTACAAAAGGCAAGGAAATGGATTCTCCCCTAGAGCCTCCAAAAGGAGCACAACCCTGCTGACACCTTGATTTTAGGACTTCTGAACTCCAGAACTGTAAGAGAATAAATCCGTGTTGCTTTAAGCTACTCAATTTGCAGTAATTTGTTACAGCACCAGAGTGTTTTTGTTTTGATTTGATTTTAAAGGCTGGGTACTAAAATATAGGGGAAGGAAAGAGAAAAAAGAAAGAAAAAAACTTTTTTCCTATTCTCTTACACAGTTATTCAACGTGATGCTTCTGGTCACCAAACCCTGGGGGTTTCCGTCCACACGCCAATCAAGCAATTCTGCAGATGATTCTCCTGCAGACACCAGCCGGGTGTCCTCTAATACAATTCAATACCGACACCATCCACCTGGGAATAGTGTCACATCCCACAGGTTGAGGGTTCAGTCCCACAAGCCTGCCCTCCCCTCAACCTCAGATGCCAGTCACAAGCCTCAGGCCTGCTCGCTTCTGATCAATGGGCTATGAATTGGGGTTTCCATGACCCCTTCTTAGGTTCGATTAATTTCCTAGAGCAGCTCACAGAACCCAGGAAAACACTTTCCTTACGTTTACCCATTTATTATAAGTATTACAAAGCATAAGAGGAACCACCAGATGTAGGGTGAGGTATGGGGGAAGGGGTATAGAGCTCCCATATTCCTCTCCAAGCACCCCACGTGTTCAGTTATCTGGAAGCTCATCTGAACCCTGTCCTGTGTTTTTATGGACACTTTATGTGGGCATGATCGATTACCTCATTGGTCATTGGTGAACAATTTAACCTTTGGCCCCTCTGCCTTCCCCAGCAGTGGTGAATGGCATCTAAAGTGGGGGACAGTGTTGAGGGACTGAACCCTCAGTCTGTGGGATCTGATCCCATCTCCAGGTAGATGCTATAAAGATCAAGTTAGAGGATGTGACCGCCAGAGAACTGCTTCGTGTCCGAGGACCCCTCCCCAGCGTCTGGGGTCAGAAATGCTGAGCAACTGAGTTAGAGAACAGGGTTTTTTTTCTATCTCTAATTTATCTCTGTTTTCTGTTTACTTGTACTCAGGGCTGGGTCCACTGAAGCTCACACAAGCTAGGAAGACCTCTAAGAATAAAATTAGCGCAGGGCCTTGGAAGGGACCCCTCTGTGTGGAGTGGTAAATCCTTCCCTGCTTGTCCTGGAACCCCTTCCGCTACTCAACATCTGACCCACGGCCAGTGTGGTGGGGCCCTGGAGCAGACGTCAGGAAACGCCGCCCCAGGCATGAACGGGGACAGGCAGGAGATGGAGAAAGCACCTGTCGAACGAGCGTCTGTTATGCACCCATGTGATTACATCCAGAACCTGGCTTTGTTTCCACAGGCTATTTTCCAAAAGCTAGAAATAGCCTTATTTTATAGACTGCATCCTTCAGAACGGTATCTGCTGTAAATAATCATTCATTCATGCTCTCAGTGTTTGCCGAGCAACACAGGGGGAGGGTACAAAATGGACGAAATTGCCTCGAGCAGCTAAACTTTTGAAGGGGTAAGAGATGGGGCACCCGTATCCCATGCTGCTTTGTGTGACACAGCTCCATTTTAGAGGAGAGGTATCAATGGTACGTAGAAGCAGGAGGGTCAATAATTCCCGCTGTGGTGATCCAGGAAGCCAAGTGGGGGTTGAAGAAAGAGATTGCCATGGAAACACTCTCCAGAGCAGAGGAGGACAGCCAGCACTGTCCTCCCTGGTGGGCACAAACACCACCCCCACCCTTCAGGTTAGGGGTCTATTACAGGAAAAATGCTCTGGCATTCGGTTGTATCTACTGACCTGCGGACAGGACCATGCTCTTGCCAAGTTCATCATGTGCTGCCTCACCCAATGAATGGAACCCACACCATATGCTTAAGCAAGTAGAGGGGGAAGGTATGTAAGAATTAAGGGCACAATTTGGTCTCTATCTAAAGTTTAAAATGCAAGGAGTTTAAAAAAAGACATACCATAAACCTAATGATTCAATTCAGCACTAATTAGATGCTAAAATCTCAGTTACATACTCCCTCTGAGAGCGGGAAAGAATCAAGTTCACGAGAGGCCCAAACTGAGACTTGACAGACAGGAAGGCCCCCAGGATTGAGGAGACAGGTGAGCAAAAGGTATAAAGGTAAGACTGAACCTGGGACAGACAGCACAGTGTCTGGCACACGGTGGGTTCTTTATGAACACCTGCTGAATGAGTGAATATGAGCATGGCTAAACTAAGTGAATGAAGAGTCCATCCATGTTATCCTGCCCATGTCAAAATCCACTCATTGCACCTGGAATCCTGCCTTGCATAGTGTCAGAGCTCTTGTCCCAGCAGAGAGTTTCTGTCCCCAGAATAACCTTGACCCTGGTTAACCCAGAGACAGCTGAAAGAGACAGACACCAAATATCTTCTTAACCCCTCACTAATGGCCTCTGACTTCATCCCAAATCAACTTTTGAAATTGTAAGTTCACTGGAATCAAAGCCAAAATCTCAATGTTCCCATGGGACAATGCATGTCCAAAGGGGAAAAGTCCAACACTAGCCAGAGGCTTTTATAATCAGCGTCATTGACTTTGGCCATTCACCAGAAACAAACATTTATTCTCACTGTGGGGCTTCCAGAGGCTGGTGGCATGTGTACCCAACCCATAAAAACTGGGTAAGATGGGTCAAATGTTCTGTGTGTCTCAGGATTAATCTGGGTCCAGGATGACAAACAGGTTTATATCACACATGGCAACTCTAATCAACGGGCAGTGGCTCCATCTCCTAGGTAGGAAAGTGTCATGATCGTCTAGCAATGTCTGTCATGGGAGCAAGACAAAAAGTGATGGCACATAGGCCACGCATTTACTATCCTGGATCCTAAATTATGTTGTATAATTACATTATATATCCATATGCATATATTTGTAACCATGTATACATGGTTTCCCTGATTAGTTTTTAAAAAATAAAGAAAAGCCATATTATAAGCAGCTACATTTTAATCACAACCATATTGTTAAGTCCCAAGTACAAAAGAAAAATAAGAGTAGGAAGTATGACTTAAATCTGAGTCCCAACAAGTGCTGGCACAGCTATTGCTAGAAGGATCCAATTGTTTAGGCCCAGCCAGGGGACCCCCCCTTCTCTCCCCAGGTCCTCAGGATCACCTGTGCACTTGCCCTGGCTCATGCATTTCACACACAGGGGAACTTGGCAGGGCGAAGGGGACTGACCCTACAGAGCACCATTTACTGGTTGAAGCACTGCTCTGGGGGATTTGTATGGTCTCAGTAGCCTGTGAGCATCCTTGTTTGTAGGCTCCATCCTAAAAATGGCAAATGCTGGCCCCACCTAACTCCCAACTTCCCTCTTGTACCTGCTATGCCGTAAACACATGGGTCTGATCGATTATGGGACAAATCGGAAATTCTTCCAGTGCCCAGAGGCAAGGAGATCACCAACCCCTTAATGTTTAAAAGGTTGACACGTGTTAAGAACAAAACCTTAGCACATAAAACTGAGCTTCCATCCATAGAGGGGAAGGCAGCTGAATGGAATTTGGGTAGGAAAGGACCTTTCAGACAGACGGCTTTACAGACAAGGTTGTCTTCAACTTACAAGGATAGGATATATTTCCACGGGGAAAAGAGTAATAACCTCTGTTTAAATATCCTGCCAAATGTGCAAAAAGCAAGAGGCAGTCTGGCTGCTCCCTGGTGCCCCTCTGTTTTCTCTGAAATAACCACTACTGGATTAGGTCACGTTGTGCTCTTTCTAGAGCAGCAAACAACAGCTCACCGCCAGACATCCTGGAAGCAAGTTTCACTACCTGACCAAGGCTGTCCTGTAATGGTTCTCTGAATGCTTTTTGGCCCTGAGCTCATCCCAGCACATCCTCTCTAATGCCTCCCCCCGCTTCCCCGCTGAGCTGTCGGCCCGGCGGCATGCGTCAGCTCCCATCAGAGGCCGGAGTGGGAAAGGGGATGGTCTACTGACGTCTGGTGCTCCTCCTACACCCAAAAGCCTGCAAATCAATCCATTGCACTGCCAGTTGTAGCATAAATGATTCATAACTGCGTTAATCAATACATTTTTGTAGATGCCATTAACCCTGATCGTTTTAAGGGGAAAACATAGCTCAGGATGCAGGGGCCACTGCACCAAGTTGGTGGACACAAACACACCAAATCCTGGTGCTTTTTGAAAGTAGAGTTCTACAGGGGAAAACATAAAACACAGGTATCAGTATCCTTAGGCAGGGCTAGGAGTAGCTCATGTCAGTAAGGAGATGGCTCCAGGTATCCCCAAAGCAATAGTACTATGACCATGACCTTGCCCAAGTTTACCTAGACCAACAGACACTAGGGGCAGGATGAAAGAGCACCTTTCCATATAATTAATGTTCCAGGTCACAAACGGCAAATAGGAGGCAACAGGGCCATAACGTCCACCTCAATGGTGGGGCAGCTGTTACTGATCCATCGCCACGCTCTTGACCATGGAGGCCAACAGAGCCCCATGACCTCTCACCTCAATCCTCTGAGCAGCCCCTGCCAATCACCAGGACGTGCAACAGAAGATGAAACCCATTGCGCCCCTGCCTAACTCCGACCGCTGCTGTTGATGAATATGCTCATCAAAAAGTCTTCCTAGATCCCTGTCAGGCTGTACACCATCCTGGGAGATGCTCTTTTAAAAGCCTCGATGGTGTTTTTCCTAAAGCAGCTCATAATCAATATGAGACGAGACAGAACTGTGCAAATAACAAAGACAAAGTGATAAAAGTCCATTGAACACGTGTTGAGGATTCTATTGACATGTTAGAGGATGTACACGAAAGAGAAATCACAGAATCAAAGAATCACAAAGCAAACAACCAAATCCACAACACGGCCTTGAAGACACTTCCCCAAAATACCCGATTCCTCCAAGCCCCAAGACTCCTCCTCAGAGGCTTGCTCCAGCCACACTGGCTTTCACTAGTTTCTCAAACACAAGCACCTGCCCGTCACAGGGCCCTCCCCAGGCAGCTTCCTCAACGTGGAACACTCTCCTCCCTCTCCACAGACACCGTGCGACCCACTCACGAAAGCCTGGCTAACTCCCAACTCAGGCTAGAGGCTGAGGCACAGTCCCCTCAAGGAAGCCTTCCCTGACCAGGGCAGGACTCCAGGTCACCCATTTCCAATGCCTCTTGGTATGAATTCCATCTAAGCAGAAGCCTGGTTACACTTTCAGTGGGTTCCATGAGGGCAGGGGCAGATGCCTACTTTGTTCACCACTGTATCCTCAACACACAGCACAATGCAACCTACAGGGAATACTGAACCAATGAGCTAACTAATAGATCAATGGATGAATGAATAAACAAGGCAGGCAACTAAATTAGAACTGTAAGGCAAACAGGAGTTTAGGAGATTTGTGATGCAGAGGGCAATGGGAAGACAGGAGGAAAGGTGTGTCTGACATCAGTTTGAAAAAATTAGGTATAAGGAACATCCTGATCGAGTGAAGAAGGCAGACAAAAATGGTATCATGGAGCATGATACAAAATCCAAAATTCATAAAGGAGATTTATAAATTTGACTACATAAAAAAAATTAAATGTCCTGCAATGAAAATGCTAGTAACAAAGACAAAATGGGGGAAAGTATTTGCAGCATGTGATAGACACTAATTTCTGTTATATATAAAAAGCAAATACAAGTAAGACTCAACACAAAGATAAATGGGCAAAGGACACAAAGAGTGAACAGAAAAATACAAATGACTCGAGCATATAAAAGGTGCTCAACTTCATGCACAATAAGTGATATGAGATACCATTTTTACCTAGCAGATCAGCAAATGTTTAAAGTTTGACAATACACTGTTGGCAAGGGTTCAGGGGAACAGGTACTCACACTGTTGGTTAGATAATTAAAATGGACACAACTTTTTTGGAGGACCATTTAGCAATATTAAATTAAAGATAAACATACTCTGACTCAACTGTTTTAGGAATTTATCCCACAGATGTATCCATACTTGTATGGGGGAAGAGCACGGGCACACACGGACATATGTCAGCAGCATTGTATAAAGTAGCAAAAGACTAGAAAGGATGGTCAATTATTTTTAAATAAAGGTATGTTAGTTTATGCACCTTAATGCTATAGAGAGTACACTGTTCATGTGAGGGACGGGAACAGGAAGCCAAGAGAAAGGAGTCAGAATATAAACACATACAGAGACTTCCTGAACTAATATACAAAATTCCTCCTATCGTTGCCTTTAAGAAAGGACCTTGGCTTCTAGTGGACAGAGGGTGGAGGAAAGTTACTTTTCACCACATACCCTTTCCTACTGTTTGAAATTTTTACATGTGAAATTTACCTTTTTGAAAATTAAAATAAAAACAAAGAGGAGGCATAGATGAACTGTAATTTCCTGAGGAGGGGAGAGAATCTGGACAGGAGACCTGAGTCACTCAAGCTTCAAATAACCGGAGCTAGAACCACGGCGGGTATGACAAGAAAAACTCCCTTGTACCAGAACAGGGGCCCTTGTGTACAAAGGCCATTTAGGGGAAAAGACAGTGAGTGACAACCTTGACTCAAAAGCGGAAAATGCAACTCACACTGTGAGTAGAACCAAAGCGAGCAGGGAACACATTCCCAGTCCACTGTCAAGAGGATTAAACATAGAATCCAAATACCTGAGATTTGCTAACACCAGACTAGAAATAAACGCCAAACCCCAGAGACCTACCTTGGCGACAGCTGCCTGGCACAGGGATTTGTCTTCTGGTTCTCAGCGGGCCCTACCAAGTTTGAAAACTTTGAGGACTGGGGCTTCCTAGAGGACGGGGTGAGATCAGTCCAGAGGGGCACCACAGCCACAGAGGTGATTTAATAATGACATAAAGAGAAATTACAAAGCAAATGCCTCAGGCTTGTGTCAGGTTGTCCCCTGGGTCCCTGTGGCCGGCAAACACTATAGGTGACAGCTCTGATGAACTGTCTGCATGAACTGCCCAGGCTGGAGCCTGGTCAGGGCTGCAGTCTTCTTCCCTGAAAACAGCACTATTAAAAAGTTGAAACTCACATCCCAGGTAGAAACACCCAGTCCTTCACCTTAGGAGTACACATCTCACCACCTCTGCCCCTCCATTTGGGGCCCAGGGCCTCTGTCAACATATCTGAAAATAGAAACCAAGTGACATAAATGCTGTGGTCAATTTCAAAAAGTATGTCAAACACATCTGGATGAGTACTCCCCAATTGCCTGCCTGGCAAGGGCTTCTCCTTGGCCCTTAGGAAAACAGAGCACAGAACACTTCTCTTGCCCCTGCCAGTTATGTGCAGGGGTTTTCTGGAGTTAGCGGTTTCAGAAGCAGCACAAAAATTCCATAAATATGCATTCTAGGGCATAAACCAAAAAGACCTTAAATTAGTCATAGCTGAGTACTAGTTATAAATACAAGTATTGGAATAAGCTAAACAACTCCTAGTAAACTGCAAAGAACATAGTAAAAGCTCAATGGAACACCTCCTACAGTTTCTTGGCCTCTGAGAGCCCAAACCTCAAAACAGTTAAAAAGTAAGATCAAATAAAATCACATAACACACATTAGCATGCCTCTGCTTGTTTTCAAAGTGCTTTCATACACGTCATCTCAATATGGTACCCTGTGTACTTCCCGCCCAACACAAGTGGAACTGAAGCATGGTACCTGGGTACATAGTTACTCCTCCATAAATGGTAGATAAATGGGTGAATGAATAAGCGAGTTTATCTTTGTGAAAAATGTTTTCTGGAAGCATGCATGAGATGACAGATAAACAGCTCCTTCCCATTTTTATGCACAATGGTTAAGTTACAAAATTCAGTCAATCCTAGGCCTTTACAGCTCAGAAATAGACTCTTAGAAACTTCTCAGTGTTACTTATTTTTCCCACTGTCACACTAAGTCATCGCTATTTGTCTGAATGCGTCCCCCAAAATTCATGTGTTGCGAGCTCAATCACAATGCAACAGTGCTGAGCAGCGTTCAGTCTGGCAACAGTCCAGAGGGCTCCAACCTCATGGCTGGATTAATGCTGCTGAAAGGGCCTGCGGGAGCGGGTTTGCATTGTTTCCCTTCTGCCACGGGAGGACCCAGCAGCACGGCCCTCACCAGATGCCAGTGCCTTGATTTTGGCCTTTGCAGACTCCAGAACTGTGAGAAATAAATTTCTGTTCTTTACATTAAATAAATTACCCAGTCTCAGGTACTCTGTTGTAGCAGCACAAAACAGACTAAGACACTCATTCAGATGGAGGATTTTCCCAGTGTTCACTGTAATTCTTTTCCAGAGGATATAATGAAAAATCTGATAAAAAAAATCTAATACACTCACAGTAATAAGAAATAAGAAATTTTAATTAAACACACAGACGTTGAGGGAACACAGCCCAGCTGCTATTGGGCTGGCAGAATTCTGAAAGCGAGGCCTGCTAGGATGCTGAATCACAAGTGAATTTGTTACCTGCACCCAAGAGCTACAAGAGCAATGTGTCTCTTCCTGCAGAATATTCCCCAAGTCCCACTGACCCAAGAAATGGGCCTAGGACCATGCCCAGGGCCTGAGGCCTAGAGAATTTTATCCACTCTGCACTCTTATCCCTGACATTTTGTTCAGTAGAGATGAAATCCATAAAACATTAACACCAACAGTGAACAGGGGGCACAGAACAAAACATGCATGAGTTTCTGGTCTTCCTTTTTTAGGAATTTCATTTATTTGTATTTATGTATTTATTTGGGGAACTGATACAATTTTCTCTTTTTCCCTCTGGAACTTTTTTGCAAATGGAAAACACTAAAGAAAGCTGCACAAATCCTTGTTTGCTGAGCTCTAAAGATTCCTTCAGCACCCAGACTTAAACCACCAAACTCAAACAAGCTACTTATTATTGGGTTTCAAAATTCTGGAGTCAGACTACATGCAGTCCTTCCAGGCACAAACCCTGATAAAACAAACACAAGCAGTACAGTCACATTGGCAGTTACCTGTCCTAGTGTCCTGGGGATATGGCATGTTTCAATTGCCTAATTATGTAATTATCTAGTTTCATGTCAGTGTGCAGTCAAATTGTATTCCACAAATGTGTAGAGGAGAATGTTGGGCCTTAATTAGGTCTTTACCCCTAGGGCTGATCTCAGATTCAAAAACCTAGTGTTATTGAACTAGGTCTTTTTCAATATTCATTTGAATGTATATACACGTAGACATAGATAAATGTTTTTCCCTTCTCCAAGAGGAATGTGCACACACTGTGCCATATGTCCCAACAGGCCTGCGACCAAGGCTCAGGGATGCTCTGGCAAGTACAGTCTTCTGCCTAAACCCTGGGAGCCCTGCAAAGAGATGTCTACCTGGTTAAAAAGCTGTTTCCCCTCCAGCCTCACTCAGTGGGCCCGAGACTCAAAAGTCAGCTCAAGGTCATTATTTCCTTAATGAGAATCCAGAGCAAGGGACCCAGCCTCTCAGATCCTTCCTCATGTTTGATAATGCAAATTAGCACCATCTTCATGGAAAGATGTTTTTAAAAAAATTTTTTAAATTTTGCTTTTCCTGTTTTACAACCTTTCCCACCTCCTCCGGGAAGGCTTTGAGACTTTCAGACCACACCGATATCTCTTAATGATTATCACTCAGTAACTGTCCAAAGCAATTTACCACGAACTATTACTCATGCTTCTACGTTACCTTGAAAGAGTTCCCTCTAACAATCCTACTGCTCCATTATAAGTATTAGGCCATGATTTATAACTTTACTCATAATCCACATGGGGTTTAAGTACAATGCAGGATACCAGTCAATGCAAATAGACATTTATTGGTTCATTTGACTAGGTCTCAAACAGCAGAGATGGGATCTATCCAATATACATCTGAACTCCTGCAGAATTGAAGCCAGCTTGCCCAAAAATGTGGTGCAAATCATTAACTCAAATAAGTGCTATCTCCCCCTAACACAAATTGCCACCCCCAAGTAATTCAGATTAAGTGTAATTGGGAGGACGAATGCCTAGGAAATAAAAACTAAAGTTCTAATTGGAGCCAACATTCCTCTAAGCAGGGAGAGTTTGGACAGGAAATGATAGTTGTAGAGTTGTTTTTGATAATAGTTTTTCTATGTTTTAGATTTAACCATGAATGACCCAATAAAACAGATATACTATTTCCAAACTCACATAAATTAGCTTAAGAGGCAATAGTAGTTTAAATTTCCAGACAATGGTATGTATGTTTTCCAAAGTCAATTAAACTAATGGACTTTTCTCCCTTTGAGTAAATACTAGCTTACAATAGAAGTCCAATAAAAGTGTCCAGAATATGTAAATATAGCCCCAAAGACCTAGTTTTTCCTTTTTAAAACTTGTACACATATATATTCCGGAAAGCTCAAAAGAAAACTCGAGAAAATTAGCTTTTTAGAATATCACTCAATTAAAGTTATCATACAATCAAACCTTATCAGTTGGGGCCAGGTCTCAGGAAATCTCTGCATTTATATCAATTACACAACCTTAACCAGTGATCTTGGATAAGTCACTTGTGGGCTGAAATGATGACACTTCTCAGGCAAACACCAGAATTATTGGCCTGAATCATCCTTGCCAAGGAAACTAAACACAGGTGCAAATACTTTAGGATTTAGTTATATTTGCTTCAAGTTTCTGATATTTCCGATATTGGTGTGCCTGATGTTTTAGGAATTCACAATTAAAATGAAAATGAGCAAACCATACTAGGCACCCTGACTAGGAGAGAGAGCCAGAGCATCTCCCAGCTTCTACCCCCAAAACTAACCCAAACCTGTCGGCATGTCTCGAGAAAACTTCCAAACTATTGTCTGGTGTCTCTGAAAATCACTGGTAATTAGATACACCGACCAGAGTGACGTCACCTGCTAAACTATGAAGCTGGCATGCCAAAAAATTAGAAAGTAACTAAAGCCGGGGCAGTCCAGATGGGTCCCAAGTAGAGTGGGGAGACACTTAACGAAGCCACACTTGCCAGAAACCACGCACAGTTGGCTAGACATGGTCACAACACACGTGCTTCTTAGAAACTATGCGTCTTTAGATTTTCAAAGCATCTAAAGAAGAGGGTTCAGGTTTCACAAACTGGTTCATCAGTTCATCCTCCTGGCTTCTCAGCACAGCAAACTCAGATGTTCCAGGCAGAAACATCACACCCACACAGCCCTCCCCTCATTGTGCTGTTTGCAGGCCATCTTCTCCACCTCTCAAAACAGTGCCACTACGAGATCACTGCACCGCCAGAGAGGTTGTTTAGGGCTCACCCTGACCCCCAGGCCAGAGCAACAAGGGTAAGTAGCCTGGTGACCTGTCAAAATTGGCAGGCTGCTCCAGTGCTGGACTTCGGATGGAAGTCAGGCTGGCTGCAGCAGCAGTCTCCCCCAGGAAGCTTTTAATGGGGTCCCAGGTCCCACCCCAAGAGGCTCTGATGGAGTCTGGGCGACATTCAGAAATTTGCATTTTCAAAGCTCTACCCAGGTGATTCTTGAAAATCAGCTAGGATCAGGAATCAATGGACACTAAATTCATGTTACTAGTAACTCAAAGGTCACATCGTAACCTTACCTACTGGAAACAATGGCACGCTCAGAATCCCATACTTTCAACTTAATACACAACACAGGACACCTGGCACATTCACCAACGTACAACTACCCCTCCTAGAGGCTCCTGCCAGGTTTCACCTGCCATCTCGTTAAAGAAATAGACACAAATAACTCTTATAAAGAGGAGATTTTTCTCTTCTCAAAAGCATTCCCACAAGAATCTGAAGAGATTCTCCTGTGAATATGGAAAGCTAAACTTAACCCACTCCCGATCCACTGGGCAAGGAGTGAAATTGGTCTTAAGATGTCCTTCAGGTCAAGGCAGGTTGGCTTCATGTGCTTTCTTCCTTGAACCAAGTTTACAATCCTTCTCCTACCTTGTTGTTCTTAAATAATAAATTCTGGAGGCACAAACATTACATCTATACTAAACACAGACCACAGAAACCAATAAAGAAGGAAATGTCTGTGCATCCATAAAGACAAACAAAAACAGCTTCTAGCTGTAAACCTTTACTGTTTGCATTAACTCAAGTTACAAGGTTGTTTGTCACTGGAGCTAAAGCCACCACGGCAAGATGTGACTCCAGCCCTCTTCCCATCACTCTTCCACCTAATTTCTGAAATTCCCTATAGAAAATACAAACCTACCCAGGAAACGTAACGTTTAATGAACTACTAAGCCTTATTTGTCTTCCAACAGATAAATAACTCTCCTACCTTGGGAGCAGGACCGTGGAAATGAGCCTGAGGAAACCAGAGACCAGCAGAGTGGGACTGGGTCGGGGAGGGGGACGGTGGTGAATGTTCAAGAACATGAGGCTGAGGGTGCTGCTGTCTTCCCCCACTTACAGACCCTATGGATCCTACCTTCCAAGAAGCAACCTCGTATTGCAGAGTGAGGGAGTAAGATATATATCACATGTCATATAAGTTAATCATTCTACAAAAGATTTACCAGTGCTTTCCAAGTACCTGGCACTGCCCAGCCATGGGAACAACCCTCAGAGTTTTCAGGCAAGGAACAGGGCAACAGGACAGGGAGGGAGTCAGGGGCTTCCCGAGGAAGAGGCCCCAAAGCCAAGATCCAATTTACGGTTGATTGTTCGGGTGGCATAGCCAGGGACAGAAAGCTACAAGGGCATGGGAAGGAGGAAGGGCAGGGGTCCCCAGGGACTTGGATCCCAAGGGCACTGTCCCGAGGGCCAAGGAGGGTAGTGATCCAGAAAGGATGGTCTGACCAGATTTGCTGGTGGAGAGACGCTTCTGTGGGGTGGAAGGTCTGAGGGGGCACCAAGGGCAGGTTTTGCTGGGAACGCGCGCCAAAGGCTTGTGCAGGTTTGCAGCTTGGCCACAATTGAGGCAGGGGTTGGGGGGGGGGGCAGAGGGAGGAAAAAGCAAGCAGGACCTGGAAGTGAGGAAGGGGTCTGAGTAGAGCACAAAGGCTGCTCTTTGAAGTTAGCACAGGCACCAAGCAATAAAGAAAACACAAGCTGAATTAGCAACACCTGAATCTGATTCCAGGCTGGAGAAGACAGAGGGAACACCTGGGCAGACCCACCCCCTGTTTACACCAACACCTCCCAAGCCATGGCGTCCCTCCTGGAAATCTAAGATTGCTCTATTGACAATCTCTCCAGACTTCAGTTTCAACTAGAAAGTGGGCTGAGTTTATTCACTGCTCTACCCTAGTGCCCCGAATTTTAAGAAAGGACTCAATCTTGTTTAGATCAGTGGTTCTCAAAATGGGGGCAGGGAGTTAACCCCCTCGGGGGGACATTCTGCAATGTCTGAAGACTTTCTTGGTTGTCACAACTGGGGGAAGAGGGTGCTGCTGGCACCTAGGCTAGAGGCCAGGGATGTGGCTAGACCTCCTACAGTGCACAGGACAGCCCCCCCACCCTCCAAAGAATTACCCAGCCCAAAATGTCAACTGTGCTAAGGGTGAGAAACCTTAGGTTAAGTGAATGAATAAATTCAAAATCGCCGGTGGCAGCTGGCTCAGTGTGGGCCACAGAGCAGATACTTCCGGGACCCGCAGGGCTGGGCTGCTGCAGGAGGGGAGGGGCAGCAGTGCCAGGCTGGTCTCACCCACCCCCAACCTGGCAGAGCTGAACATGGCCAATCTCTGTCTGTCTCTCACCCCAACTTTGCCCTCTGCTGCTTCTTCCTGCCACCTTTCAAGTCCCACTTGGGGGCTCACCCCAAGTCACTCAGGAAGTGGAGGGTACCTCAGCACAGGGACTAGAGCAAGGCAAAGGGATTAGACACTTGGCCAAGGAGGATGAAAGCAAGCCAGTCCAAAGTAGACAGAGCTTTATGTCCCTGGCCATAAATCTGGGCAGGGCCCACAAGTTAACCCTCACAGTTGCTGGGAGACACTATTCCAAGCCCTCTCTTCACACCCATAATTCTTAACACCTACAGACAAGAGGATATCACACAAAGACCTGAAAAATCAACATGCACAAGCCCTCCCCTCCCATGACTGATACTGGCCACTAGCGCACCCAAGCCAATGACTTCGGGGGACTTCCTGGCACCTCCCCTCACCCTCAAAGCTCTGCTGGCCTCACAAAGAGCCTGGGAACCAGCCCCTTCTCTTCTTCCTCCAGCCTCGCTGCCACCGTTAGTCCCATTGGTTCTCACTCGGGTGATGGCAACACTTGCAGGGCAGAGCTGCTCGAGTGTTTGCTGTAAGCTGTAAACGGAGAAGGGAGGTCTGCGTGGCTTGTTAAAAATGCAGATTTAGTAGCTAGGGTGGGGCAAAGAATCTGCCATCCTAACAAGCACAGAAAGCAATTCTGGAGCAGATGCTTGCAGGCCACGCTTGGCCCAGCAGGCTCTGGAATCTCAGCCCCTGGAGAGCAGCACTGTGGTCAGCTCTGTCCCCAGCACTCGCCACAGTGCAGGGCATCACAAAAAATGTTTGCTGAGGGAATGAAGAAAGTACCACGAAGCTGCGGACCAGATGGAAGCCACAGTGACAAGGCGGAACTGAACGAGCAGCGTCCTGCCCGCACGCACTGCCTCGGTGACCCCAGCGTCCTGGCTAGGAGTGAGCTTAAGCACACTTCCCCATGGGAGGCTCAGTCCCCATTCTCACACAGAACTCACAGCTCTTGTCCTCTTCTCCCCTTACTCTAAAGTCCTGAAGGCAAAGCCCACAGCAGGTGTCCCTCCCCTCCCAGAGCCTGCACCCCAGGCACATACCTGGCCCCAGGCCTGGGTGGAGGCCCCAGGAGGTCGGTGGTGGCTTTGTTCCTCAGTACCTCCCAAGGTGTCCGTGCAGAGCCCAATAAACATTTGCTGAAATGTTAAAATGAAGTGAAGAGAGGGGAGGTATCTCAAGCACTCATCAGCCCCACACAAAGGATGCAAGGAGTGTGTGAGTGACACTGGGAGTCACTTGCTAGGACACTCACCACGGGCTTCCCCAGGGCCCTCCCCAGGCAGGGTCTTAGGACAAACACTTCCATGGAAATATGAGACACAGCCGGGCCGTGTCCTAGTAGAGGCTTTCCAGGCATTGGAGGAAGGCAGTGCCCACAGCCAACTCTCCCCTACCCTGACCCAGTAGAGGCGGTTGAGGCGCATTAGAGGGAAAGTGAAGACCACAAACAAAAGGACGGTGGTTTTAACACCTCCCGGCAGCTCTCACACAGTCTGGGCTGAAGGCTCCCTACGAACAATGATTCATTCTGTGTGGCGCAATGAGCAGATCCTCCCCTCAAGTGACGATGGCAAGTTAACTGAGCAACTGTCACCAAGAGGAATGATGCATACGCTACAAACCTCGTGTGTCCTGCAGGAGACAGGCAGGTGCCAGCCCTGGCAAGAGGTGTAACTGAACCTGAGAAGGACATATCCTAGGCAAACGTTTTCCCACCGCTTATATTAACACAGCAGAACACGATCATGATATCCCACGTACGGAAGGAGACGGACGCCGGAGCAGGAAGATTCAGCCCCCAAACCGAGGTACTAACGGGCTGAGACAAGTGTGCATTGGTCTCTCCCAGTCCTCCCGGGAAACGTCTCTGGTGAAATCTAACCCTCTCCTGTAAAAATCCACGCAGCCCTGTGATGCTCAGGGGGCTTTGTCTCCTGTCTGGATCCCACTGGGGTCAATGCCACTCACCACGACCGCAAGGTGAACTCAGGGGCCCCCCTGAGGGGAAGGGACAGGCACGCCAGGCTGCTCAGGAGACGCACATCCCAAGGCAGAGCTCACAGCACACACGACCGGAGAATCAACTGCTGGAGACTCAACTGCCGTCAGTCTGCCCCAGCGGTGCTTATCCCTGCGGACACATGAGAACCACCTGGGAGCTTTTACGACAAACAGGATGCCTGCCCGTGCTGCAGCATGGAGTCTCAGGTTAAACTGCTGAGGCGGGATTGGGCACTGCTGTGGGCCAAGTGCGCCCAGGTGAGGCTTCTGAGCAGGCAAAACAGAAAACACCTGGCTCAGCCCAGGAGGAAGCACGTGGTGCCTCTGGCGGTGCACACCAGTAGGCCAAGGTGGCTGACCCGGCTGGTCCCAGGTCAAGTACTTTTCCAGTTTGCTGCCGCCAGAGTCCACCTGCGTGTGGCCCCCTGCAGCCCTCACTCAAGGGAGGCACAGCTGAGCCACCTGAGGACTTCACTCCTCAGCTTCTTGTGCATCTCTCCTTTCTGCAGCCACTCACAAAGCCAGCCGCCTCTCTTAAGAGAAGCTTCATCCATGGCCCTCAGGAGGGGAGTGCAGGCTGCCATAAATCATGCCATGTGGGGCTCCCCACAACCATCCCAGTCACTGCCAGGGTGAAGGACAACAGTCCATGAGCACTTACTGTATGCCAGGCCCCGTGCTAAACTGCCGAAATGCAACATCTCATTTAATCTCACCACAACCCACTCAAGTAGTTCCTATTATTATCACCATTTTACAGGTGAGGAAGTGATCCAACGTCTCACAGCAAGTCAGATTCAGGGCGAGGATTCAAATCCAGGTGTCAGGGCTCTAAGTCTGTGCTTCTAACCATTCTGCTACTAAGATTACATTAGTTACAATTAACATCAAGGTCAGCCTTCCCAAAAAGAGAAAGTTATCAAATGAAAGCATAGAGCCAATTACAGCCTTGAATGTGACATCTTAAAAATCAATTTAAAAATCAGTTTCATAAGTATAGATGGGAAGGCCTGATTCTTACAGTGCATATGAGAAATATTTGTGGTTTCAAGTGAGCGCCCATTCATCCACACACCTTTGCAGGGCACCTATTATAGGTCAGGTGCAGGGCTAGGTGCTGATGACATGGAGACGCAGGCCACACCCCTGATGACTTTCTAAGAACTAGTGTGATCCTGGGCTGCATCAAGACAACCTCCTCCCCGAGGGAGGAGCCAGCCCCAGGCTGCTCTGCACTGTGCAACCCTGTGGGGGCCCCTCCAAGGGAAGCTGTCCGTGGGCTGGTCTGAGGGATCAAGTGGTTTCCCAATACTAGTGCTAAAAAACAGCACCCAGACTCCGCTCTGGACCATCTAAATCAGCATCTCCAGGTGTTTCTGGCTTACAAGTTTCCACAGGTGTTTCTGATCACCAGGGTTGAGAACCAGTGTCCACAGGATGGAACCAAGAGGGTGAAAAATCCAGAAACCACACACAGGAGGAATTGAAGACGGGTTGATTAAAGATGGTAAAGGGATGGGCGGGGGATGTGCAAAGCATTTCTGCAACGCTGTTAGGGTGCCAGGGGACAGGATGGGACCAATGCGTAGACAACAGTGGGAGGGCAACAATAACTCAAGGTAATCCTGGCACCTTCCATTCAGAGACCTCCAGCATCCTCCTAACTGGTTGTCTTGCTCTGAAAAGCTGCACAGTAAATGGCCTGATGCTTAGATAATTCAGGTAGATCATGACTATAATACTGTAAAAACTGCAATTTTAAATTAATAGCAACTGTTTTCATTCTTCTGCACAAGAAACAATCTGAAGTCAGGCAACCATTAGTGTGTGTATTCAAGGAGGGGGGAGGTCTTAAAAATTCACATTCCTGGGCCTTACCTCCAACTGTACTTAAATAATCATCTTAGGTGATTCAGCTGCGATGAAGGTGATGCCTGGACTCTATTTTGAGAAACCCCCTGACAGTCAAGTCTGCTACAGAGAATGACTCCATGAAATCTTCCCTGACTGCAGTGATTCTGCCTCCTAAACCTACCCTCAGCAACACTCATTTTACAACCTCAGGTTGTTTTCTTTCATGTGCAGATAGAGGTACAGGGGGTAAGTGTCAGCCTGCCCAACTAGTAAAATTTCTATGCTTAGAAAACACCAAGTAGGACATCCTACACACCAGGGTGCTCAAAGAATGTTTTCTTAATCACCTATTAACACACACTCAACTGATTTTTGAAAAATCAGGACTGGTTAATCATTACCATCCAAAGTGACATGAAATTCTATTGAAAATGTTTAACTCACACTGTATTATCTTTTAAATTAAGCATTTAAAACTTTAAAATACAACTCCACTCGTTGATGCACGTACCCCCCCACACTACCCCCGACCCCCCACCCTGGCCCACCACTTCACAGAGCATACATTAAATTCTGGACCACATAGCTTTCAGCTATAAAGTCAGCATCTTGAATTTCCCAGTTTATAAGGCTGATTGGTTTCACTGTTCTTCAACTGAGGGCCTAACATAAGAAATCAGAACAAAGAAAAGTTGTATCAACAGAGAATCCGGGAGCACGGTGGCAGAGGCTCATCTTTCAAGAAGTAACGTGTTCGGGAAAAGGAGCCCCGTGGGCTGTCAGGAAATAAAGCATGCGGGCCTCTTCCTGGAATAGGCAACTTTTCTGGAAAAAGGTGTTCTCTCCAACCTGCCCCGGGAGGTACTGTATTAAAATCCGGAGGATGCTCCAATAGTTTGGTATTTGTAAGTGGCCAGCTGTGCTCCATAATGTAGGCAGACCACTGAGGAAGACCCCAGAAAGCATCACTCTCTCCAGAACTTTGCACACCAGCAGCTTCCTTGTGGGTTTCAAGCCAGTCTCAGAAACAAGGTCTAAGGCAGCACTGTCCAATAGAAATATAATGTGGTCATATATGTGATAATAAATTTTCTAGTATCTACATTTTAAAACATAAAAACAAACAGGTGAACCTACTGGTAGTAATATATTTTATTTAACTCAATATGTCCAAAATATTATCAACATGTAAAATATAAAAAACCATTAATGAGATATTGCACATTTTTTTTTAATACCAAAGCTATGAAATCTGGTATGTATTTTACATTTACAGCACACATCTCAGTCCGGATGTCAAATCTTCCATCGGAAATGCTTGATCTAGATTTCAATTTCACAACATTTATAGCTGAGAAAGCTGATTCAGATACCAAGTTATTCCAAACATACTTAAAAGTTTTCCAATAGCTGGTTTCAAATTTAAATGAAATAAAATCAGAAATTCAGTTCCTCAGTCCCACCAGCCGAATTTCAAGTGCTCACCAGCCATTCTGGCCAGTGACAATTGTACCAGACAATAGAGGTCTAAGGTTTCTTCTTTCCAAATTTCTTATCTTTCCAAATAAGATAATTCTTATCTTACTCATCAGAGATTCTGAGGGTAACTCGAAGGACAAAAGCATGAGGGATTTGTGTTGTTGTTATTTGATTCTAGAGCAGTATGTCACCACAATGTACTGTCTTGAGGATGAGTGGGAGTCTGGCAGACACAACCAGGACAGGGAGGCCTCCCCAGGAGAAGGGAGTGGAGGCAGATTCCCAGAGCCCCTACCGTGGGCCAAGCAGTGCACTGAGGGTACAATATCCTTGTTCCCACTTTTCTAGGTGACATATCATTAAGTGGATTTAATAGACAGGAATCTGAGATTAGTCACAATGGAGACCTTCCCATGGCTATTTCCAAGGGAGGCCCTTCCTCACCATGCTGAGTCAGGATCCAGAGATGAGGAACAGGTAATCCATGCTGTGTCCTGCCTACCTTAAATACCAGGTAGCATTCAAGACAGGCCAGGGACAGAGGTGGCGAAGCCAAAACAGACACCCACAACTGGTCTGAAAATGAAAATGGGATGGAAAGGGTAGAAGGGAGGGAGAGGTCTGATAGGCCTAGTTTTTACATTTTTATCCCACTGAACACATAATTTCTCCAGCGGCGCCACCTCAATGCCCCCTGGTCCACTGGCACTGTTGTGGCCAAGAGCCATGAACAGTACTGAAAGTCCACGGCCAGGGCTTACAACCCTCAGAAGCTTTTCTTGGCTCTAAATTGACAAACATCCTTACGGACTCAATTCAGTTCTTCCAGATCCCAGATGCCAAGTCTGAGGTTCCCACAGGAGGGGTGAATCAGGCAGGGAAAACAATGTGCTGATTTAGTAATTGAAGGATGATGAATTGAAGCAACGTCTGAGAGGAAATTTCTATATGTAAATACTGCCACTTAACTCAAAGTGTCTTGGAGAGTCCTGAACAAGGACAAGGTAAAAGAATTTTCTAAGCTGCTTTGGGCACTAGAGGAAGCACAATACTCGTGGTCGCAAAGGCACGTAAGCTTCCCATGGTCTCAAGAGAAAGCCCAGAAACTAAGCTGATGAAAAAATGTAAAGATTCTTCCCGATTCTGACTGGAGGGGAAAGAGTAGACAAAGGTGTTGAAGAAAGCAAACTAGGGAGGGAGGCAGACAAATTAATTGATTTTAATTAATTTACAGAGGCAGAGTGAGCCAGATAAGAGGAGCGAGGACTAGACAACAACTGTCAGATGCAGAATTATCCTGGAGACCTTCCTGCCTTAGGAGAGAAGGAGGTGACCTTGCCAACAGGTGCCCCAACACCTGACGCCATGCCTAAGGCACCCCCCAACTGGAACTCCAAAAGCTGGTTTGTAACCCGATGAACTGCAGTGTGGATCTGTCAGGCTTCTGAGCCGGGTGGCAACGACTGCTGGCCAGGGTGTTCTGGGCGTGGGGAGAGAAGCGGCAGCCTGGAGAAATGGGGAGGGGAACGGAGCCCATGTCACGGGATCATAGAACTCTAGTCCCACTCATTCTTCAGATGAGGATCCTGAAGCCAAGAAGGGGAGATAATTATCTAAGGCAAACACCCATGTCAGAGGCAGAGTCCTGGTCTCCGAAGGAGCCTCTGTGAGCACAGGGCAAGCCCTGAATTCCAGGATACTCAAGCCACCCTCAACAGGGCAAAGGGGCAGGGCTGCTACTTGTCAGGCCAAATGCTAAATAAGCCTCTCTCACAATGACCTGAGAGCCACCTCTTTGAAATGTAACATCAAAGAAGATAACACTATGTCCTAGGGAGGAGATGGGCCTAACTTCAGCTGTCACCTGACTCTAGATAGCAAAGCTACCTTTAAAGATATGACAAATTTAGCAATTTAATCTTGAAAACATGAATATAATGGGTTGTATCTACTTATCGATATAAAAGAGCAAGATTTCTTTCCTTCTTTGCAATCCCTTTAGCAGGTCACCCGTGCTGCACATCACATTCTGGTTTAATGCTTACTCGATAATAAAATTATGTTCGTTCTTTTCTACCTTTGTGGAGAGGTTTTCTGAGTTGAAAGGAGATTTTGAATTTAATTCATATTTCCCCAACACTCTTCACAGAACCACGCCAACCTCCATCCAGACCTGACCTCCTTGAAGTTATTTTTAAGCCAACTATATCTTCAACTAAAACAGGGGTACATTTAAGTTTTATTACGTGACCATATTGGACACAGAGGGGCACCCCCACAACTCACTCAGAGATCCAAAAAACCAAGCTGGCACTTGGATCTCTGAACATCCCTTGCAGACTCTTAGCCTCACACTGCAAAGACCACAGATTCCAGGCAGAGAAAAACTCCCTGCGGGTCTCAGAGGCCCCGTAGGCTCACTGGCCCGACCCTTTGTACATACTGTGCCCAAAAGGCCTGGCAGCCAGCCCCTTGCTCTGGGGTCGCGCCTACCAGAGTAGGAATCCTGTCTTACTTGGCTGCTATGTGTCCCCAGAACAGAGCAAGAATTGAATGAATGCATACTTTTAACCCTCTTCTTTCCCCTCCAATTCAGAGTAAATCCTATCTTACCATTTAGTTTGTTTCACTTGGAAACATTTGTTCCACCAGGAAATGGTTCTTAGCAGAGAGCTCTGTTTCAACTGTTATAATGAAAAAGTCCTTCCC